>CM053592.1:195695773-195713063 GCA_028646515.1 Pseudochirops corinnae | reverse complement strand
GGGGGCGGAGAATGAACTTTCAGTGAGGTAGAACACTTCAAGCTTTCTTGATGAAAAGACCAGAACTGAATCGAAAATTGGAATTTCAAATATAAGAATCAAGAGAAGGATGAAAAGGTAAACAGGAAAGAGAAATCATAAGGGACTTATAAAGGTGAACAATTTACATTCCGACAGGGAAAGATGATTTTTGTAACTCATGATTTGGAGGGAATATACACACAAACACACAAACATATTCAGAGAGAAAAAGAGGGTACAGGGTGACTTGAATGTGAGGACATTTTTATCTAAGAAACAAAAGCAAGGGATGAGAGAGGAATGTACTTGGAGGAGTAGAAAGGGAGAGGTCTCACATAAAAGAGGCAAGGGAAAGCTTTCACAATGAAGAGCAGTGGGGGGAGGGTATTTATCAGGAATATGTGAGCATTACCCTCGTCATATTTGGCTAAAGGAAGAAATAACACACATACCCAATTGGGTGTAGAAATCTATCTCACCCTACAGAAAAGTAAGGGGAAAGGGAATAATAGATGGGGGTGATAGAAGGGAGGGAAAATGGGAGGAAGTGGTAATTAGAAGCAAACATTTGATGAGAGAAACACCAGAAGAGAGAATAGAAGAAATGTAGATGCATAGCTTGTATTGAAATATAGTCTTCCACAATATGACAGTTATGGAAGTGTTTTGCATGACTTACATGAATAGCCTGTATCCAATTGCTTCCCTTCTCAATGAAGGATAGGAGAGGACAGTGGGATGGAGATAACGTAGAAATCAAAGTTTTAATAATGAATGTTAAATAGCAGCAATGGAGGAGAAAGAGGGAAGTTAACAATCCCAAGCCTGAGAAGTTTTCACTCTCCCCATACAGTTGCAATTCCTTCCAGGCCTTGGGCTTAATTGGATATACACCACAATGGGGGGAACACTTTGGGATCTAGGAGTCAAACAAATGCTGGCATGGCAGAAATAGCTCACCCAGGAATTTCCTGATCCCAAACAATTGACTCAACTATCTCCCACACTCCTGAGGGAACATGGGGAGATCTGGGAGGCTTATCTAGAGAAAATTGGCTTCCCAATTTCACCAACAGGTCCCTTCCCAACAAGGGGACAGGATAAGAGGAGAGGATAAGGAAGGAGTGTTCAAAAGACAGATTCTGAAGTAGGCAGGGGACTGGGTATGTCTGGAGACACCCCTTAGTTTCCCCTTCCATGTCTTTGACCTGACTAGTCAAGGGAAGGATAGAACCAATTGTTTAGAACAGAGAACTTAGCCATAATAAAGTGGGTAACCTTACCTTCAGCCATGATGCTTGTCCAGAGTTCAGTAAGAGATGGAGAAAGTGTACAGTATTTATTACAATGCCTGGCACATGGTCAGTGCTTTTTAAATATTAGTCCTGTTTTTGCTATTATGGTGCTGTCCGTCACCCTTCAGCCCCTTCCCCCAGGAGCTAGGTGGCCCAGTGGATAAAGTGCTTGGCCTGGGCTCAGAAGACTCATCTTCCGGAGTTCAAATCTGGGCTCAGACAATGACTAATTGTGTGACTCTGGGCAAGTCACTTCATCCTGTTTAGCCCAGTTTCCTCATCTGAAAAATGAGCTGGAGAAGGAAATGGCAATCCCCTCAGTGTGTTTGCCAAGAAAACCCCAAAAAGGGGCCATAAATAATTGGGGATAATTTATAAACGTTTCCACAACAGAAATCCCTGTTTTTAAATTATTACTAGTGATTTGGAACACACTTGGTGGTTAACTGTTGACAGTTTTTCTGAGAATTGTTAATATACTTTTGGTTTTATTGCTGGGTCAAAGGTATAGAAAGCTTGATAATCCTTTAGTCATAATTCCAGATTGCCTCCCAAATGACAGCATCATCTCACAGATCCATCAACAGTCAGTTAGTGACCCAATTTTTCCACATCCCAACCAGTGCTTGTAGCTTTCACCTTCAAGCATGTTAGCCAATCTGGTAGGTATAAAGTGATAACTCAAGGTTGTTTTAATTTGCACTTCTCCAATCAATAATGATTTAGAGCATTTTTATGTGACAATACATTGTTCTGATTTCTTCATTGTAAGCTGCCTGTTAATATCCTTTCACCATTTATCAAGTGGGGAATGACTCACAGTCTTATAGATTTGACAAACTTCTTTACATATTTGAAATGTGAGACCTTTTCCTGAGAAATTGTCTATAAAATGTTGTTCCCCAATTTTCTGCTTTCCTTCAGATCTTGGCAACATTTGTTTTATTTGCACAAATCTTTTAAAATTAATGTGATTGAAATTACCTATTTTACACCTAACTCTGATCTCTTTCTCCAATTTATTAAAAAATTGTTCACCTATCCATAAGTCTGATGAGTAATATGTTCCATGTTCCTCTAACGTTCTTTTAATATCTCCCTTGATGTCATTTATTCATTTTGACCTTATCTTGGCAAATGGTGTAAGATACTGGGATACATATGTCTATATTGATCTACCAATACCTGATCTACTTCCAAAGGTGATTAGAGAAAATGGAAAAGATGTCATATGTTTTAAAATATTTATAGCAGTCCTCTTTGTGGTGGCAAAGAACTAGAAATTGCAGGGATGCCCATCAATTGGGGAATGACTGAAAAGGTTATGATATATAATTTGATGGAATACTACCATGTTAGATGAAATGATGAGCTCCATGATCTAAGAAAAACATGGGAAAACATTGCATGAAATAATGAAGACTGAAATGAGCAGAATCAAGAGAACACTGTATACAGTAATACCAATATCATTTAAAGAATGACTTTGATGGAATAAGTCATTTTGACTACTATTAATATATAAATTAGCAATAAAGAACATATAAGGAAAGATACTCAATGAATCCAGAGGAAGAACTGATAGAATGAAGTGTGTAGAGAATAATTTTAAGTAAATACCTCTTTGAATCTAATGGTAGACATCTGTAGGTTGGGTGGAAGGGAAATAAAACAAGAAAAAATATAGGATAAACTTTACATATTTAAAAGGAATAACAAGTTGTATATAACAGATCTGCAGTTTCATAGGAAATCATCTTTTTTATTATGCTATGTTATGAAAATGTTTGGTTTTTTGATGAATTTAAAATAAAATAAATTGTAAATAATAATAATAATGATAAAAAAGAAAAAAAAAGTGCCAGGACCTGAAGGATTTACAGGTGAATTCTATCAAACATTTGAAGATCAAATAATACAAGTTAAATCAATTATTGGGAATAATAGGCAAACAAGGGGTCCAACCAAACCTCTTTTATTAAATAAATATGAAACCTATAGCTAAAAACAGAAAAAACTGTGAGAGAAAACTATCAACCAATTTTGTTAATGAACATGGATGGGAAAATCCTAAAGAGATGGCTCACTGATTGCCTTCCATGGCTATGATGCACACCTCTCTATGTCCTTCTCTCAAACTCCCTAATGTCCTTCAAGGCTCAGTTCAAGCAAACCTGGATTCTGAGAGTCCACATCCTACATTCCTACAGCCTTCTACACCAATATTGTCTTTTATCTAGTTTCAATGTAAGAGTCCCTTAAATGGGCTCTCCAAAAGATAGGGCTCTGTCCTGTGCTTGGTGAAGTATATTTAAAGATAGGCTTGGCCTTCAATTGATGACACAATGATGACTATGATGTTTCATATGTATCATGAGGGACTGACTTGAGATGATTGGAAATAGGTCAATAGAGACCCTCCAAGACAACGATTGGGATGGGGAAATGGAGCCAAGATAATTGAGTTAAAGCAGGGTCTTGCTTGAGCTGTCCCCCAAATCCTTCCAAATATCTGTAAAAAATGACTCTAAACAAATTCTAGAGCAACAGAACCCACAAAAAGAGAGAGTGAAACAAATTTTCAGCTCAAGACGACCTGGAAGGTCAAGAAGAAGGTCTGTTGCACCAATCTAAGAGAAGAGTGCGGTCCAGTAGGAACCACACTGGGACACGCTGGAGTCAGAGCAAACCTGGAGCAGGCCTCAGGGAACTGAATCACTCACAACTGTGGCAGTTTCCAGACTTCTCAACTCACAAACATCAAAGATGACTTGGGAGATCAGTAGGAAAGGTTTATCAGACCTGGATGAGAAAGGAGCATTGCCAGACCCAGGACCAGGGCAGCAGAGGCAGCAGTGGTCATGGCAGTGGCTGCTTCCCCCACATATAGTGGGGGGATGAAGTAGCTGATCAGAAGAGTATTGCAGGGATCTCTTTCCCTGCACTGAGGCAGGATTCTCTTGCTTTTCTGCTACCTGCATTTGGGTTGCAGTCCTGGGTGACAGGTCTGGGGTCAGGAGGAGCATTGGTGGGATAGAACTTGTGGCAGCAGTGGAGAGGGAATCCTCCTCACCATTCCAAGACAGAAAAGAGTGCTTGTGTTCACTCATGGACAAGGGCACAGAGAAGGAGACAAGTAAACGCTTCTCTTTTGATCATACAACTTTGGAAGAAGTAAAACTTTACAGATCCCTAGAAATATCTCTGAAATCAACTGCATAAAACCCCTGAACCTTGGGAAAACATATTCTCCGCATTGGAATCAGAGTCCTACCATAACAAAGAGCTAAAAAGTCAAGTAACTGGTGGAGAAAATGAGCAAACAGTGGGGGAAAATCAAATTATAGAATCTTACAAAGAAGATCAAAACATACAAACTGAAGAAGACAACAAAGTCAAAGCTTCTACATCCAAAGTCTCCAAGGAAAGTCTAATTTGGTTGCAGACCATGGAAGAGCTCAAAAATGATTGTGAAAATCAAGTAAGAGAAGGAGGGGAAAATTGGGAAGAGACATGAGAGTGAGGCAGGGAAATCATTAAAAATGACTCAGTAGCTTGCTAAAGGAGAACAAAAAAAATGCTGAAGAAAATAACACCTTAAAACATAGACCAACCAAATGGCAAAGGAGGTCCAAAAGACCAGTGAGGAGAAGAATGCCTCAAAAAGTGAAATTAGCCCAATGAAAACGAGATCCAAAAGTTCACTGAAGGAAATAATTCCTTCAAAATTAGAATGGAGCAAATGGAAGCTAGTGACTTTATGAGAAATCTCTTAATTATAAAACATATCAAAAGAATGAAAAAATAGGAGACTATGTGAAATATCTCATTGAAAAAACAACTAATCTGGAAAATAGATCCAGAAGAGAAAAATTATAAAGTTATTGGACTAGCTGAAAGTCATGACCAAAAAAAGAAGCTAGACATCATCTTTCAAATTATCAAGGAAAACTGCCCTGATATTCTATAACGAGATGGGAAAAGAGATATTGAAAGAACACACTGATGACATCCTAAAAGAGATCTCATATTGCAGCCAAATTCCAGAGTTCTCAGGTCAAGGAGAAAATATGGAAAGCAGTCAGAAAGAAACAACTCAAGCACTGAGGAAACAATCAGGATAGCAGAGGATTTGGCAGCTTCTACCATAAGGGATCAGAGAGTTTGGAATATGATATTCAAGAGGTGAAAGGAGCTTGGATTAAAACCAGGAAACAACTACCCAGCAAAACTGAGTATAATACTTCAGGGGGGAAATGAACATTCAATGAAATAGAAGACTTCAAGCTTTCTTGATGAAAAGACTAGCGTTGAATAGAAAATTGGGCTTTCAAATATAAGAATCAAGAGAAGCATGAAAACATTAAGAGGAAAGAGACATCGTAAGAGACTTAAAAAGGTGAACTGTTGATATTCCTACATGGAAAGATGATGTTTGTAACTCATGATTTGGAGGGAATACACACACACAAACACACAAATATATACAGAGAGAAACAGAGGGCACAGGGTGACATGACTATGAGAAAATTATATCTAAGAAATAAAATTAAGGGATGAGAGAGGCATGTATCACAAGAAGGAGAGAGAGATCTCACATAAAAGAGGCAAAAGAAATGTTCACAATGAAGATCAGTGGAGTAGGGAGGTTAGCAGGAATGTGTGAACCTTACTCTCATCATATTTGGCTAAAGGATGAAATAACACACAAACTCAATTGGGTGTAGAAATTTCTCACCCTACAGGAAAGAAGAGGGAAAGGGCGTAATAGAGGGGGATGATAGAAGGACAGGAAAATGGGAGGAAGGGGTAATTAGAAGCAGACATTTGATGAGGGAAAAATCAAAAGAGAGAATAGAATAAATGGAGATGGCCTAGGTTGTATGGAAATATAGTCTTTCAGAACATGGCAGTTATGGAAGTGTTTTGCATCACTGCACATGTATAGTCTATGTTGAATTGTTTTCCTTCTCAAAGAAGAATGGGAGTGGAAGGGGGAATGGAGAGAGAAAATGTAGAAGTCAAAGTTTTAATAATGAATGTTAGAAATTGTTTTTACATGCAACTGGGAAATAAGATTGTGGTAGCCAAGGAGAATGGAAATATCTCTTGCCCTACAGGAAAACAGAAGGGAATGGGATAAGGGAAGGTGAGGTGTGATAGAAAGAATGACAGATTGTGGGAAAGAGTACTCAGAATGCCCTCTCTTGGGGTGGTAGGAAGGGAAAGAGGGGGAGAAAATTCAAAACTCTAAATCTTCCAGAAGTGAATGTCAAAAACTAAAAATAAATCAAATGATGAAAGAAAAGACAGAGAGTGAAGGGCACACATAACCCATTCTACCTGTAATCTGTAGTGAAAGCCTGGCCCACCATGGCCCTGGAAATGATACCTTGCCTGTGGAGAGTGCTAATGCTAGAACTATCCCAGGTGAGAGAACTCTATCTCCTGATTGGAGCTGATTCCCAGTCTCACTCTGAATCAAAGGGTCACTGACTCCAGTCATTCTTTGTTGTATTATGATCTGTAGAACTTCTCTGATTTTTGGTGGCTTTTGATTAGACAGATGACTTATCTACAATTCACTCTCTCAATTGGTCTTTGTGTGTGCAGGTAGTGTCAATATGCTCCATCTCCTACCCTCTGCAGTTGTGGACTTGACCTCAGATCATAACTATCCATGCCATCTGTGAGCCACATCTTCATAGTTACACAATTTACACTCATTTATACCCTATATATACATAGTTTTATACATACCTGTTTCACTACCCCAACTCTCAGGAAACTCTTTGGCAGTAGGAAATGCCTTCTGTTTGATCTTATCCCCAGCAACTAGCAGAGATCTTGGCTATTAGTAGGTGCTTCGCAAAATGCTTCTTGACTGATGGACCTTCATTACACTGAAGTGTAAAGTGAGGCAAACACAAGGGAAGTGACTCACCCAGAGTCACACAGAAAGACAGTGTTAAGACAGGATTCAAATCCCTCTCTTTTCTGGAAATCATGGACACCACTGTATTCACTATATCATGGGGCACCTTGCAAGCAGGTTTCCCAGGAAGATAGTGCTATGGATGTCCCATGAATGGGGGATTGATCCAGTGCAGGCTTTATTACCCCATCTTTCTGTTACTGGGGACCTTTCCCTTAAGATGGTGCTGTAGAAGGATGGAAGATTAGGAGAAGAGAATGAGGAGCAGAGGCCCTAAGGAGGGGAGAGAACACATGGCCATGTCTGCCATTGGTTCTGACTGACTGAGCATCATCATCTCTGCTTGACAGAAAGAGAGGTGGTGATAAAGGGGATGGATGCATGCATTCAGTAACATCTGCATATATGTAGATATGCATGTGCACATGCATAGAGAATTTTAATACATTTATATTGTGCAATGTATGTGTTACATATTAATATACATAATATTACTGTGTTTAGAAGATTTCAGTAGTCTACTAATGCCTATGGACTTCTGCTTTCATAGTAATTTTTAATAATGTAAGGAAATACTGAATTCAGTTACATATTAGTAAAAATAAATAATTTTCTCCCCATACTAGTTTGTAGAACCTCTGATTCTATTCATGAATCTCAGGGAAAGAGTTCCTGGTATAGGCAAAAATGGATGGACGGATGGATGGATGGATGGATGGATGGATGGATGGATGTTATGAGTATATGATATGCATGAATATCTATATTATATTGCTTGTATATGTGTGTATAATCCTATAAATATATGTATGTGTTATATGTATATGTTCCTATAAGTGTATTCATACTGTATTGTATGTTTGTGAAACAGTAAGTATATAAGTATTTGTTGTGTGTGCATATATACTTTTTTTTCCCTTAAAAATTTTAAAATACAAGATTCCTGCCAGTGCAAGCCTCACTCCTATTCCCAGCTTTTTTCTGGGGAAATCTGAGAATCTTCTAGATTCTTCACAGAGAGCTGAGACAACAGGAGAAAACATAGGTTCAGCTTCAGGAAAGTTCTCTGAGAGCTGGAAAGGAGGTTAATGAATCAGGGCACATTTCTTCCTTAAACTGTGACCAATAAGTAGCCAAGGATAATGGGAAAGGCCAGTGGAATGGGGATAATGGAATGCATCAATTTAAAAGTAATTCCTCTAATGCCTTTGTGCAGAGGCAAGTGTTCAGAGAATTAAAGTCTTTCCCAGAGACACGACATTTATGGAGTTTATCTGAAGTTGAAGGCTTTGGGGAGTTCATCTCCTGAGGCCAGTGTTTAGGAAATCTCCCCCCTTGGTGCCTGAAAGCAAATAGAAAGTCTCTGCTGCTTTGCCGATGCGATGGAGAGAGGAGGGAGGGAAATACAAGAATAAGAGAGGAGATTTGCTGGATCCTACTTTAAGCTCCCCCTCCATCTCCCAGTGTCTGATCAGGAGATTTCTGAGAAGGACAGCTACAGCCCTCAACTGCAGAACCTAACACAGAAGTCACCAGGACCCTGGAGAGGGGGAAAGGAAGATCTCAATCTGGGGTCTTTCCCTTTAAGTCTCTGTCTTCCCTGGATCTGCTAAAGATTCTTTTGTGAGTTTAATCCTTTCTTTATCCATTTATATTGATACCGTCAATGTGCACAGTTGGAAAACTGAACAGTGTGGGGAGGGAGGGTCATGAAAGTTCCTCCTGCAGTGTTCTGATGTCTTTCCCTTGTAGTCAGGAGCAGCCCCCAACCTACACATGCTCTTTAATATGGCCCCAGTAAGGGAGAGGGGGCTGTTTTAACAGCTTCAGAAAGTCAAAGGCAACAATGTTCTTCTGTAAATTTCCCCAATCCCAGGATTTTTCTCAGCGTGTGGGGACACAATAATGCCTTGATTTTTCTTCTGTTCTCAAGCTGGATGAACAGAGATATCCTATAATAGATATTTCCCATGAAAACATGATTTGTCAATAAAGAGAATCTCAAGCCATAGCAATGCACACTCCTGACACCTGCAGTTAGTTGTATTGGTGCTGGTCAATTACTTGGTTAGGAAGTAGGTGAGGATGTGCTGCTCCACCCTCCTCCTCTCTGCCCACACTCAATACAATGCCTGCTACTTCAAGGCTTGGAGAGTTCCATGATCATAGTATATTTCCAGCAAGAAGCCCAGAAGTGCAAATTATTCCGGTCCCAGTGTCTCCTCACAGTAAGTACTGAGGAAATGCTTATTGCAGTTAGGCACAGAAAACCAATAAACAGATTCTCATATTTCCTTCCCTCCTTTGTAGAGGTGGGTGACTATGGGTGTGCAACACTGTGTTCTGTGCTGTTGGATGTAGTTCATATGGAAGTTTGTAGTGTTGAAGTATTTTTTTCTCTTCGTGTTTCTTCTTTTATTTAATAAGTTGACTCTGTTGGGGACAGTAGGTTGAATAATAAAAATAATGCAAAATAGTTTTTGATAGAAATGTTAAAAATATTAATAAATGATGGAGTCATGAATGAATAAATAAGTAAATGAAATAAACGTATTCATGCGTAAAGTAATAAATGCCTGCCTGCTGCATTTCATTAAGGAATCAGCCCCCTGCAGGCCTGTCCACATGGTTGTAGAAGGAAGTCAAGCCCCCTATACTCTTCTAGAGTCTCAGGAAAGGGCAGGAGAGAGAGGGAAAGGAAGGGTGTGTCAGAGGGTGGTCACAGAAGGAGGAGAGGCAAGTGCACCCCCTGACATCTCCAGGAGGATCCTGTCTACACCCACTATCACACCATGATGGGAGAAAGGGGAAAAGAGGAGAATGGAACAAGAATTGATGAAGCCCCTACTATGGGCTGGGCACATAGCAGGGCCAGCTACGTGGGGAAGTGGAAAGAGTACTTGGTCTGGAGTCAGGGACACCCATCTTTCTGAGTTCTAATCTGGCCTCAAGCACGAGCTGAGGGACCCTGGGGCAGTGGCTTCACCTTCTTTGCCTCAATTGTCTCATCTGTAAATTTAGCTGGAGAAGTAGATGGCAAACCACTGTAGTGTCTGCCAGGACAATCCTAAATGGAGTCAAGAGGAGTCAGCACAAGTGAAGAAGAAGTGAACCACAAAAACACGGCAGGCATTGTGTCACACACTGTACAAACATGACCTCCTTTGATGCTCCCAAAAACCCTGTGGGGAGGCTGCTGTCAGTGGTCCTGCTTTACAGGTGAGGAAGCTAAGGCAGACAGATGTTAGGTGACCTGTCCAGGGTCTCACAGCTAGTGTTCCAGACTAGATTTTAAATCATTTCTTACTCTGGCTCCAGGCTCCTCTAACTGCTGCCTAGAGAGGGAGTGGGGAGGAGGCGGCTCTAACCTTTGTAATGTTGACACTTTAAAAAAGTTAAGAGCCAAGCTAGTAGTGATACACCGTTACAGAATTTATTCCCCAAAGCTAACAGAACTTGGGCAAGGAAACAAGAGTTAATTCCTGACTGAGGAACAAAGAAATCATAAAACCATTTATACATCTTTACAGTCACGACCATGCCATACTTTATGACTTCCATTTGTTACCACCTATATGTGAAAACAAAGGTCTTTGATTGTAAATGCAAATTGACAAGGACCAGAGCAAGGTCTATTAACATTTTGTGGTCTCGGGATTTCTGCTTTGCTCCCATGTGGAGTAAATCCCAAGATAAGGGAGATCTCACCTCTAGTCTTTGAAGTCACAGACACTGGGAAAGGCATTTTTAATAATCACAGTTTGTTTGCTTAAACCAAACTTTACATTAAATGATTGTCATTAATTCGAGGCCGGAGTAAATCTCTGGAGAAGACCCTGAATCATGCCCTTCAATGCCTCTGTGTCCCCAGGGAGTCTGAGAGGACCCGGGCTGGCTGGGACTGGGACCAAGCACCATGGCTGCGACACCCACACCTGGACAGCGGGAATACGTTTATGACAACGGAACAGAGAGAACTGCAAATGGGACTGTAGGTTTTTATGAACCAAGACATTTTCATTTGAGTGACTGGATGGGGATCGTCACTATGCTCCTTGCCCCGGTCGGGCTGGTGGGGAACAGCACCGTCCTGTGGCTCCTGGGCTTCTGCATCAAGAGAAACGCCTTCTCCGTCTACATCCTAAACCTGGCCGCGGCCGACGCCCTCTTCCTCTGCAGTGCCTTTCTGATCTCCCTAAAGCCATTTGTTAGCGATTTCCATTCCAATCTCATTTATATAATGTTGCCCTTCCTCACATGGACATCGTACATTGTGGGCCTGAGCCTCCTGGCTGCGATCAGCACCGAGCGCTGTCTCTCTGTGCTCTTCCCCATCTGGTACCGCTGTCACCGCCCCAAGCACATGTCCTCAGGGGTGTGCGCTGTCCTCTGGTCTCTGGGCGTCCTGCTGTATCTGGGTTTTGCCTTTTCTATTTATTTGGAAGAATTTCGTGGCCCTTCTTGTTACCCAGAGGCCTTAGTCCTGGTCGTTTGGTTCGCCCTCCTCACCTGTGTGCTGTGCGTGTCCAGCCTGACGCTGCTGCTGCGGGTCCAGTGCAGCTCCCAGAGCCGGCAGCCCCCCAGGCTCTACCTCTTGGTCCTGCTCACCGTCCTCGTGTTCCTGCTCTGTGGTCTGGCCCCTGGGATTACCATAGTATCATTGTTCTTTGTCATACAGTGGGAGACCTTGAAGATCTCTTTGCTCCTAGGCTGTGTGAACAGCAGCGCCAACCCCCTCATTTACTTCTTCCTGGGCAGTCAAAGGCATAAAAGGAGGGAGGCCCTCAGGGTGATCCTACAGAGGGCCCTGGCAGACGACCAACAGATGGGGAAAGAGTTAGGAGACATCCCCTGCCCCGACACCCTGGAGACATCATCCTGAGGTTAAGAATGACAGGAGCCCATGAAATGAGCCTCTGCCTCAAACTCACATGCAGCACCTTCCCCTCTCCCTGAGAGGTAGTTTCTCCACACACTCCTTATGTTGGTGCCCACGGTTTGAAATCTAAGTGACAAATGAGCCTTTTTTTAAGTACCCACTATATGCCAGGCACTGTCCTAGGCATGTTACAACTATCTCACTTAATCCTCTCACTATCCCTGGGAGGCAGGTGCTCTCCTGATCCTCAATTTACAATGGGTTTCCAAAGAGCAGTTTGGTAAAAGTTGTTAAATATTGTTAGCAAGTGATGATTGTAAGTGACAAGAAGGTTTGCAAAACCCTTTATAGAGTTTAAAATGGGCCCCTTCCTTAGAGCAGGGACAGTGTGCTCCGTGTGGTGACAACTCAGGCCTGAGAGAGCTTTAGATTCTCTCTCTCTCTCTCTCTCTCTCTCTCTCTGTTTCTCTCTCTCTCTCTTTCTCCTCCCCTCCCCACGTGCATTTTCTCTGCATATCCCAGTCTTATTCGGAAGCCAACAATAAAGCTAATTCCATCAGGGCTCATCGTTGGGCTCAAGGAGAAACTTTCCAGATTCTAAGGTCTTGGAAGCTGCCTGTCCTCCCCACACTCCCAGCTACCCTGCAGGCAGTCTAAGGATGGCCCCTCTCCTACTCTCTGCAGATGTGGGCTTGACCTCAGACCATATCTGTCCATCCCACCTCTGAGCCAGGTCTATATGTTCACACAACTCAAGCACATTAATAGCCTATATTCTAAACACACCTACACCTGACTTGTGGAAGCTCTTCAGGAGTAGGAACTGATTTCTGTGTCGCCTCTATATTCCCAGCAGCTAGCAGAGCTCCTGGCTCTTGGTAAGTGCTTTACTAAAGGCTTCTTGATTGATGGGCCTCCATGTAACTGAAGAGAAAACTGGGACTAAGAGAGGGAAAGTGACTTGCCCACAATCACACAGAAATGTAGTGTTGGGGCAGGACTTGAACCCACATCTCTTCCGGGATCAAGGACACCCCTCTGTTCACTATATCATGGGACATTTTGTAAGCAGGTTTCCCAAGAAGACAGAGTTATGGATGCCTCATGTCTGGGAGACAGATATGATGCAGGCTTTGTTACCCCATCTCTCTGTCCCTGGGGACCCATTCCTAAAGATGGTGCTGTAGAGGGAGGGAAAATTAGGACAAGAGAACGAGGGGCAGAGGCCCTAAAGGGGGAGAGGACACGTGTCCGTGTCTGCAGTTGGTTATGAGTGACAGAGCATCATTATTTCTGCTGGCCAGAAAGACGGGTAGTGATAAAGGGGAGTACATCCTGCATGGATACGTATACTCGGGAATACACACCTGTATGCGCATGTGTATAAGAATATTTCTATAGATTTCTGTGGGCATATGTAGATATCCATGCTTATGTATCAATACACATGATATCTTTGTATCATTAATAATTTCAGTAGTCTGTTGATGGGTATGGACTCTTCAGAACGATTTGTTGACAATTGAAGAAAATACTGAATTACAGTTAGTGATTATTGAAAACAAAGATATTTTTCCCATTAAATTTCACAGAACTCCAAAATCTATTCATGAATCCCAGGTTAAGAGGGCCTGGTATACATAGAAATACATGCCTATATGTGTGTATGAATGCATTTTTTATTGTATGTCTACTGAATTACAGTTAGTGATTATTGAAAACAAAGATATTTTTCCCATTAAATTTCACAGAACTTCAAAATCTATTCATGAATCCCAGGTTAAGAGGGCCTGATATACATAGAAATACATGCCTATATGTGTGTATGAATGCATGTTTTATTGTATGTCTACTGAATTACAGTTAGTGATTATTGAAAACAAAGATATTTTTCCCATTAAATTTCACAGAACTCCAAAATCTATTCATGAATCCCAGGTTAAGAGGGCCTGGTATACATAGAAATACATGCCTATATGTGTGTATGAATGCATGTTTTATTGTATGTCTATATGGGTTGATATATATTTTGTATTGTACAATTTGTCAGTGAATAAGTATTTATTATATATAGATATGTGCCTGTGAATATATATTTTAACTAAAAGTACCTTTAAATTAGGGATTCCTGTCAGTCTATACCTCACCCCTTTACCCACCTGCAAACAAGGAATATATTGTGCTCTTCAAGATTCACCATAGAATTCTGAGCCAACAGGAGAAAACACAACTTCCATTCTGAAAAGTTCTGTAAGGACTAGAAATGAAGCCAAAGAAGCAGGGAGCCGACAGGGGATATGTCTTCCTTAACTGGAGGAAACATGACTGATAAGTACCCAAGGATGATGGGAAAGGCCAGTGGATTGATGACAATTGGCCACACCAATCCAAAAGGAATTCTTCTAGTGCCTTTGTGCAGAGGCAAGTGTTTGGGGAGAAATGAAGTCTTTGCCAGAGACACAGCATTTATGAAGTTTTGGGGGAGTTGAAAGATTTGGGAAGTTCATCTCCTGAGGCCAATAGGGGGGAAATCCTCACCTTAGGTTTATGAGAAAAAATAGGAAGTCTCTGCTGCTAGGCCTATGTGATGGGGAGAGGAGGGATTGAAATATAAGGGTAAGAAAGGTGGTGCCCTGGGTTCTGCTTTTAACCCACCACTCATCCCACGGTGTGGTCAGGAAATTCTGGAGAAGGACAGGTGCAGGCCTCAACTGCAGGTACAGCACAGGAGTCAGCAGGACCCTGGAAAGATGGAAAGGAAGTTCCCAATCTCAGGCCTTTGGTTGCATTTCTTTGACTTCCCTGCATCTGCTGAAGATTCCCCTGTGAGTTTAATCCTCTCCTCATACATTGATATTGATCCCCTCTAGGTGCAAGGCTGGAAGACCCATCAGTGTATGGAGAAGGAATCACCAAAGGTTCTGTGGCTAATTTCTGCTTCTCCTCTTGGAAACAGGAGCAGTCCCCAAGCTTCAGACACTTTTTTCATATGGTCCCAGCGGGGAGGCGGAGTTTTGTTTGGAGTGCTTCAGAAGGGGCTGAGGGTGTTCTCTGATGGGGGATGTGTAGTTCTGCCCCAGAACATGAGTGCCAGAATATTCTGAGAATGCAGAAGGACAGTAAAACATAAACACAGAAGTCATGACGACAGTTATGTCTCTCAGTCAGTGCACCCTGTTTTATTCTGCATTTCGCAACCCAGATGTTCTGTTGATATGCACTGTTCTGGGGATGTGAGCTCTGTCCTTCCTTTTCATGTTTACCCTACCCTTGTGGCGTGGCATCAGAGGTGATTACAGGGGAGGTGGGCTATTTGCCAAGGGGCTCAGTAGAGGGATAAAAGAGGAGAAGCTCCTGGAATAAAATATGGATGAATATGGATATGGATGAATGAAGAGAACAATAAAGCTGTCTGCACAATCCTAACTCTTTTGGCTCCTGACTGTACTTTGTGGAATGTGCTGGCCGCATTACCAGGAAGTGCACCAAAGACCCTAGAGAGGAGGGTAAGGCTGGCAGCCCACTGGCGTTAGGCCAGGTCATTTCTCCATCAAATTGGCAGAAGATTTGGGTCAGAATTAGAGGGCCCCATGTCTCATTATTCTCCTATTCTCAGTCTGCACTAACAGCCCCACCCTTATTGTCTATAAATCACATCATTTGTCAACAAAAAGTAACTGAAGCCATAGCAATCAACAGTCCTGACACCTGCAGGTAGTCAGGTTTTGTGCTGGTCAGTTATCTGGTTGGGCATGTGGTGAGGACCACCTGCTGCATCCTCCTCCTTCTGCCCACTCTCAGGACAATGCCCCTGCTTCAGGGTAGGGACAGCTGCTTTGTCTTTGTATTCCCAGCAGGAAGCCCAGGAGTGAAAATTATTCTGGGACTAGAATGTCAATGTAGTAAATACTATTGTAGAGTTTATTGCCTTAATGAACTGTGTGACCTTGGGCAAGTCACTGAACCCCCATTGCCTTGGCTTCCCTCCCCCCCCCCAAAAAAAAAGAGTTTGTTGCAGTTGGGAACAGAAAAACAGTAAAGAGATAATTTCACTTACTTCCCTCCTTTCCAGAGGTGGGCAGCTATGGGTATGGAACCCTGGAGTGCACTGTTGGACTTATTCTATGGTGCTTAGCTCTGCTGACAGGCTGTTTCTCTTTTTTATTCTTTGATTTTTAAAAGTCACTGCTTTGAGCCTCAAAGAGCCGAAATGATGACAAGATGCTAAATCTTCTCTGGGAATGCTTGGTTGAGGAAGAGTAAACATTTAATAACAAGTGCAGTAAAAATCAATACAGGTGAGAGCTGAGCCAAGATGGCAGCATAGGAGCAGCAAGGTACGGCAGCTCCCACGCAGCCACCTCAAATACCCATGAAATATGACTCTAAACAAACTTTAGGGCTCTAAAAACACACACAAAAATACCTCCTGTTGAAGGCAGCGTGGCTCAAAGAGACCATCTCAGTGCTGGGAGCTGAAACTTGCCCAGCCTGAAACGGCAACCTGGCCCTGGGGGTGGCCAGACAAGCCAAGCCAAGCCAAGCCAAGCTGGATCTTCAGGAGAGTGGATCAGTGGCAGCTGTGGCAGTTTCCAGAGTTATCAAGCCATAAGAAACAAGGACTAAGTGAAAGGTCAGTGGATCTCAGCTAAACTTGGGGGAAAAAAGCAGGTCTGGCCAAACTGCCTCCAGGGCAATGAAACAGCAGAAGCAGAGGCCAAGCAGCCACCTCCACATAGCTGCTTCAGAGCTCCCAGGCTGCAGACTGCAGTGGGGCCAAGAGATCGTTCAGAGGCCAAGTGCTCTTGCATTGAGCAGCCTGAATCAGGATTGTAGTCTTGGGTGGTGGTCCTGGGGGTGCGTTTTCAGTGAGCCAGAGCTGGTGGGGGCTGCAAAAAAAAATGACAGCCTCCTAATAGCTCTGGCAGCTGGGAAAACCCCAGCGATTTGGGACAGAGCTTTCCCCTCTGGAAGCAGAGTTCCACATAGCTAAAAAAATCATTGACTGGCCATCATGAGCAGGCAAAGGAAGCAAAGTAAGAACGGCAACCAAACTCTAGATTCCTTCTTTGGGGATAAAAAGGATCAAAGCATGGAATGGGAGGAAGACAACAGAGTCAGAACTCCTGCACCAAAAGCTTCCAAGCAACATGAAGACTG
>CM053592.1:195671695-195695273 GCA_028646515.1 Pseudochirops corinnae | reverse complement strand
CCTGAGGCAGGTGATATTGTCCTGAGAGTGGGCAGAGGGAGGAGGGTGCAGCAGGTGGTCCTCACCTCAGGCACTACCAGGTAACTGACCAGCATAGAACCTGACTACCTTCAGGAGTCAGGACTGTTGATTGCTATGGCTTCAGTTACTTTTTGTTGACAAGTGATGTGATTTAAGGACAAATGTCTGTGAAAGGGTGGGGCTGTTAATGCAGACTGAGAATAGGAGAACAAGGAGACATGGGGCCTGCTAATTCTCACCCAAATCCTTGGCCTAGATGATGGGGAACCCTCTGAGCCCCTTCTGAAGAATTTCAAACAAAACCCCATCTCCCTGCTGGGGCCATATGAGAAAGTATCTGAAGGTTGGAGGCTGATCCTGTTTCCAAGACGAGAAACAGAAAACAGCCCCAGAACCTTTGGTGACACTCCCTCGCCACACTGACCAGTCTTCCAGCCTGGGCCCTAGAGGGGATCAATGTCAATGAATAAGGAGTAGATTAAACTCACAGGAGAATCTTCAGCAGAGCCAGGGAAGACAAAGAAATGCACCCAAAGGCCGAGATTGACAGTTTCCTTTCCCTTTCTCCAGGGTCCTGCTGACTGCTGTGCTGTACCTGCAATTGAGACCTGTACCTGTCCTTCTCATGAATTTCCTGGGCAGACATTATGGGATGGGTGGTGGGGTCAGAGCAGGACCCAGGCACCATCTCTCTTACCCTTAAATTTCCCTCCCTCCTCTCCTGATCTCATAGGCCTACCAGCTGACTTCCTATTTGCTCTCAGACACCAAGAGTTAGGATTTCCCACCCACTGGCCTCAGGAGATGAACTCCCCAAATCCTTCAACTCTCCATAAACTGCATTAATGCTGTGTCTGTGGGAAAGACTTCATTTCTCCCCAAACACTTACCCCTGCACAAAGGGACTAGAGGAATTCCTTTTGGATTGGTGTTGGCCATTGTCACCAATCCACTGGCCTTTCCCATCATCCTTAGGCACTTATAAGGTATGTTTCCTGCAGTTTAAGGAAGACATATCCCTGTGGGCCCCCTCATACATTAGCTCCCTTTCTAGCTCTTATAGAAACTGTCTGAAAGTGAAGTTGTGTTTTCTCCTGTTGGCCCAGGACTCCGTGGTGAATCTGGAAAAGCCCAACGTATCCCTAGGTTACAGTCGGATAAAGAGGTGAGGAATAGGAATCCTGGATTTTAAGGTGCTTATAGGGAAAAAATATATATTCACATGCACATACCTATATATCATACATACTTATTCTTTGACAAATTATAGAATACAAAATATATATTAACCCCTATAGACATATAATATAATATGTATTTGTAAACACATATATGCATGTATTTCTACTTATGCCAGTCACTCTTAACCTGAAATTCATGAATAGATTTTGGAGTTCTATGAAATTTAATGGGAAAATATCTTTGCTTTCAATAATCCCTAACTGTAATTCGGTATTTTCTTCAATTGTCAGAAAATTTTTCTGACAAGAGGAGTCCACAGCCATTGGCAGACAACTAAAAAGATTAATGATATAAAGATGTCATGTATATTCAAAGATAAGCATGTGTATATATCCTATACATATATACCTATAGAAATGTTGTTTATACACACGCACACACAAATCTGTATTCCCGAGCACTGTGTGCTCCCCTTTGTCACCCCCTGTTTCTGGCCAGGAGAGATGATGACACTTGGTCAGTCACAGCCACCAGCAGACACAGCCATGTGTCCACTCCCCCTTTAGGGCCTCTGCTTCTCATCCTCTTGTCCTCATCTTCCCTCCCTCTGCAATACCATCTTTAGGGAAGGGTCTCCAGTGACAGAGAGATGGGGAAACAAAGCCTGCACTGGATCTGTCCCCCAGACATGAGGAATCCATGACATTGTCTTCCTGGGAAACCAGCTTATAAAGTGCCCCATGATATAGTGAATACACTGGTGTCCTTGATCCCGGAAGAGATGACGGTTCCAGTCCCGGCTCAACACTGCATTTTTGTGTGACTGTGGGCAAGTCACTTTCCCATATATATATAGGCTACAAATGGGGGTGAGCTGTATGAACATATATACCTGGCTCAGAGCTGGCATGGACAGATATGGTCTGAGGTCAAGGCCACATCTGCAGAGAGTAGGAGGGGCCACCCTCAGACTGCCTGCAGGCTAGCTGGGAGTGTGGCCAGGACAGGCAGCTTCCAAGACGTTAAATCCTGGGAAGCTTCTCCTTGAGCCTCAAAGATGAGGAATGACAGAATTAGTTTTATTGTTAGCTTCTGAGTGAGCCTGGGATATGCAGACAAAATGCACATGGGGAGGGGAGGAGGGAGAGAGAGAGAGAGAGAGAGAGAGAGAGAGAGAGAGAGAGAGAGAGAGAGAGAGAGAGAGAGAGAGAGAGAGAGAGAGAGAGAGAATCTAATGCTCTCTCATGCCTGAATTGGCACAACACAGAGCACACTCTCCACACTCTAAACAATGGGCCTATTTTAATCTCTGTAAAGGGCTTTGCAAACCTGCTCGTCACTTACAATCATCACTTGCTAAAAATACTTAGCAACTTTTACTAAACTGCTCTTCAGAAACCCATTGTAAATTGAGGATCAGGAGAGCACCTGCCTCCCAGGGGTAGTGTGAGGATTGAATGAGATATTTTCAAAGTGCCTAGGACAGTGCCTGGCATACAGAAGGTGCTTAATAAAGGCTCGTTTATCACTTAGAATTCAAACCCTGGGCAGCAACATAAGGAGTGTGTGGGGAAACCACCCCTCAGGGAGGTGGGAAGGTGCTGCGTCTGGGTTTGGGGCAGGGGCTCATTTCATGGACTCTTGTCATTCTTAACCTCAGGATGATGTCTCCAGGGATTGGGTACAGGAGATGTCTCCTGACTCCCTCCCCATCTCTTGGTCATCTGCCAGGGCCCTCTGGAGGACCACCCTGAGGGGCTCCCTCCTTTTATGCCTTTGACTGCCCAGGAAGAAGTAAATGAGGGGGTTGGCGCTGCTGTTCACACAGGCCAACAGCCAAGCGATCGAAAAAGGAATGCGATGCTTGGTAAAGATCGCCAAGACTAATCTAATCAAAGGGCCCAGGCCACAGAGCAGGAACACGAGGACCGTTAGCAGGACCAGGAGGTAGAGCCTGGGGGGCTGCTGGCGCTGGGAGCTGCACTGGACCTGCAGCAGCAGAGTCAGGCTGGACACGCACAGCACACAGGTGAGGAGGATCAACCAAATGGCCGCGATGTAGTGGTTTGGTTGACAGGAAAGGCTATGAGGTGTCAGCACATTGTTAAAAAAGGCATATAATAGCCAGAGCAGGACGCTCAGAGTCCAGAGGACAGCACACACCCCTGAGGACATGTGCTTGGGGCGGTGACAGCGGTACCAGATGGGGAAGAGCGCAGAGAGACAGCGCTCGGTGCTGATCGCAGCCAGGAGGCTCAGGCCCACGGTGGAGAACGCATATGTGGAGAAGCTCAATACCACGTAAAATGTAAAATGTTTCACAAAGTAAAGCACTTGTTGTAGGGACGTTAGAATAGCACAGCAGAGGAAGAGGGCGTCGGCCGCGGCCAGGTTGAGGATGTAGACAGAGAAGGGATTCCTCTGGATGCGGAAGCCCAGGAGCCACAGGACGGTGCTGTTCCCCACCAGCCCGACCAGGGCAATGAGCACAGTGACGAGCCACAACCACTCATCCAAACCAAAATGTCTAGGTACATAAGAACCTAATCCCCACTTTGCTCCTTTCTCTGTTCCGTTGTCATAAACGTATTCCCGCTGTCCAGGTGTGGGGGTCACGGCCATGGTGCCTGGTCCCAGTCCCAGCAAACCCGGCTCCTCTGAGACTCCCTGGGGACACAGAGGCATAGAAGGGCATCAGGGATTTCTCCAGAGATTTACTCCCGCCTCTAATTACAAAGGTTAGAACCTCCTGCTCCCCACTCAATCTCTAGGCAGCAGTTAGAGGAGCCCTGGGGCCAGAGTAAGAAATAATTTAAAATCTAGTCTGGAACACTAGCTGTGAGACCCTGGACAGGTCACCTAATATCTGTGTGCCTTAGCTTCCTCACCTGTAAAACAGGACCACTGACAGCAGCCTCCTCACAGGGTTTTTGGGAGCATCAGATGAGATAGTATATGTACAGTGTTTAACACAATACCTGCCATGTTTTTGTGGTTCAGTTGTTCTTCACTTGTGTTGACTCTTTTTGACTCCATTGGGATTGTCCTGCCAGAGACTCAAGGGGTTGGCTATCTACTTCTCCAGTTAAATTTACAAATGAGAACGTTGAGGCAAGCAGGGTGAAGCTGCTGGCCCAGAGTCCCACGGCTTGTGCCTGAGGCCAGATTAGAACTCAGAAAGATGGGTTTTCCTGACTCCAGGCCCAGCACTCTGTCCACTTCCCCACCTAGCTGGCCCTGCCATGTGCCCAGCACATAGTAGGGGCTTAATGAATTCTTGTTCCATTCTCCTCTTTCTCCCTTTCTCCCATCATGGTGTGATGGCAGGTGTAGACAGGATCCTCCTGGAGATATCAGAAGGTGCACTTGCCTCTCCTCCTTCTGTAACCACACTCAGACACACCCTTCCTTTCCCTCTCTCTTCTGCCCTTTCCTGAGACTCTTGGAGAGTATAGACGGTTTGTCTTCCTTCTACAACCATGTGGGCAGGCCTACAAGGGGCTGAATCTCTTAATTCAGTGCAATGGAATGCATTTATTACTTTATGCATGCATTTATTTCATTTGCTTATTCATTCATGAATCCATTATTTATTAATATTTTTAATATTTCTATAAAAACTATTTTACATTATTTTTATTACTCAACCTACTGTCCACGACACAGAGTCAACTTTTAAAATAAAAGAAGAAACATAAAGAAGAGAAAAAAAAATACTTCAACACAAAAAACCACCATATGAACTACACCTAACAGCACAGAACACATGCTTCCACACCCATAGTCAACTACCTCTGGAAAGGAGGGAAGGAAATATGAGCATCTGTTTATTGGTTTTCTGTGTCAAACTACAATAAGCATTTGCTCAGTATTTACTGTGAGGAGACACTGGGCCAAGAATAATTTGCACCTCTGGGCTTCGTGCTGGAAATACTCAGATCATGGAACTTTCCAAGCCTTGAAGTAGCTGACATTGTACTGAGCGTGGGCAGAGGGGAGGAGGATGGAGCAGCACATCCTCCCCTACTTCCTAACCAAGTAATTGACCAGCACCAACACGACTAGCTGCAGGTGTCAGGACTGGTCATTGCTATGGCTTTAGCTTCTCTTTATTCATAAATCATGTTTTTATGGCAAATATCTGTTAGAGGATGTGACTGTTCTTCCAGATTGAGAACAGAAGGAAAATCAAGGCATGATTGGGTCCACACACAAAGAGAAAGAGGCTGGGGCTGGGGAAATTCAAAGAAGAACACTGGTGCCCTTAGGATGTAGGGGTTTCTGAAGCAGTTCAAATACCATCACCACCACCACCAACCCTTGCTGGGGCCCTATTAAAGAGCATGTGAAGGTTTGGGGCTGCTCTTGACTCCAACGAGAATATATCAGAACACTCCAGCAGAAACTTTTCTGACTCTCTCTTCCCACACTGCCCAGTCTTCCAACTGTTCACATTGACAGATCAATATAAATAGATAAACAAAGGATTAAACTCACAAAAGAACCTGAGGGTGATCCAGTGGAAGCAAAGAATTACAGGGAAAGAACGCAGATTGAGAACTTCCTTTCTTCCTCTCCCAGGTCCTGTTGACTCCTGTGCTAGGTTCTGTAGTTGAGGTCCGTAGTTGTCCTCAAGAATCTCCTGATCAGACACTGGGAGATGGAGGGTGAGCTTAAAGCAGGATCCAGGATACCTGCTCTCTTATTCTTATCTATCCCTTTCTCCTCTCTTAATCCCATAGGCCTAGTAGCAGAGACTTTCTATTTGCTTTCAGGCACCAAGGGTGGAGACTTCTTAATATTGGCCTCAGGAGATGAACTCCCCAAAGCCTTCAACTTCTGAGAAATTACATAAATATTATGTCTCTGGGAAAGAGTTTAATTCTCTCTGAACACCTGCCTCTGCACAAAGGCAATAGTGGATTTACTTTTTGTTTGATATATCCCATTAGCCCCAATCCACTGGCCTTTCCCATCATCCTTGGCTACTTATCAGTCATTGTTTATGGAAGAAATGTCCCCTGATTCATTAGCCGCATTTCTAGCTCTAAGAGAACTATCCTGAAATGGAAGTTGTGTTTTCTCCTATTCGCTCAGCTTTCTATGAAGAATCTTGAAGATCCTCAGATTTCCTCAGAAAACATCTGGGGGTACGGGTGAGGCTTGGACTGGCAGGAGTCTTGTTTTTTAAAGTTCTTAAAGGGAAAAAAGTATATATGTACACACAACAAATAGTAAAATATTTACTCTTTCACAAACATACAATACAGTATGCATACACTTACAGGAACATATAGGATTATATACACATATACATGCAATAAAATATACATATTCATACATATCATACACTCATAACATCCATCCATCCACCCATCCATGCATTCACCCATCTATACATCCATCCATCCATCCATCCATCCATCCATCCATCCATCCATTCATCTATTTCTACTTATGTCAGGCACTCTTAGCCTGAGATTCATGAATAGAATCAAAGGTTCTACAAACTAGCATGGGGAGAAAAATTATTTATTTTTACTAATATGTAACTGAATTTAGTATTTCCTTACATTATTAAAAATTATTATGAAAAGGAGTCCATAGGCATCAGTAAACTACTGAAAATCTTCATAACACAGTGATACAACATATATTAATATGTAAAATATCCATTGCACAATATATATGTCTTAACATTCTCTATGCATGTGCACATGCATATCTATGTATATACAGATGTTACTAAATGTATGTATCCATCCCCTTTATCACCACCCCTTTTTCTGCCAAGCAGAGATGATGATGCTCAGTCAATCAGAACCAACAGCAGACACGGCCATGTGTCCTCTCCCCTCCTTAGGGCCTCTGATCCTCATTCTCCTGTCCTAATCTTCCTTCCCTCTACAGCACCATTTTAGAGAAGAGTCCCCAGTGATACAGAGGTTGGGTAAAAATGCCTGCATGGGATCTGTCCCCCAGTTATGGGGCATCCATAACACTATCTTCATGGGAAACCTGCTTACAAGGTGCACCATGATATAATGAATACAGTGGTGTCCTTGATTCCCAGAATAGATAGGGATTTGAATCATGGTCTAACACACTGTATGTCTGTGTGACTCTGGGTGAGTCACTTCCCTTCTGTTTGCCTCCCTTTACACTTCTGTGTAATCAAGGTCCACCAATCAAGAAGCATTTTGTGAAGTACCTACTAAGAGCCAAAATCTCTGCTAGTTTCTGGGGATAGTAAGATGAAACAGAAAGCAGTTCCTAGTGCCAAAGAGTTTCCTAAAGAGTTGGGGGTAGTGAAACTGGTATGTTTAAAACTATGTATATGTAAGATATAAATGACTGTAAATTATGTAACTACATAGGTGTGGCTCACAGATGGCAGGAATAGATATGATCTGAGGTCAAGTTCACAACTTCAGAGAGTAAGAGATGGGTCATCCTGACACTACTTGAATACAGAAAGACCAACTGAGTGAGTGAATTGTAGGTAAATCATCTGTCTATGCAAAAGCAAACAAAAATCAGAGAAGTTCTACAGATGAGAATATATGACCTGGAATCACTGACCCTTTGACTCAGAGAGAGAATGGGTGTGAGCTCAGATCAGGAGATAGAATTTTCTCACCTAAGAGACATCTAGCATTAGCATTCTCCAGGGCTACATGCTATGGATTTCCAGGGCCATGGGGGGGGCCAGCCTTTCATACCACAGTCCAGCTAGAAATGGTTGTGTGTGCCCTTCAGTCTCTGTCTTTTCTTTCATCATTTGATTTATTTTTAGTTTTTGATATTCACTTCAACAAGATTTTGAGTTCCAAATTTTTTCTCCCTCTTTCCCCTCCTGCCACCCTAAGAGAGGGCATTCTGTTTCCCCTTTTCCACAATCTGTTATTCTTTCCTGAATTTTTTTTCCACTCTTTCTTTTTGTGGTTTCTGTTGCTCTAGAATTTGTTTAGAGTCATTTTAAAAAATATTTGAAAAGATTATGGGGAGAGCTCAAGCAAGGCCCTGCTTTAACTCAGTCATCTTAACTCCATTCCCCCCACCCCAATCTTTGTCTTTAACCATCTTCTTGGAGGGTCTCTCTTGACCTGTTTCCAATCATAGCAAGTCAGTCCCTCATGGTGGATATGAAACATCATAGTCAGCATTCTGTCATCAATTGAAGGCCAAGCCTTTCTTTAAATATACTTCACCATGCACAGGACAGAGGCCTATCTTTTGGAGGGACCAGTTAAGGGATTCTTATGTTGAAACTAGATAAAACACTAGATTGGGGTGGAAGGCAGTAGGAAGTAGACATTGACTCACAGAATCCAAGTTTGCTTGAGCTGAGCCTTGAAGGACAGTAGGAAGCTTGAGAGATGGATAGAGAGCAGTGTGCATTCTAGCCATGGCAGGCAACCAAGGAGTCATCTCTTTAGGATTTTTGCATCCATATTCATCAACTGAATTGGTTGAATGTTTTCTTTTTCTGTTTTTCCTCTTTTTTAGCTGTAAGTTTTAGATTTATTTAATAAAAGAGGTTTGGTTGGACCCTTTCTTTGCCTATTATTCCCAATAATTGATTTAACTTGTGTTGTTTGATCTTTAAATGTCTGATAGAATTCACCTGTAAATCCTTCAGGTCCTGGTGCATTGTGTTTTTTTTCTTTTTCAAAAATATTTTTATTTACAATGTATTTATTTTATTTTAAATTTGTGTAATAAAACATTTTCATAATGTAGCAAATAAAAAACCATGATTTCCCAAGAAACTGCAAATCTGTTATGTCCAACTTGCTATTCCTTTTAAATACATAAGTTTTATCATATTTTTTTCTTTTTTTATTTCTCTGTCATTCACACTACAAATGGCTACCATTAGATTCAAAGAGTTATTTAGCTAAAATTATTCTCTACACACTTTGTTCTATCAGTTCTTCCTCTTTATTCAGATAGCATCTTTACTTATATGTCCTTTATTTTTAATTTAGATATTTATAGTAGTCAAAATGATTACTTCCCTCAGTCATTCTTAAAATGATATTGCTATTATTGTATACAGTGTTCTCTTGATTCTTCTCATTCCACTCTTCAATATTCCATGCAAAGTTTCCCCATGTTTTTCTCAGATGATTGAGCTCATCATTTCTTATAACATTGTAGTATTCTATCAAATTATATATCATAACTTTTTAGTCATTCCCCAACTGATGAGCATCCCCACAATGTCCAGTTCTTTGCCACCAGAAAGAGAACTGCTATAAACATTTTAAAACTTACGGGTTCTTTTCCATTTTCACTCATCATCTTTGGAAATAGATCAGCTATTGGTAGATCAATATACACATATGTAGGCCAGTATCTTATGCCATTCACCAAGATAAAGTCAAAATGAAGAAATGACCTAGATGTGAAAGGAGATATTAAAAGAACATTAGAAGAACATGGAACATGGCACTTAGCAGACTTATGGACAGGCGAACAATTTTTGAATAAACTGTGGAAAGAGAGCAGAGTTATGTGTAAAATGGATAATTTCAATCACATTGAATTCAAAAGATTTGTGCAAATAAAACAAATGTTGCCAAGATCTGAATTAAAACAGAAAATTGGGAACAATTTTTTATAGGCAGTTTCTCAGAAAAAGGTCTCACATTTCACATATATTAAAAAGTTTGTCAAATCTATAAGACTGTGAGTCATTCCCCAATTGATAAATGGTGAAAGGATATGAATAGGCAGTTTTCCAATGGAGAAATCCAAACAATGTATAGTCACATAGAAATGCTCTAAATCATTATTGATTAGAGAAATGCAAATTAAAACAACCTTGAGATATCATTTTACACCTACCAGATTGACTAACATGCCGGAAAGGGAAAGCTACAAATGTTGGAGGGGATGTGGAAAAATTGGGACATTAACTAACTATCGGTGGATCTGTGAACTGATGCTGCCATTTGGGAGACAATCTGGAATTATGACTAAAATTATCAAACTATCTATACCTTTGACCACAGCATTAAAACCAGAAGGATATTAACAGCTCTCAGAAGAATTCTCAACAGTTCAGCACCAGGTGTAAGTGTTCCAAATCACTAGTAATAATGTAAAAACAGGAATTTCTGTTGTTGAAGCATTTTCAATTATCTCCAATTCTTTATGGCCCCATTTGGGATCTTCTTGGCAAAGACACTGGGGTGACTTGCCATTTCCTTCTCCAGCTTATTTTTGAAATGAGGAAACCGGGGCAAACAGAAGCTACGTGACTTGCCCAGGGTCAGACAGCTAATAAATGTCTGAGGCATTTTTACTCAAGTCTTTCTCACTCCAGGCCCAGCATGATATCCTCTGTCCATAGAAATAAAGATTAAAACAATTCTAAAGCTTCATCTGGCACTCAGAATATTTAACAAAGAAAATTAAAATGGAAACAATTGATCTTGTTCAAAGGCCTTTGTTATACCAATGCCTTGCTGGCACACTTTAAATTGGTTGGACCATTCTGGAAAACCATTTGGAATGATGTGAAGAAAGCTCTACAGTAACCATATGCTGACACAAAAGATTTCTTGGGTAGGAGGTGAATGACAGAGAGGATCTGGTGAACACCAAAACATTTCTAGCATCGCTTTTTGTCTAAGCAGAGAGCTGCAAACAAAATGGATGAATGACACATGAATGCGATAGAATGGGACCGTGTTGAAGGAAATGTCGACTACCAGGAGGTGTGATTAGACTTGATGAACTGATCCCAAAGGCAGCCACAAGGGAGTCTTGCAGCCCCAGATCTGAAACTAGAGAGAACAAAGAAGTGATTGTGGGAACCACTTGGTCCTGGCTACAAAAAAAAGGGGGAGATATCTGTGGTTCTCCAGCACCACCTGAGAAGGTGCCAGCTGACAGCCATACCATCAGAGCTAGCTTTTGAAACCCACACAGACCCCTTCCTGGGGAGAGGAGTTTGGGACAAAAATTGCTTGAAAAAAGGGAAAATCACCACAAGAATTTCTGCCACCAAGTGGGATGGACCACGACATCACATGATATATGCTGAGTTACAAGTACAGTGGTGGACAGCTTCATAAACAGTTTAGGAAAAAAGAACCAAATGACTTTTCCAAACCATAGACCTCAGAAATTTCATGGCAAAATGAGGGAGTATGGATCAAAGAAGAGGAAAATGGAGAGTTTTGATCATATACTGTTATAAAGCTGGGTGAGAAAAAGAACCAATATAGTTAAAATGAGAAGAGGAACAACTTACTTGAGGAAAAAGTGCTGTCAGCATGTTTTGCATTTCATAATATTCTCTATCTCTCGTTTGGTCATAAATTCTTCCATTCTTCATAAATCTGACAGGTAAACTACTCCTCATTCTCCCAGTTTGCTTATAGAATTTATTGGGAATTTCCTGAAGGATGATTTCTAGGTTCTGTTTTTGATCATGGCTTTCAGGTACTCCAATCAAGACCATCAAAAGAATTTATTTTTTAAACAACTGTAAAGGGAGGAGGTTTAGCAGTACCAGATTTTAAAATTTCTCTCCTTGATCTGTTTTCCAGGTCAGTGGTTTTTTCAATGAGATATTTCACATTGTCTTCTATTTTTTCATTTGTTTGGATCTGTTTAGTAGTATCTTGATTTCTCATAAAGTCATTTGCTTCCATTTGCTCCAATCTAATTCTGAAGGAATTTTTCTCTTCAGTGAGCTTTTGAGATTCTTTTTCCATCTGGCAAATTTAGCTTTTTAAGGTATTCTTCACCTCATTTGCTTTTTGGACCTCTTTTGCAAATTGAGTTAGTCTATTTTTTAAGATGTTATTTTCTTCAGTCAGGTTGTTGACTCACTTTTCATGATTTTCTTGCATAATTCTCATTTCTCTCCCCAATTTTTCCTCTACTTGTCATTTGGTTTTCAAAATCCTTCTTAAGCTCCTCTATTGTCTGTATTCAATTTGTATTTTTCTTGGAAGCTTTTGGTGCCGGAGTTCTGACTGTATTTTCTTCCTCCTGTTCCATGCTTTGATCCCTTTGTCCCCCAAAAGGAATCTAAAGTTGGATTGCTGTGCTTCCTTTGCCTACTCATGTTGCCCTCTCAATTACTTGACTTTTTAGCTCTGTGCCTCAGTGGAATTCTGCTTCCAGAGGGGAGAGCTTTGTTCCAAATGCCTGAGGTTTTCACAGCTGCTGGAGTTATTAGGAGGCCCCTGTCTCTACAGCCCCCATGAGCTTTGGCTCACTGGTCATGCACCTCAGGACCATCACCCAACACCATGATCCCAATCTAGGCAGGTTAAGGAAGGGCACTTAGACTCTGAATGTTTGCTTGGCCCCCTGCAATCTGTAGGCCAGGAGCTTTGAAGCAGCCATATGGAAGTGGCTGCATGGCCACCACTTTTGCCGCTTCTGGCTCTGGGGGCAGAGGATTGGGCTGCTCCTTCATCCCCTCCCCCCCAATTTAGCCAACTTCCACTGACTTTTCACTTTATTTTTGGCATTTATGGGCTGATAATTCTGGAAACCACCACAGCTGCCTGTGATCCCCTCTCTTTGTGGCTTGTCCTGGCTGCCCTGGGGTTAAAACTATGGTGGAGCTGGTCGCAGCTTCCAGCATGCTATGATCCTTCCTGTCCAACCACTGGGCTGCCTTCAGTGGGAGATTTGTATCTCTGTCATTTTGTGAGTTCTGGATCTCTAAAATTTGTTTAGAGTCATATTTTATAAGTATTTGAGGTTGTTATGGGGGGAGCTCATGGGGTTCTATACCATCAACTTGACTCCCTGTTAATCTATCCCAATATACTTTTAAAATGAGCATTTTTACATAAACTAATTTTTATATGCAATGCCATCCCAAACACATTATCATGAAATTATTTTTTCAGAAAACTAAGGAATTATTTGTTAACTTGAAGAAATAATACAATTTGTTTGGAAGAACAAAAAAAAATCAAGAATATCAAAAGAATTAATTTTTTTTAAAAACACTGTAAAGGGAGGAGGTTTAGCAGTACCAGATCTCAAAATATATTATATAGGATGAATCATACAAACTATTTGGTACTGGCTAAGAAATAGAAATGGAGATCAGTGGAACAGAGCACATAGACAATTTACAACAGCAAATAAATATTATTTAATATAATTATTTGTATATTATTCAAAGTACAACAATATTGTACTTTGAAAAATACAGTGGCTTTACTTATCAGGATAATAATTTCTTATTTTGGGGAAAATGGTGGGAAAACTGGAAAACAGTCTAGCAGAAAGGGGTTTGCATTAATATCTTGCACCATTGATCAAGATAAGGTCAAAATGGATACATGTACAAAATTAGTTGTAGCAGCTCTTTTTTGTGATGGAAAAGAATTGCAAATTAAGGGGATGTCCATTTACTGGAGCATGGCTGAACAAGTTGTGCTATATGATCGTGACAGAATACTATTGTTCTATAAGAAATGATGAGTTCAGCAAATTTTCAAAAACATAGAAAGGCTTGCACAACATAAAGAAGGGCAAAATGAGCAGAGCCAAGAGAACATTGTAAACAGAAACCACAGTATTGTGTTTCTATGATATTCAAATTGTTTCTTCTTGGCAGCTTGTAATATTTCCTCCTTGATCTGGGAACTCTGGAACCTGCCTATAATATTCCTAGTTGTTTTCTTTTTGGGATCTTTTTCAAGGGGTCATTGGTGAATTTCTTCCACCTCTATTTTGTCTTCTAGTTCTAAAACATCAGGGTTATTTTCCTTGAGAATTTCTTGAAGGATAATTTCTAGGTTATTTCAGGTAGTCCAATAATTTTAAAATTATCTCTCCTGAATCTATTTTCCACGTCAGTGGTTTTTCCAATGAGATATTTCACATTGCCTTCTATTTTTTCATTTGCTTGGGTCTGTTTTATAGTATCTTGGTTTCTCTTTAAGTCATTAGCTTCCGTTTGCTCCAATCTAATTCTGAAGGAATTATTTTCTTCAGTCAGGTTGTTGACTCTCTTTTCATGATTTTCTTGTATCATTCTCATTTCTGTTCCCAATTTTTCTTCCACTTCTCTTATTTGCTTTTCAAAATCCTTCTTAAGCTCCTTTATGGCCTGTACTCCTTTTCTGCTACACTGCTTTCCAGTTTTCGCACCATTTTTATCCCAAATAATGAGTTGTTATCCTGACAATTTAAGCCATTGTACTTTTCAAAGTACAATATTGTTGTACTTTGAATAATATACAAATAATATATCTCATACAAAGTTGTTATGTTTATTTGCTCTTGTAAATTGTCTATGTGCTCTGTTCCACTGATCTCCCTTTTTATTTCTTAGCCAGTACAAGAGAGTTTGGATAATTCATCCCCTATAACATTTTTTAAGATCTGGTACTGCTAAAGCTCCTCCTGTTACAGTTTTTTTTTATTAATGCCCTTGATATTCTTGATTTTTTGTTCTTCCAAATAATTTCATTATTTTTTATAATTCAAAAAAGAATTTTTTTCCAAAAAATATTTTCTTGATAATTTGATTGGGATGGTATTGCTTATATATATTAGTTTATGTAAATATAGTCCTTTTAACAGTATATTGGTCCTGTCTCCCAAAGAGCAATTAATATTTCTCCATTTTTGCAAATCTGATTTTATTGGTATAAAAATTTTCTTGTAATTGTCATTTCTCTTTTCTTTCCTATTAGCCAATCTAATAGGTATAAGGTAGTACCTAGTATTTATTTTAATTTTCATTTCTCCAATCAATAGTGAGTTAGAGTATTTTTTCATATGACTATAGATAGCTCTGATAATTTCATCTGAAAGGTGATTATAACTTTTGACCATTTGCTGTATTTTTTCTTCATGTTTGAAAAGGACCATGGCATCAGCAAGATGAAGATATGGCTTGCTTTTGACTTTGATTTGAGTGAGGGAGGGCTGTGCAAAGTCACCAGCATCACTTTCTTTTCCAGAGCCATCTGAGTCCAGTGACATGATATTCATCCATCCTGTAGATGACCCAGGGTACAATGGGAGATTCAGGCCCTTGTAGGCTAAGACCTTTTCAGGTAGGCACTTAGAATGAGGTAATGCCTATTCTGTGAATTAGCCTCTTTAAGAATTAGACTCTTTTAATTAGGAAAAAGTAAAAAAAAAAAATGCTGAATGGGGAAGGACCTCAGGGTTTCTGTTCCAAAGAGAAACAGTTGCCCTTGCCATTCACTCTAAGCCAGGAGGGCCCCAAATACTTCCTTTAAGTGTAGCTTGGGCAGGGACCTATTATAGTCCAATCTATGAGCTTCAGAGTTTAAGGTTTTGTGGAAGAAGAAAGAATGAAAGAAAGAAAGAAATAAAGGAAGGAAGGAAGGAAGAAAGAAAGAATGAGTGAAAGAAAAAGAGAAAAAAGAAAGAAGGAAAGGAAGAAAAAAGAAAGTAGGAAGGAAGGAAGCAAGGAAAGAAGGAAGGAAGGAAGGAAGGAAGGAAGGAAGGATAGAAGGATGAAAGGAAGGAAGGAAAGATAGAAGGATAGAAAGATAGAAGGGTGGAAGGAAGGAAGGAAGGAAGGATGTAAGGAAGGAAAAAGTCTAGAGAAGGAACCCTAAATTATGTGGGTAGCTTCTGGTCCTCAAATTCGGCCTTCCTTTGAAGAGGACAAGGAGAGGGAGAGGGAGAGGCTGAGCTGAGTTAGCCAACTAAATGGGTAACTGTTTGTCTTTGAAACAACAACTCTGAGGGTCTCCCCTCCTAGCTTAATTTTTTTCTTTTTCTTTTTTAGTTAAAGGGGCCATCCCTTAACTTGATTCTTAAAGAGGCCTATTCACTGAATGGGTCTTACCTGACTCTAAGTGGGTATCTGGAAAGATCTTAGCCTAAAAGGCCATGGTCTTCCAGTGTATCCTGAGTCATTTCCAGTCATTCTTATCCATATCTAGTCACTGGATCCAGATGCCTCTGGAGGATACAGTGAGACTGGTGACCTTCCACAGCCCTCCCTCACTGAAATCAAAGTCCACTGTAAGTCATCTCATCATTTACATTAATTACTTGGGCTGTGAGTAGACCTAGCTGCCTGAATGGGGACCCAACAAGTTGGGTAACTCAGCTCATCTTCTCCCTCTCCCTCTCCTTTGATCATTTATCAATTAGGGAATGCCTCTTTGAGAGTTTCTAACAATGTCATTATATTATCTGCAAATAGATAGATTTATTACCTCATTCCCTATTTTGATTCATTCTATTTCTTTTTTTTTCTCCTATTGTTATTGCTAGGATTTCCAATACAATGTTGAATAATATTGGAGACAGTAGGCATCCCCATTTAATAGGTGATCTTACTGGGAAGGCTTCTAGATTTTCTCATTAAAAAATAATGCTTGCTGACAGTTTTAGATAAATCTTTTTCATAATTTAGGGAAAAATCCATTTATACCAATCCTTTAAAGTTCTTTTTAATAGAAATGAGTGTTGTACTTTATCAAAAATTGTTTTTAACATCTATTGATATAATCACATGATTTTTGTTACTCTGATAGCAATTGCTAATAGCTTTCGTTATGTTACTCCATCCTTGTATAAGTTGTATTTATGCCACGTGGTGATAATGTGTGAGCTTCATGGTATATTGTTGTAGTCTTTTACCTATTTTATTTAGGATTTTTGCATCCATATTTATTAATGAAATTGGTCTATAATTTTCATTTTCTATTTTTGCTCTTCCTGACTTTGGCATCAGTATCATATTTGTTTCATAAAAAGAGTTTGGTACAATCCCTCCCTTGTCTATTTTTCCAAGTAATTGATGCATTATTGTAATCAGTTGGTCTTATAAGTTGGATAGTATTCACTTACATATCCATCTGGTCCTGGTGCATTTCATTTATGGTCAAATGAAATTCATTTTCTCTTTTTTTTTCTTCTAAATTTATTTTAAAAAATATTTCATTTCCAATTCAGAGAGCAAAACAAGCATTTCCATAGCATAGGATAGTATAAAAGATGATTGCACATGAAAATGCAAGTCTGCCAAGAACAACCTGCTATTGCCTTAAATATGCAACAAGATCATATGTAAATTTCTTTTTTCCCTTTTTTTCTTCCCTCCTGTCACCCTAGAGATGGCTGCCATTAGGGAGAAATAGCCATATATGCATGTAAAAATGTAACTTTCTTTTTCTAAAATAGTTCTATGTAGATATTTTATTCCCTCTTCTCATTTCAGAAATTTATATTTTTGCAGATATTTCCCCATTTCACTTGTATTATTAAATTTGTTGCTATATAATTGGGCAAAATAACTCTGTATAACATTTTAATTGCATCTTTGTTAGTGCTATATTCACCCATTTTACTTGCAATAAGAATGATTTGGTTTTCTTCCCTTTTTAGAAAAATCAAATTAACCAATCATTTCTCTATTTCCCTGGTTTTTTCCTAAAACCAAGTCGTAGTTTTATTTATCTGGTCAGTGGTTTTTTTAGACTCAATTTTATTAATTTTACCTTTAATTTTTAGGATTTCCAAGTTAATGTTTAATTGGAGATTTTCTTTTGTTCTTGTTCTCATTTTCTTTTAAATTGCATTCATTAGTCCGGCCTTTTTCCAGTTTATTTTAAAATTTTATTTATTTGTCTATAGTTTTCAGCACTCACTTCTACAAGACTTTGAATTCCAAATTTCCCTACCTCCCCAAGAGCGTGTGCAGTCTGACATGGGCGCTACATGTACAATCATATTAAACAAATTTCCGTTTTCCCTTTGGTTTCTAATGCTTCTTTTTCTATTTTCTCCATATAAGCACTTGGAGATACCAGTTTTCCTCTTATTGCTTTTGCTGAATCACATAGGTTTTGCTAACGTGTCTCATTTTAGTCATCCTCTTTATGAAACTACTGATTTTTTTATGCGTTTTTTTTAACCCCCTCATTCTCTAAGATGAGCTGCTTTAGTCTCCAGTTAGTTTGTACTGGATATTCCCTGCTCCTTGAGGGCAGGGACTGTATTTTGCCTCCTCAGCAGGCTTAAGAAATGCTTGTTGAGGTGAATATATTAAAATCCAAAATAATCTGTTAGACATTTAAGACATTGCATAACCTGAGCACCCTCTGTCTTTCCCAGAATACAAGGAGTGACAGAGGTTGGTCCAATGTCTGTGTGACTTCTTACAGCAGGGGATATGGAAACACAGGAATATACTTTAAAATATAATCACAGACACACTTGCGTCCATCTCTGTGTGGGCTTCTGCCTATGTATATCCACATATGATAACACATACATACATGGAAGGCATCTTCATGTACTCATGAATGTGTGATTATATTATAGACAGATATCTGTGCATACACACACAAAGACACACACACACACACAAACACACACACAAGAGAATTCTTCCCTTACATGACCTTGACTGGATACAAAGCTCCAGGACCAGCCTAACAGCCAGGTCTGCATTCAGTTTAGGGGAAGTCAGTGGCCTCATAACATCTCTGCAGGAAGCAGAAGCATCAGGAGAATCTTCAGTTTCATTTATAACAAAATTTTGTGGGAGTGAAAAATTCAGGAGATAGGACTTTGCACAGCCCCCAGGACTGAGGGAAAGGCAAGTGGGGTTGGGATAATGGCCCACGCCCTCCTACAGTAATTCCTTGGAGGCCTCTGCTCACAGGCAGCCGTTGAGGGAGCTGAAAGCACTGCCAGAGGATTACAATTCGTGTAACTTCCCTTGGGCTTGAGGAGTTGCTTCCTGAGGCCAGTATGAAGGTATTGCCGTCCTTGCTTCCTAAAAGGAAATAGAAAGTCTCTGTCTTGTTGGGCCAATGGGAAAGAGAGAATATAATGGCCCAGGAAGAGTTGTTTTGTTCATACTGTTGAGTCTCATGACCCTCTTTCAACTTCTGCCTCACAGGCCATAAACCTGATATTTTCCCAGCAGAACAGACATAGGAGCAAAGAGAGAGATTTCCAAGAGTCTTCAGAAGGAGATAAGGCATCTTCTCCATTCTCGGGTGTGTCCTGTCTGAATCTCTCACCTATAGCTGAGCTGATATTTTTATATGCATATATATATAATTTTCTTCCAAAATCATATTTACTTTCTTTTTTGTCTTTTTTATAATTAACTTTTGTTTATTTTTAGTTTACATCATTCGTTTCCATGAGATTTCGAGTTACAAATTATCTCCCCATCTTTCCCCTGCCCACCACCCCAAAATAGTGATTCCATGTTTACCCCCTTCCACAGTCTGCTCTCTCTTATATGCTCCCCCATCACCCCTCTGAATTTCTGGTAGGACAAGACGAATCTCCTTATCCCAGTGCCTTGATTCCCAGTTAGATGTAAATAATATTAATTATATGCATATATATGTATATATATTTTAACATTTGAGTTTAGAACTTTAAATTCTAGATTATTTCCCTACTTCCTTGTCACCCACCCCAAACACTTTCCTCTGCACAAAGGCACTAGAGGAATTCTTTTTGGAGTGGTGTGGCCCATTATGACCAATGCACTAGCCTTTCCCATCATCCTTGGGTACTTATCAGTTATGTTTCCTGCAGTTTAAGGAAGGCATATCCCTTGTGGGCCCCCTGGTACATTAGCTCCATTTCTAGCTCTTATAGAACTTTTCTGAAAGTGAAGTTGTGTCTTCTCTTGCTGGCTCAGATTTCCATGGTGAATCTTGAAGAGCCCAATATATCCCTAGATTGCAGATGGTTAAAGGGGTGAGGTTTAGACTGATAGGTCTAAACTGGATTTTAAGGTTCTTAAAGCGAATATATTTATATACTCACACACATACCTATATATAGTATATACTTTCATACTGGCAAAATACACAATATAATATATATTGACCCATATAGGCATACAATATAATATATATTTATATACACATATTTGCATGTATTTCTACTTATACTAGGTCCTCTTAATCAGGTAATCATGAATAGATTTTGGAGTTCTGTGAAATTTAATTTGAAAAATAACTTTTTTTTCAATAACCCTTAACTATAATTCAGTGTTTTCTTCAATTGTTAGAAAATTGTTCTAAAAAGAAGAGTCCATATCCATTTGTAGACTACTGAAATTATTAATGATACAAAGATATCATGTGTATTGATATTTAAGCATGGATATCTACATACACCCACATACATGTATAGAAATGTTCTTTATACACATGCACACACAGGTGTGTATTCCCAAGTATACCTATCCATGCACTATGTACTCCCCTTTATCACCCCCCCCTCTTTCTGGCCAGCAGAGAAGATGACACTTAGTCAGTCATAACAAACAGCAGACACGGCTACTTGTCCTCTCCCCCTTTAGGGCCTCTGCTCCTCATCCTCTTGTTCTAATCTTCCCTCCCTCTACAACACCATCTTTTGGGAAGGGTCCCCAGGGACAGAGAGGTGGGGTAATACCGCCTACACCGTATCTGTCCCCCAGACATGAAACATCCATAACACTGTCTTCCTAGGAAAATTGCTTATAAAGTGCCCCCATAATATAGTGAATAGAGTGGTGTCCTTTATCCCAAAAGAGATGTGGGTTCAAGTCCTGCCCCAACACTGCATTTTTGTGTGGGTTTGGACAAGTCACTTTCCTTGTCTTAGCCCCAGTTTGCTTTTCAGTTACGTGGAGGCCCATCAGTCAAGAAGCCTTTGGTAAAGCACCTACTAAGAGCCAGGAGTTCTGCTAGCTTCTGGGGAAAGAGAAACAGCACAGAAAGAAGTTGCTACTCCTGAAGAGCTTACACAAGTCAGGTGTAGGTGTGGTTAGAACAATGTATATACATAGATGTAGCTCGGAGGTGGCATGGGTAGATATGTGCTGAAGTCAAGCCCACATCTGCAGAGAGTAGGAGAGGGCCCATCCTCAGACTGCCTGCGGGCTAGCTGGGAGTGGGGGTGGACAGGCAACTTCCAAGATCTTACAGTCTGGTAAGTTTCCCCTTGACCCTCAAAGATGAGCCCTGATGGAATTAGCTTCATTGTTGGCTTCTGACTGAGATTGGGATATGCAGAGAAAATGCACATGGAGCGGGGAGGAGAGAGACAGAGACAGAGACACAGAAAGAGAGAGACAGAGAGAGAAATAATGAGAGACAGGGAGAAAGAGGGAGACAGAGACAGAAAAAGAGACAGAAAGAGAGAGAGAGAGACAGAGACAGAGAATGAGAGAGAGAGGAGAGAGAGAGAGAATGAGAGAGGAGAGAGACAGAGAGACAAAGAGAGAGAATCAGAGAGAAAGAGAGAGAGAGAGAATTTAATGCTCTCTCATGCCTGAATTGGCACAACACAGAGCACACTCTCCACACTCTCAGCAATGGGCCTATTTTAATCTCTGTAAAGGGCTTTGCAAACCTTCTTGTCACTTACAATCATTACTTGCTAAAAATGTTTAACAACTTTCACCAAACTGCTCTTCAGAAACCCACTGTAAATTGAGGAACAGGAGAGCACCTGCCTCGCAGGGATAGTGGAAGGATTGAATGAGATATTTTCAAAGTGCCTAGGACAGTGCCTGGCATACCGAAGGTGCTTAACAAAGGCTTGTTCATCACTTAGAATTCAAACCCTGGGCACCAAAGTTAAGAGTGTGTGAAGAAACCACCTCTCAGGGAAGGGGGAAGATGCTGCATCTGGGTTTGGGGCAGGGGCTCATTTCATGGGCTCCTCTCATTCTTTGCCTCAGGGCGATGTGTCCAGGGTGTGGGTGCAGGGGATGTCTCCTGACTCCCTCCCCATCTCTTGGTCATCTGCCAGGGCCCTCTGGAGGACCACCCTGAGGCGCTCCCTCCTTTTATGCCTTTGGCTGCCCAGGAAGAAGTAAATTAGGGGTTTACGCTGCTGTTCACACAGGCTAGGAGCCAAGGGATCCCAAAGAGCCTGAAATTTTTGTCAAAGAGCCTCGTGGCTATTTCAATCCCAGGGCCCAGGCCACAGAGCAAGAACAAGAGGACCATGAGCAGGACGAGGAGCTAGAGCCTGGGGAACTGCCGTTGCTGGGAGCTGCACTGGGCAAGCAGCATCAGCATCAGGCTGGACACACACAGGTGAGCATGGTCCACCAAACCAACAAGAAAACTTCACCTGGGTAGCAGGAAAAGTGAACATATCCCAGTAGATCTTCTAAAAAGGCATAGGACAGTCACAGCAGGATGCCTACAGCCCAGAGGACAGGGCACACCACTGCGGACTGTGCTTGGGGCAGTGACAGTGGTACCAGATGGGGAAGAGCACAGAGAGAGAGTGCTGAGTACTGATCGCAGCCAGGAGGCTCTGGCCTACGGTGTAGAAGATGTATGTGAGGAAGAGCAATAGATTATACGTGCCATAGTTATACAAAGAGCTAATAAACTGAGTTAGGGACCTCAGAAAGGCACAGCAGAGGAAGAGGGTGTCGGCCGCGGACAGGTTGACAATGCAGAAAGAGAAAGGTTTCCTCTGGATATGGAAGCCCAGGAACCACAGCTTGGAGCCATTCCCCACCAGCCCAAGCGGGGCAATGAGCATAGTGACTATCCCCATCTAGTTACCGAAATCAAAATGTCTGGGCTCATGAAAACCAAAAATTCCCATTGACACCTCTCTCTGTTCTGTTGTCATAAACGTATTCTTGCTGTCCAGGTGTGGGGGTCATGGCCATGGTGCTTGTGTGACCCTGGACAGGTCACCTAACATCCATCTGCCTTAGCTTCCTCACCTGTGAAACAGGACCACTGACAGCACCCTCCCCACAGGGTTTTTGGGAGCATCAAATGAGATCATGCTTGTACAGTGTGTAATACAATGCCTGCCATGTTTTTGTGGTTCACTTGTTCTTCACTTGTGCTGGTTCTTGACTCCATTTGGGATTGTCCTGGCAGACACTGTAGTGTTTTGCCATCTAATACTTCTCCAGCTAAATTTACAGAGAAGACAATGGAGGCAAACAGGGTGAAGCCACTGATGCAGGGTCCCACAGCGAGTGCCTGAGGCCAGATTAGAACTCAGAAAGATGGGTCTTCCTGACTCCAGGCCCAGCACTCTGTCCACTTTCCCACCTAGCTGGCCCAGACATGTGCCCAGCACATAGTGGGGGTTAATGAATTCTTGTTCCATTCTCCTCTTTTCCCCTTTCTCCCATCATGGGGGATAGTGGGTGTAGACAGGATTCTCCTGGAGATGTCAGAGGGTGCACTTGCCTCTCCTCTTTCTGTGACCACACTCAGACACACCCTTCCTTTCCCTCTCTCTTTTGCACTTTCCTGCGACTCTTGGAGAGTATAGAGGGTTTGTCTTCCTTCTACAACCATGTGGGCAGGCCTGCAGGTGGCTGAACCCCCTAATTCAATGCAACAAGCAGGCATTTATTACTTTATGCATGCATGCA
>CM053592.1:195646833-195671195 GCA_028646515.1 Pseudochirops corinnae | reverse complement strand
GGAGGGGGGGGAAGGGAGGGGAGAAAATCTGAAACTCAAGTGATTGTGGAACTGAATCTCACAAATTAAAAGTAAATGAGTAAATAAAAAAAAAATTTAAAAAAAAGAAAAAAAAAGAAAGAAATGAGTTCAAATCTCACCTCAGACACTTGCTAGCTGTGTGACCCTGGACAAGTCATTTAACATTTGTAAAGTTCCTCATTTGTAAAGTGGGGTTAAAAGCACCTACCTTACAGGGTTACTCAATCAAATAAGACAATATGTATAAAGCATTTAACACCATGCCTGGGCACATAGTAGGAGTTTAAGAAATGCTTGTTCCACTCTTTCCTTTCCCCCTTTCTCGTGTTCTGTTGTAATAGTGGGGTACAGAGAGGAGCCTCCTGGATGTTTCTGCAGAACCCCTGCCTCTCCTCTTGTCCCTGCCCACTCTGCAGTGTCCCCTTTCATTTCCACCTCTTTGATCTTCTTTGTTTAGACTGGAGAAGAACACGTGAGGGCTTGCCTTCCTTCTACAAACCCTGCAGACCGCCAAAGGGTGCTGTGGGCCATTTAATTCAAGGAGACAGACACATGTTTATCCATTGGTGGATGTATGGATGCATTTACTTGTTCTTTTTACTCCTTCCTAAATCCCTTCAGCCTTTTATTATTTTAAAATTGCTATCAATATTTGTCTTTTACATCATTTTTATTGTTTAATAGCAAATCTCACTCAGAGTCCGTTTATTAAAATGAAAGAATACAATGGAAAGAGAAAACTACTTCAGTGTGGCTAACCATCTTATGAGTTGGGTAAGTTGGTATACACAGCCTTCCACCCCGAGTCACAGACCTGTGGAAAGGATGGAAGGAAGGGTGTTATCTCCTTCTTACTTTTCTGTGCCAAAATGCAATAAACTACTGAGGAAAGAGTGTGGACTGTCACTGCAGGAATCAAATAGAGGCTGGATGATCTCTTACCATTGAGATATTCCATAAGAGACTGTTTATCAATGTATGCATGCAATGTTTGCACATGCATGTGCATGCATGCTGTGACAGGTATATGCATTGAGCACTCATGTTGTGTGACATGTGTGGTGTGTGTGATAGGTATGTGTGTGAGGTGATGTGTCTTCTTCCTCTGCTTTGGCCTCATTATTGCACATCCAGTCCTCTAACACCCCTATAATATCTCCCCTCATCAGGACCTGGGTCATGCAGAGTGAAAGAGAGATTGGAACAGAGAGAGTCACAGAAACACAGAAACACAGAGACTCAGAGAGATGGAGACCTGGAGAAACAGACTGGAAAGAGGAGAGGATGCTGAGCTCCAGTTTGGACCTTTAGAGGGAGAGGAGTATATGTCTCAACTCCTGTGCTGGGAGAAGTGGCGAAAGGAAAGGGGCACAAGCAGGGAATGGAGGGGGGCCTGGGTGAGCTGGGATCTCTTGTTTGGGGGCAGGGGGAGGGGGAATGAGGCCTGAGGGAACCTTGTGGATCCAGCTTGAGAGAAGACAAGGTGGAAGGCATAGGCCACACAACTTTGGGGAGTCTGAGCCCTGACTCTGCCTTCACTTAAAGAGTTTCACCAGGAGAGGACAGGGAGACATGGGACTTCTTCCTCTACTCTTCAGAACAGGGACAGTGGCATTTGGTGGAGCAACCTTCCTCTTGGCTGGTGGTACATGAGCCCCTGGACTCAAGTCCCCAGGTGAATGAACCTCCTGCAAGTTAGGGGACTCCCAATTGCCTAGTGCATTGGGTACCTGGAGTCAGGAAGATCTGAGTTCAAATCCAGTCTCAGATACTTGCTTGTTTTGGAACCCCAGGCAAGTCACTGAACCTCTGCCTGCCTCAGTTTCCCAAAGTGTCAAATGGCTATCATGATATGTTGTGATGGTTGAAGGAGATATTTTTAAAGCACTTGGCGCCTGGTTGAGTCTGGTGGTTCAGTCATGTGACTCCTTGTGACCCCACCTGGAGTTTTCTTGGCAAAGATCCTGGAGTGGTTGGCCATTTCTTCTGCTGTCTCATTTTACAGATAAGGAAACTGAAGCAAACAGAGTTAAGTGACTTGCCCAGGGTCACACAGCTGGTAAGAGTCTCAAGTCAGATCTGACTTCAAGTCTTCCCATTCCAGGCCCTGCACCTCCGTCCTCTGCACTGCCCAGCTGCCTGCCATAGAGGAGGCACCTAAGAAATGTTTGTTCATCACTTAGAGTTCAAAGCTTGGCACCAATATAAGGGCTGGAAAGGGGAATCCTGGTTTCTCTCCCAGGGAGCTGAGAAAGGGCTGCAGCTGAGCCAGGGCCAGGGGGCTCTTTTCTGGGGCTACAGCATCTGAGGATCCTCTTCCTAGCCTCAGTATGATGTCTACAGGTTGTTGGTGTGGGGAGTGTCCCCCATCCCAGCTCCCAGTTCCTGCTCATCCCCCAGGGCCCTCTGGAGGATCAACCTAAAGGGCCCCCTCCTTCTTTTACGCCTTTGGCTTCCCAGGAAGAAGTAAATGAGGGGATTTGCACTGCCAGGAGCCCAGGGAGTCAAAGGAGCATAAAATTTGAGTCAAAGAGCCAAGGGACAATTTCAACCCTGGGGGCCTGGACAGAGAGCAGGACCAGGAGATAGAGCCTGGAGGGCATGTAAATACCATGGCTTTGACTTACACAACTGATGAAACATGTAGGAATGGTCTTTCAAAATATTCTCCTCTTCTCTACTTATGCTCCCATGCTACCACCACCCTTTTATTTTTATTCAATGCCCCCTAGTTGCACCAAAGGGTACTACCAACCCTCACTCTTCCAGCACCCCCAGGGGGCAGGATCACCAACTTTGGGAACCATTGGGAGAAGTTATTTCTTTGCATTTGAAAGCTCAGGAGTCACAGGACGATGCTATTCCCCACAAGTTGGACTAGACAAGGAGCAAGAAGATTCCCATGCAGTCACTTAGGACAAATTCTCAAGATGCCTCAGCCCCAGGAACTAAATTCCAAATTGTGCATCTCTCCCTTGTGGCATGAACATATTCCTATTGCCAATATAGGGGCACAGCCATGGTGGTTGTTCCCAGCCCCATAAAATCTGGCTCCTCTCAGAAGTCCTAGGGCACAAAGTCACAGAAGTACATCAGGCCTTTTTCCTATGATTTACTCCCATTTCTACCTTTAAGTAAGAGCCTCCTCTTTTGCAATTCCTTTTTCTGGGGGCAGCTAGGTGGTCTCACAGTTTTCAGAGATATGGGCCTTGAGAAAGAAATGAGTTAAAATCTAGTTTTAGACACTTACTAGACAGAGAAATTATTATTTTACTCCTATTTATAACCAATTATTCAATTAGGATTAAGAGTTCCCCTTCCTATTTCTTCATTCAGAAACCCAACCCCTGTAGGTTATTCAGCAGTCTCTGAAGGACATTACTCATGGATAGGATTGCCCAAATCCTCTGGGGATCTGCTTTTTTTTTCTTAAGTAACTTTTGCTTACTTTTAGTTTACATCATTCATTTCCATGAGATTTTGAGTTACAAATTTTCTACCCATCTTTCCCCTATCCAACACCCCAAAATAGTGATCCCACTGCATACCACCTCCCCCAATCCATATTCTCCTATGCCCTCCCCCATCACCTCTCTGACTTTCCAGTAGGGCAAGATGGATCTCCCTGTCCCAGTACCTGTATATCTTAATTCCCAGTTGCATGTAAATAATAATATTAATAATAATAATAATAATAATAATATAATAATAATGATATATATTTTTTAACATTTGATTTTAGAACTTTAAATTCTAGATTCTTTCCCTTCCTCCCTCATGGCCAACCCCCACTGGAAAGACAAGCAATTCAATACAGGCTGTACACGTGTAGTTACACAGAACATCTCCACAATGGACATATTGTGAAAGACTGACTATATTTCCTTCCTTCCTATCCCTGCCCACCCCCCCCCCCGTTCTATTCTTTACTTTGTCCCTGTCCCTTTACAGAAGTGTGTGCTTCTAACAACTCTCCCCTCCCATCCTGCCCACCCCTCCATCCTCCTCTTCTCATCCTCTTCCCCCCTACTCTTCTGTAGGGCAAGATACCCAATTTGGAGTGTATGTCATTCCCTCCCCAAGCCAAATTCAATGAGAGTAAGGTTGACCCTTTCCTTTTCACTGTCTTGTTCTTCCCCTCCATTGTAACAGTTATCTCTTGCCTCTTGTATATGAGGCATATCCTGTCATTCTATTCCTCTCCCACGTCTCAGTTTCACCTTTCAAAATAGCATCCATTCCTATTAAATTGATCCTGTGCCCTCTATGTACACATATATACACACACACTCAAATATGTGTTCATACTCACATGTAAACCTTCCTACATAGACATATGTGTGTATACATACATATACATTTGTATTCTCTTCAACTATCCTTATACTGAGAAAAGTTTCATAAGTTACAATTATTGTTTTCCCATGTTGGCATATAAATAGTTCAACTTTGATAAGTTCCTTATGAATTCTTTTCCATGTTTACCTTCTCATGCTTCTTGTATTGGAATGTCAAATCTTCTATTCCATTCTGTTTTTTTTTTTTTTCAGCAAGAATGCTTGAAATTCCTCCACCTCATTGAATGACTATATTTTCTCCTGGAACATTATGCTCAATTTTGCTGGGAAGATGATTCTTGGTTTTAATCCTAGCTCCCTTGATCTCTGGGATATCATATTCCAGGCCCTTCGATCTCTTAATGTAGAAGCTACTAGATCCTGGGTTATCCTAATTGTGTTTCCACAGTATTCAAATTGTTTCTCCTTGGCAGCTTGTAATATTTTCTCCTTGATCTGGGAACTCTGGAACCTGGCTATAACATTCCTAGGAGTTTTCTTTTTGGGATCTTTTTAAATAGGTGATTGGTGAATTCTTTCAAGTTCTATTTTGCCCTCTGGTTCTACAATATCAGAGCAATTTTCCTTGAGAATTTCTTGAAGGATGCTTTCTAGGTTCTTTTTCTGATCATGGCTTTCAGATAGTCCAATAACTTTTAAATTGTCTCTCCTGGAACTATATTCCAGATCAGTGGTTTTTTCAATGAGATATTTCACATTGCCTTTTATTTTTTCATTTGTTCAGATCTGTTTAAAAGTATCTTGACTGGGGATCTACTTTTCAATCATACCCAGCCAGAAGATCTAACAAAGAGAGTTTTATGTAGGCATATACTTACCTCACCATTGTTCATTGTTCGTTGACTGGGTACAGATGGAAGCCTACATCCAGATACCTGGAGGCAGCTGAACCTCATCATTCCCTCAGCAGGTGGAGCTGAAGGCTTTCTGCCCACCTCCTTGTCCACACCCTCATTGATTTTGAACCAGAGTTGATTTCCATCCTGTGGCACATCCTCTTTTCCAAAGACTTTTGGAAATTTTCTCCAGGGCTCAACTTTGATTCCACATTGATCATTGGCCTCAATCTATTAATTATTTGCTAGACATAATTAATAAATTGGTTAATAATTATCCAGAAATTATGTCTCTTGGACTTTTCATTTGTCACATTAGCTGTGTGACCCTGGACAAGTCACTTAACATCTGTCTCCTTCAGACTCCTCAAGTATAAAATGAGACCTATATTATCACCAAGTTCACAGGGTCTTTAGAGAATCAATTGAGACAGTATTTGTGATGTGTTTAGGACTGTGCTTCACCCATAGCAGGCCCTTAAAAAGCCTTTTTCATTCCCCATTTTGCCTCTTCTCTTGTTAAAATTTGATAGTGAGGTATAGAAATGAAGCTTCTGGAGAAGATTTGGGTACCCTTGCCTGTCCTTTCCTCCCTGACCACCCTCCATCTCACCCTTTGTCATCTTCTCTCTTCTGCTCTTTCTTTGGACTGTGGAAAGTACAGGGTTTTGGCTTCCTTCTACCACCTGTGTGGACAGGCCTAAGGGTGGGCTGAACCACTGAAATCAATGCAACAGAGATTTCTTTATTCATTTGTTTTTCTGCATATGTTTATTTGTTTACTCTTTCATTAATTCATGTGTTAATTTATTTGTTCATTTATTCATATTTTCAAATTTCTATCAACAACTTTTCCATTTACATGGCTTTTATTGTTCAACATACTGTCCACCAAGCAGCCATTTTTAAAAATCAAACAATAAAAAAGTGCAAAAGTGTGTCAGCAGAGCTAAGCATGATATGAATTAAGTCCAACAGTGCACTACAGTGTTCCACACCCATAGCTGCCCACCTCTGGAAAGGAGGGAAGTAACTGAAATCTTGTCTATGGTTTTTCTGTTCCAAACTGCAACAAACTCTTTTTCTTTTATGGAAGGGAGAAAGGCAAGGCGATTGGGGTTAAGTGACTTGAGCAAGGTCGCACAGTTGGTTCATGCAATAAACTCTACATTAGTACTTACTACTTTGAGATTCAGGGCCTAGAATAATTTTCACCACTGGGCTTCATGCTGGGAATACAAAGATAAAGAAGCTGTCCTCGCCCTGAAGCAGTTGATATTGTCCTGACTGTGGGCAGAGGGAGGAGGATGCAGCAGGTGGTCCTCACCTGATGCCCAACAAAGTAACTGACCAGCACAGAACCTGACTAACTTCAAGTGTCAGGACTGCTGGTTGCTATGGCTTCAGGTATTTTTTTGTTGACAAGTGATTTGATTTATGGACAAGTTTCTGTGAAAGGGTGGGACTGTCAATGCAGACTGAGAATAGGAGAACAAGGAAACATGGGGCCTAAATCTGACCCAAATCCTAAGCCTAGATGATGGGCAACCCCCTCAGCCCCTTCTGAAGCACTCCAAACAAAACCCTGTCTCCCTGCTGGGACCATATGAAAAAAGTGTCTTAAGGTTGGGGGCTGATCCTGTTTCCAAGAAGAGAAACAGAAAACAGCATCAGAACCTTTGGTGATGCCCCCTCCTCACAGTGACCAGTTTTCCAGCCGTGCTCCAGAGGGAATCAATGTCATTGGATAAGGAGAGGATGAAACTCACAGGTGAATCTTCAGCAGATCCTGGGAAGACAAAGAAATGCAACCAAAGATCTGAGATTGAGAAATTCCTTTCCCTCTCTCCAGGGTCCTGCTGACTCCTGTGCCTGTTCCTGTAGTTGAGACCTGTACCTGTCCTTCTCATGAATTTCCTGACCACACACTGTGGGATGGCTGGTGGGGTCAAAGCAGGACGCATGGCACCACCTCTCTTACCCTTATATTTCCCTCTCTCTTCTCCCCATCACATAGGCCTAGAAGCAGAGTCTTTCTATTTGTTCTCAGCCAACCAAGGGTGAGGATTTCCCACCCATTGGCCTCAAGAGATGAAGTCCCCAAATCCTCCTACTCCCCATAAATTCCATTAATGATGTGTCTGTGGTAAAGACTTTGTTTCTCCCCAAACACTAGCCTTTGCACAAAGGCACTAGACCTCTAGTGACTAGAGGAATTCCTTTTGGAGTGGTGCGGCCCATTATCACCAATCCACTGGCCTTTCCCATCATCCTTGGGTACTTATAAGTCATGTTTCCTGCAGTTAAGGAAGACAAATCCCTTCTGGGCCACCTGGTACATTAGCTCCATTTCTAGCTCTTATAGAACTTTTCTGGAAGTGAAGTTGTGTTTTCTCCTGTTGGCCCAGGACTCTGTGGTGAATCTGGAAGAGCCCAATATATCCCTAGATTACAGGTGGGTAAAGGGATGAGGTTTAGACTGATAGGAACCCCGGATTTTAAAGTGCTTATAGGGAAAAAAATATATATTCACATGCACATACCTATATATAATATATACTTATTCATTGACAAATTATACAATACAAAATATATATTAACCCATATAGACATACAATACAACTTGTATTCATACACACACATATATGCATGTATATCTATGTATACTAGGTCCTCTTAACCTGGAATTCATGAACAGATTTGGCAGTTCTGTGAAATTTAATGGGAAAAATATCTTGGTTTTCAATAACTCCTAACTATAATTCAGTGTTTTCTTCAATTTTCAGAAAATTGTTCTGACAAGGGGAGTCCACAGCCATTAGCAGAACACTGAAAATATTAATGATACAAAGATGTTATGTATATTCAAAGATAAGCATGTATATATAATGCATACATATATACACACATACATCTACAGAAATGTTCTTATACATATGCACACACAAGTGTGTATTCCTGAGTATACCTCTCCATGCAGTGTGTGCTCCCCTTTATCACCTCCCCTCTTTCTGGTCAGCAGAGATGATTACACTTGGTCAGTCACAGCCAACAGCAGACATAGCCACATGTCTGCTCCCCCTTTAGGGCCTCTGCTCCTCATTCTCTTGTCCTAATCTTCCCTCCTTCTACAACACCATCTTTAGGGAAGGGTCCCCAGTGACAGAGAGATGGGGTAACAAAGCCTGTGCTGGATCTGTCTCCCAGACATGAGGCATCCATAACTGTCTTGCTGGGAAACCTGCTTATAAAGTGCCCCATGATATAATGAATAGAATAAAGTAGTATCCTTTATCCCGGAAGAGATGTGGGTGAAAGTCCTGCCCCAACACTGCATTTTTATGTGACTGTGGATAAGTCACTTTCCCTGTCTTAGCCCCAGTTAGCTCTTCAGTTAAATGGAGGCCCATCAATCAAGAAGCCTTTGGCAACAAATGTTGGTGAATTGTGTGAACACATAGAGGTGGCTCAGAGGTGGAATGGACAGATTTGGTCTGAGGTCAAGCCCACATCTGCAGAGAGTAGGAGAGGGGCCATCCTCAGACTGCCTGTGGGCTAGCTGGGAGTGTGGGGAGAACAGGCAGCTTCCAAGACCTTAGAATTTGGGAAATTTCTCCTTGAGCCCAACGATGAGCCCTTATGGAATTAGCTTTATTGTTGGCTTCTGAGTGATCCTGGGATATGCAGAAGAAATGGACATGGGGAGGAGAGGAGAGGAAAAGAGAGGGGAGAGACAGGGAGAGAGACAGACAGATAGAAAGAGAGACAGACAGAGACAGAGAGAGATGGAGAGACAGAGAGAGAGAGAAAGAGAGAGACAGAGAGACAGAGACAGAGGGAGAGAGTTAGAGAGAGAGAGAGAAGAGAGAGACAGAGAGAGACAGAGAGACAGAGAGACAGAGAGAGAATCTAATGCTCTCTCAGGCCTGAATTGGCACCACACAGAGCACACTGCCCGCACTCTAAGGAATGGGCCCATTTTAAACTCTGTAAAGGACTTTGCAAACCTTCTTGTCACTTAAAATCATCACTTGCAAAAAATGTTTAACAACTTTTACCAAACTGCTCCTCAGAAACCCACTGTACAGAGCACCTGCATCCCAGGGATAGTGTGAGGATTGAATGACGTATTTGCAAAGTGCCTAGGACAGTGCCTGGCATATATTTGGTGCTTAATAAAGGCTTGTTCATCACTTAGAATTCAAACCCTGCACACCAACATAAGGAGTGGGTGGAGAAACTACCCCTCAGGGAGGGAGGAAGACACTGCATCTGGGTTTGGAGCAGGGGCTCATTTCATGGGCTCCTCTCATTCTTTGCCTCAGGATGATGTCTCCAGGGTGTCGGTGCAGGGCATGTCTCTTGACTCCCTCCCCATCTCTTCGTCATCTGCCAGGGCCCTCTGGAGGAGCACCCTGAGCGGCTCCCTCCTTTTATGCCTTTGACTGCCCAGGAAGAAGTAAATGAAGGGGTTTGCGCTGCTGTTCACACAGGCCAGGAGCCAAGAGATCCAAAAAGGCATGAAATGTATGTCAAAGAGACGCCAGGCTATTCTAATCCCAGGGGCCAGGCCACAGATCAGGAACACGAGGACCGTGATCAGGACCAGGAGGTAGAGCCTGGGGGGCTGCCGGCGCTGGGAGCTGCACTGGACCCGCAGCAGCAGCGTCAGGCTGGACGCGCACAGCACACAGGTGAGGAGGCTGAACCAAGCCACCAGGATGACGTCGCCGGGGTAACCCGAAATGAGACCATATCCCAGCCGATAGTCAAAAAAGACATAGAACAACGAGAGCAGGACGCCCAGGGCCCAGAGGACAGCACACACCGCTGGGGACGTGTACTTGGGGCGGTGACAGCGGTACCAGATGGGGAAGAGCACAGAGAGACAGCGCTCGGTGCTGATCGCAGTCAGGAGGCTCAGGCTCACGGTGTAGAAGACGTGAGTGACGAAGAACAATGGGTCGTAGGTGTCATACTCATACAAAAAGTTAAACAATCGATCTAGGGGGATCAGAAAGGCAGAGCAGAGGAAGAGGGCGTCGGCCGCCGCCAGGTTGAGGATGTAGACAGAGAAGGGATTCCTCTGGATGCGGAAGCCCAGGAGCCACAGGACGGTGCTGTTCCCCACCAGCCCAGCCAGGACAATGAGCATAATGACGATCAACACGCAGTCATCCGCATGAAGAATTTCAAGTTCATCAAAACTTGAACCTCCTTTGGCACCTGTTCTGTTGCCATAAACGTATTCCTGCTTCCCAGGTGTGGGGGTCGCGGCCATGGTGCTTGGTCCCAGTCCCAGCAAGCCCAGCTCCTCTCAGACTCCCTGGGGACACAAAGGCATAGAAGGGCATCAGGGACTTCTCCAGGGATTTACTCCCGGCTCTAATTACAAAGGTTAGAGCCACCTCCTCCCCACTCCCTCTCTAGGCAGCAGTTAGAGGAGCCCTGGAGCCAGAGCATGAAATGATTTAAAATCTAGTCTGGAACACAAGCTGTGTGACTCTGGACAGGTCACCTAACATCTGTGTGCCTTAGCTTCCTCACCTGTAAAACAGGACCACTGACAGCACCCTCCTCACAGGGTTTTTGGGAGCATCAAAGGAGATAGTGTTTGTACAGTGTGTGACACAATGCCTGCCGTGTTTTTGTGGTTCACTTGTTCTTTACTTGCCTCCATTTGGGATTTTCCTGGCAAAGACACTGCAGTGTTTGCCATCTACTTCAACTAAATTTACAGAGGAGAAAATTGAGGCAAACGGTGAAACACCTTGCCCAGAATCACACAGCGAGTGCCTGAGGCCAGATTAGAACTCAGAAAGATGGGTCTTCCTGACTCCAGGCCCAGCACTCTGTCCACTTCCCCACCTAGCTGGCCCTGCCATGTGCCCAGCACATATAGTAGGCGCTTAATGTATTCTCATTCCATTCTCCTCTTTTCCCCTTTCTCCCATCATGGTATGATAGTGGGTGGAGACAGGATCCTCCTGGAGATGTCAGAAGGTGCACTTGCCTCTCCTCCTTCTGTGACCATGCTCCAACACACCTTTCCTTTCCCTCTCTCTTCTGCCCTTTCCTGAGACTCTAGGAGAGTATAGAGGGTTTGTCTTCCTTCTACAACCATGTGGACAGGCCTGCAGGGGCTCAGCCCTTAATTCAATGCAACAGGCAAGCATTTATTACTTTATGCATGAATGCACTTATTTCATTTACTTATTTATTCATTCATGAATCCATTATCTATTAATATTTGAACATTTCTATCAAAACCTTTTTCTTTTACATTATTTTTATTATTCAACCAACTCTCCCCCACATAGAGTCTACTTTTTAAATAAAAAAAAAGAAACATAAAGAAGAGAAAAAATGCTTCAACACAAAAAACCGCCATAAGAACTACATCCAACAGCACAGAACACAGTGTTCCACACCTATAGTCACCCACCTCTGCAAAGGAGGAAAGGAAATAAGAGAATGTGTCTATTGGTTTTCTGTGCCAAACTGCAATAAGCATTTGCTCAATACTTACTGTGAGGAGATACTGGGCCCAGAAAAATTTGCACCTCTGGACTTGGTGCTGGAAATAGTAAGATCATGGAACTTTCTAAGCCTTGAAGCAGCTGACATTGTACTGAGTGTGGGCAGAAGGGAGGAGGGTGGAGCAGCACATCCTCACCTCCTTCCTAACCAAGTAATTGCCCAGCACCAATACAACTGACTGCAGGTGTCAGGACTGTTCATTGCTATGGCTTTAGCTTTTTTTTATTAGCAAACCATGATTCTATTTCAAATATCTGTTAGAGGATGTGTGTGTTCATCCAGATTGAGAACAGAAGAAAAATCAAGGCATTATTGGGTCCACACACAAAGAGACAGAGGCTGGGACTGGGGAAATTCAAAGAAGAGCATTGGTGCCTTGGGCTGTAGGGGTTTCTGAAGCTGTTAAAACACCCCCCCCCCCCCTTGTTAGGCCAATATTCAATAGCATGTGAAGGTTGGGGGCTGCTCCTGACTCCAAGGGGAAAACATCTGAACACTCCAGCAGAAACTTTTGTGACCCTCCCTCCCCACACTGTCCAGTCTTCCAACTGTGCACATTGATAAGATCAATATAAATGGATAAAGAAAGGATTAAACTCACTAAAGAATCTTCTTCTGATCCAGGGAAGACAAAGAATTACAGGGAAAGAACCCAGATTGAGAACTTCCTTTCCCCCTCTCCAGGGTCCTGGTGACTCCTGTGCTAGGTTCTGCAGCTGAGGCCCGTAGCTGTCCTCCTCAGCAATCTCTTAATCAGACACTGGGAGATGGGTGAGCTTAAAGCAGGATCCAGGACAGCTCCTCTCTTACCCTTATATTTCCCTCCCTCCTCTCTCCATCCCATCAGCCTAGCAGCAGAGACTTTCTTTTTGCTTTCAGGCACCAAGGGTGGAGATTTCCTAAACATTGACCTCAGGAGATTAACTCCTCAAAGCCTTCAACTCCTGAGAAATTCCATGTTATGTCTCTTTGAAAGACTGTAATTCTCTCTGAACAGCTGCCTCTGCACAAAGGCATTAGAAGAATTACTTTTGGATTGATGTGTTCCATTATCCCCATTCCACCATCTTTCCCATCATCCTTGGCTACTTATCGGTCACAGTTTAAGGAAGAAATGTCTCCTGATTCATTAGACTCATTTTGAGCTCTCAGAGAACTTTCCTGGAAGTGAAGTTGTTTTTTCTCCTGTTGGCTCAGCTTTCTATGAAGAATCTAGGAGATCCTCAGATTTCCCCAGGAAACAGCTGGGACAGGGGTGAGGCTCTGACTGGCAGGAGTCTTGTATTTTTAAGTTCTTAAAGGGAAAAAGTATATATGCACAGACAACAAATACTTATATATTAATTTTTCACAAACATACAATACAATATGCATACACTTATAGGAACATATAGGATTATCCACACATATACATGCAATATAATATACATATTCATGCACATCATACACTCATGACATCCATCCATCCATCCATCCAGCTATGCATCCATCCATCCATCCATCCATTTTCACTTATGCTAGGCACTCTTAGCCTGAGATTCATGAATAGAATAAGAGGTTCTACAAACTAGCATGGGGAGAAAAAATTATTTATTTTTTTACTAATTTCTAACTGAATTTCAGTATTTCCTTATATTATTAAAATTATTATGAAAAGGAAGAGTCCACAGGCATCAGACTACTGAAAATATTCCTAATACAGTGATACTATGTATATTAACATGTAACATATTCATTGCACAATATAAATGTATTAAAATTCTCTATGCATATGCACATGCATATCTACATATATACAGATGTTTCTGAATGCATATATCCATCACCTTCATCACCACTTCTCCTTCTGTCCAACAGAGATGTTGATGCTCAGTCAGTCACAGCCAACAGAAGACACTGCCACTTGTCCTCTCCCCTTTCCGGCCTCTGCTCCTAGTTCTCTTGTCCTAATCTTCCCTCCCTCTACAGCACCATCTTTAGGGAAGGGTCCACAGTGACAATAAAGATGAAGTAACAAAGCCTCCATTAGATCTGTCCCCCAGGCATGAGCCATCCATAACACTATCTTCCTGAAAAACCTGCTTGCAAAGTGTACCATGATATACTGAATACAATGGTGTCCTTGATTCCCAGAAGAGAGGGATTTGAATCCTGTGCTAGCACTGTATGTCTGTGTGACTCTGGGTGAGTCACTTCCCTTGTGTTTGCCTCACTTTACACTTCAGTATAATGAAGGTCCATCAATCAAGAAGCATTTTGTGAAGCACCTACTAAGAGCTAAGATCTCTGCCAATTGCTGGGAATAATAAGACCAAACAGAAAGCAGTTTCTTCTCCCAAAGAGCTTCCTAAAGAGTTGGGGGTAGTGAAACAGGTATGTTTAAAACTATGTATGCTACAAATGAGTGTGTATTGTGTAACTACATAGATGTGGCTCACAGATGGCATGGACAGATATAATCTGAGGTCAAGTTCACAACTGCAGAGAGCAGGAGATGGGTCATCCTGACACTACCTGCCCACACAAAGACCAATTTAGAGAATGAATTATAAGTAAGTCATCTGTCTAAACAAAAGCCAACAAAAATCAGAGAAGTTCTACAGATGAGAATATACAAAAGAATGACCTGGAGTCAGTGACTCTTTGATTCAGAGATAGACTGGGTCTCAGCTCCAGTCAGGAGATAGAGTTCTCTCACCTAGGAGAGGTCTAGCATTAGCACTCTCCAGGCCTGCAAGGTATGATTTCCAGAGCCATGGTGGGCCAGCCTTTCACACCAGATTACAGCTAGAAGGTGTTGTGTGTGCCCTTCAGTCTCTGTCTTGTCTTTCAAAATTTGATTTATTTTTAGTTTTTGACATTCACTTCCACAAGATTTTGAGTTCTGAATTTTCTTCCCCTCTTTCCCCTCCTGCCACTCCAAGAAAGGGCATTCTGATTACCCCTTCCCTCAATTTGTCATTCTTTCTATCACACTCCAATTTCCCTTATCCCCTTCCCTTCTATTTTCCTGCGTAGAGCAAGATAAATTTCCATTCTCCTTTGCTGCTATATCTTATTTCCCAGTTGTATGTAAAAACAATTTTTAACATTCATTATTATAACTTTGAATTCTACATTATCTCCCTCCCTCCCTCCCCTCCTGCATTGAGAAGGAAAGCAATTTGATATAAATTGTACAAGTGCCGTCATGCAAAACACTTATACAACTCTCTTGTTGTGAAAGACTATATTTCCATACAATCTGTGCCACCTCCATTTCTTCTATTCTCCCTTTTGATGTTTCCTTCATGAAATGTTAGCTTCTAATTACACCTTTCTCCCATTTTCCCTCTCTTCTATCAACTCCCTCTATTATCCCCTTTCCCCCTACTTTCCTATAAGGTGAAATAGATTTCTACACCCAATTAAATATGTGTGTTATTTCCTCCTTTAGCCAAATATGATGAGAGTAAAGCTCACCTATTCATGCTAATCTCCTCACCCCCGCTGCTCTTCCCTGTGAAAGCTTTCTCTTGCCTCTTTTATGTGAGACCTCTCCTTTTCTCTTTCACCCAGTACATTCCTCTCTCATCCCTTTATTTCATTTCTTACATATAATTTTCCCATATTCAAGTCACTCTGTGCCCTCTGTTTCTCTCTGTATGTGTTTGTGTGTTTTTGTGCATTTGTGTGTGTGTATTCCCTCCAAATCATGAATTACCAAAATAATCTTTTCATGTAGGAATGTAAACAGTTCACTTTTATAAGTCCCTTGTCATGTCTCTTTCCTGTTTACCTTTTCATGTTTCTCTTGATTCTTATATTTGAAATTCCAATTTTCTATTCAGCTCTGGTCTTTTCATCAAGAAAGCTTGAAGTCTTTTATTTCATTGAAGGTTCATTTTCCCCCTGAAGTATTATACTTAGTTTTGCTGGTTAGGTGATTCTTGGTTTTAATCCAAGCTCCTTTGTCCTCTTGAATATCATATTCCAAACTCTCTGATTCTTTATGGTAGAAGCTGCCAAATCCTCTGCTATCCTGACTATTTCCACAATGCCTGATTTGTTTCTTTCTGACTGCTTTCCATATTTTCTCCTTTACCTGAGAACTCTGGAATTTGGCTCCAATATTCCTAGGACTTTTCTTTTTGAGATCTCTTTCTGGATGTCATCAGTGGGTTCTTTCATTATCTATTTTCCCATCTGGTTCTAGAATATCAGGGCAGTTTTCCTTGAGAATTTCTTGAAAGATGATATCTAGGTTCTTTTTTTGGTCATGGCTTTCAGCTAGTCCACTAACTTTAAAATTATCTCTCCTGGATATATTTTCCAGATCAATTGTTTTTCCAATGAGATATTTCACATAGTTTTCTATTTTTCCATTCTTTTGATTTGTTTTATAATTTATTGATTTCTCATAAAGTCACTAGCTTCCATTTGCTCCATTCTAATTTTGAAGGAATCAGTTTCTTCAGCAAACTTTGGGACCTCATTTTCCTTTGGCTAATTTTACTTTTTAAGGCATTCTTCTCCTCACTGAACTTTTGGATCTCCTTTGCCATTTTGTTAGCCTATATTTTTCGGTGTTATTTTCTTCAGTATTATTTTTGTTCTCCTTTAGCAAGCTGTTGAGTCATTTTTCATGATTTTCCTGCATCACTCTCATGTCCCTTCTCAATTTTTCCTCTATTTCTCTTACTTGATTTTCACAATCCTTTTTGAGCTCTTCCATGGTCTGCAACCAATTCACTTTTTTCTTGAAGTCTTTGGATGTAGGAGCTTTGACTTTGTTGTTTTCTCCATGTTGTATGTCTTGATCTTCCTTGTCACCAAAGTTAGATTCTATAGTTTGATTTTTCCACATTGTTTGCTCATTTTCTCAGCCAATTACTTGACTTTTTAGCTCTTTATTATGTTAGGACTCTGCTTCCAATGTGAGTTTTGTGCAGATGATTTCAGAGATATTTCTAGGGACCTGTAAATTTTTGGTTCTTCCAAAGTTGTATGATCTAAAGAGAAGTGTTTACTTCTCTCCTTGTCTGTGCTCTGGTCCATGAGTGAACACATGCACTCTTTTCTGCCTTGGAACTGTGAGGAGGATTCCCTCTCCACTGCTTCCACAAGTTCTGCCCCAACAATATGCCTCCTCACCCCAGGCCTGTCACCCAGCACTGCAACCCAGATACACGTATCTGAAAAGCAAGAGAATCCTTCCTCAGTGTAAGGAAAGAGATCTATGCAATCTCCCTCTGATCTGCCGCTTCATCTCCCCACCATCTGTGGGGGAAGCAGCCACTGCCACCACCACTGCTGCCTCTGCTGTCCTGGTACTGGGGCTGGACAATACTCCTCTCTCACCCAGGTCTGACAGACCTTTCTGACTGACCTCCCAAGTTTTCTTTGATGTTTGTGAGTTGAGAAGTCTGGAAACTGCCACAGTTGCCAGTGATTCAGTCCTCTGAGGACTGCCCCAGGTTATCACTCAATGGCATTTTTTGTTAAAACTAGATGTAGGGCAGTAGGAATTGTCGAATGACTCAGGAAGTCAAATTTGCTTGAGCTGAGCCTTGAAGAACATGAGGGATTCTGATGGATGGAGCTGGGCAGAGAGGGCATTCTAAGCCTTGGGGACAGCTACCACAAATGCACAGATATGAGACAGAGACAGAGACAGAAACAGAGAGACAGACAGAAACAGAGACAGAGATATACACAGGCAGAGAGAGACACACACACCTATACACACACAGAGAGAGAAAGAGACAGAGAGAGAGAAAGGGAGGGGAAGGGGGGGAACAAATGAAAAACAATTCTCCCTGTGAGTGTAGAGAGGAGAGACGATTGATCAAGCTGTCAAGCATGTTCTGACTTTGTTAGGAATGGCTGTTAATTCCCAATGGGGGAGTTCATATTTGATCCTTTTCATGAGATGGAGTCATTGGAGTTTATTGAAATTAGAGAGTGATGTTTGCAGATTTGTCTTTTAGATATACATTTATTCATTCCCACTTACCTACCCACACACACACACACACACACACACACACACACACACACACACACACACACACACACATATATATATATATATTTATTTATTTATTCCAGGCATTCTTAGCCCAGGGTGCATGGGTTGTTTATGAATGTTCTGTGAACTTGGAAGGAGGGAAATAGTCTTCATTTTCACAGACTTCTATTTGAATTTCATTGTTTCCTTCTATTATTAAATGAATTATTCTTCAGAGGAGGAGTTCAATGGCATTATTAGATTACAGAAAATATTCATCACATAAAGACTCACATGTATTTCTATGTAAGCATATTTACATACATATATCCAGACTTAGCTCTAGTCTTGTCACTTTGGGGTGTAAGGTATGCTCTGGGAAGGCTAGCATCTGTGGCATGAGAGCCACTTTCCACCTTTGGTGTCCACCTAAGTCTCACCTGTGGCTCCAAGTAGTGGGAGCATGTGCAGTACATTATATTCCAGAAAGTCATTTAGATCAATGGGCTAAACCAGGTTGAGGGTAACCAAGAGATCCCAAACCCATTGGTGAGTGAGTGAGGTGTCTACCCCAAGAAGAAGACTTCTGCTGGTGGAATATACCAATGCCAACACTTTGTTCCAAGGGCCATGAAGACTACTGAAGCAAGTATTGTGGAGCACTTAGAGCTTGGTTAGGCATCAAAGATGGCAAGGTCATCCACTGAATCTGGAGTCATCACCAGTCATCTTGATTCTGCCCTGCCATTAGCTGTGATGACTCTGAAGGAGAGAGTGAGTCCAAGGACTTTGTGCCACTTTGCTTCACTTAAATCCAATTTATGCATAAAAGAAAAGATATCATGCATACCATTTTAACACTATACCTACGTCAAAGTCCTGTGGTGGTGATAGGCAAGTGATTAAGGAGCAGGTGAGGATACACTGGGAGCTGTGGTCACAACCTTGAATATAGGTGCCCTAGGCCATAGGGTCTCTTCTCATTGGAAGCAGCAGTGGGATTCAGCAGCCCCCTAACTGTCTGGGTAGTTTTTTAAGGATAGCACTGTTCACCTCCTGGTATAAGGAAAGGGCTAGAAAAGGCGTCCTAAAAATTGCCTGTTGACTCAACCCTAACCTGATTGCCAGGGCAGGTGGGGATACCATCCTGTGGTCTAAATGAAAAAATGTACAAAAAATGTCTACTGAGGTGATTCTACTCACCATTAGCACGTGGAATTTGTGCACATGTAGAGACAACACAAAATCCTGTAGACCTGCAAGACGAACAGCTCTTGTTGTAAGAGAACTCAGCAGTCCTGAGTGAAACAAGGCTAGTAATGAATGCCAACTTGCTGAAGTTGGCTGGATACATGTTTTTCTGGAGTGGCCACAGTGAAGCAGAGTGCTATGAATCTGATGTAGGTTTTTTAATCAAAACTAATCTATTCAACAAGTTTGTATGCCTACCAAAAGGAGTGAATGACAGACTCATGATAATGTTATTGCCACTGACAGGAAAATGTCACACACATTGATGATTGCATCAATGCCTAGGCTCCCACCATGATGTTCCCTGATGAAGTCAAAGAAAAATTTTTATGAAGACCTTGAGACCTTTATCCTCAATGTGCCAAAGGAGGACAAGCTTGTGATTCTGGGTGACTTCAATGTTAGAGTAGGCTCAAACTATGAGACTCGATAGGGAGTCCTATCACCTAAGGCATACAATCCCTCAGGATAGGTATGAAACATCCTGGTTAGCATTCTCTCATCAATTGTGGGTCAAGCCTCTCTTTCAACATACTGCCCACAGTACACAACAGTACCTGTCTTTTGGCTTACCACTTAACAAGCTCTTTTGTTGAAACTAGGTAAAAGCAATATTGGGGTGGAATGCGGTAGGAGTTGGAAGATGACATGAAGGATTCTGAGGGATGGACCAAGGGAGAGAGTGCATTCCAAGTCTTAAGGTCAGCCATGAAAAATGCACAGGAGAGAATTCTGGACATGATGAGAAGCAATTCTGGCTGTGCTATTGTGAGTGGAGAGAGGAGGGGTGATAGATAAAGCTGACAAGCATGTTCTGGTTTAGGAATGGCTGTTAATCCATAGTGGGAGAGTTCCTATTGGATTCTGGTCATGAGAGGGAACCACTGGAGATTACTGAAATTAGAGAGTGATGTGAGCAGATTTCTCTGGTTGAAAAACTCATTTGGCTGCTCAGGGCCTGACCTATCATGGTCACTGTTTGAGGGGTGAGATGGAATGTAAATAAGTGATGTTGTGGAGAAGAAAGAGCAAGACTTGGAAATAGTTTGAACCTATGGAGTAAGCGAGAATGAAGAGACCAAGATGGCCCCAGAGTTTTGTGTCTGGTCCTTTCCAGCCCAGCCTGACACCTCATGGGCATTTCTTCCTAATCCTTAGCTACTTCTTGGTTTTCTGCCTCCACTAATTTCCTGAGCAATGGTGGACTCTGGAGCAACCATTCCCTTGAGAGTTTTCTCTCCTCATAATTGTACCTATTTATTGTATGAGGTGGGACCTTTTCCTTCACTTCCCTCTCACAAGTGACTCATAATAGCTTTCCATGGAGCAAAAGACTTATTTTAACATCGCTTTTCTGTGGGCAAGAGGACAAAGTCAGAGACAATGACACTGAACTGGTCAGGTGACACTGCTGGTGTGGCATCCAGGTGGTCTTGTGGGTAGAGCTCTGTTTCTGGACTCAGGAAGATGTGCCTGGGCTCCAAGCCAGCCTCAGACACTTCTGGCTGACCTTGAATAAGTCACTTATCGAGCTCAGTTTACTGAACTGTAAAATAGGGATTATAATATCATCTCCCCCCCCCCCCCCCCAGGATTATTGTGAGGATCAAATTTTAAAAGTGCTTAGCACAGTGGCTAGCACATACTAGGTGCACAAGAAATGGTTGTTTCTGTTCTCTCTCCCTCCCTGTCATTCTCTCTGGATCATTTACTTAGGGTGGATGCTAAAGAGCAATTACTGAATGTGAAAAGGGAAATCAGTTTTTAAAAATTCTGTTTCATATATATATGCATATATATATATATATATATATGAGAAAGGGAGAGAGAGACAGAGACAGAGAATAAGCATTGATATAGTGCCTACTGTGTGCCAGGCACTGTGCTAAAGAGTTTGCAAATATTATTCCTTTTGATCCTCTCTACAGCCCTGTGAGGGAGGCGCTATTCCTATTCCTATTTTACAGTTGAATAAATTGAGGCAGGAAGAGTTTGAGTGACTTGCCCATAGTTACTTAGCTCAGATCAGAGATTGGATTTGAACGTAGGTCTTTCTGACTCTACTACCCCAGTGCTCTAGCCTCTCTACCACCCAGCTGTCCTAGAGAGTTTGGTAGATCTAGAAAGTATCCTATTACAAGAAATAGTGAGACCAAGGGGTGTACGCCCCTCTCTTCTTCCCCTGGACATAAAGAAACTGCATTTGCCTTAACAAAATGCCTTGTCAAGAACAATCTGGAATTATGCCTGAAGAGTCATTAAGCTACCTATACCCTTTGACACAGCAATACCATGACTTGTCTAATTCCCAAGATGATTAGGGGAAAAGGACAAGAACCTACATGTACTAAAATATTCAAAGCAGCTCTTTTTATAGTGGCAAAGAATTGGAAATTTCAGAAATGCCCATCAATTGGAGAATAGCTGGACAAGTTGTGGTACATAATTGTCATGGAATGCTTCTGTGGTATAAGAAACAATGAACTCCATGATCTTGGAAAACATGGAAAAATGTGCATGAAATAATGAAGCATTAATAGAACCAAGAGAATATCACAGATAGTAACAGCAAATATTTTCTGGGAGGGAGGATGCAGCTGAGATGGTCAGGATCCTAAGGAAGGCATTGCTTTCCTGGGTCCTTTTATCTGAGTCATCCCATGGAACATGTTCATGGTGGTCTTCCCTGCCTTCTTCCCTATGTGTTGTCTTAACACTTTGGTATTTCAGAGATGATGAACTCTTTAGTTGCTTCCATCCATGGAGTTAATCAGCTCAAGGATAAGGATGATTTGAAATAATGAAGTCATTGTCTCATTGGCTATCAAGGGGGAGGCCTTGATGCTCCCTTGACATGGAAAGAGAGGAAATAATATCTATCTTAAGCTCTTGATTTATATCTCCTTTGTGACAAACAATGCACTCTGTCTCCAGATTTCCAATGGTGAGGGGGATTCTTTCTTTACTCCCAACCTGCTGCCATTCCCATGTGCAAAGCAGTCTCAATCAGACATCTTTGCATCAGTTACCATGGCTGCCTTTTCTGCTTCTTCTTTCTTGGTCTGCTTAGGTGGCCAAAATCAACCTTCTAGAAAATGTGACCAGGGTATGAGGCAACCTCCTATTTCCCTGAGGCTCAGAGTCTGAGGAGTGGATCTGGCTGAGAGCAAGAAACATTCTTCATCAACAAAGGCAGATATTAAGTAGAGAAGTGGTGTAAGCTTTGGCTCATCTTACTAGTAGCCTAGTAGTTTGTGTGGACAATGTGGAGACTGAGTAACAATTAAAGTGCTTAAATAGTCAATGTAGAAACTGTCCTTTCTCATTTGTCTGTCTTCTGATAATATTGCAGATCAGAAACTTCATTCACTCTTTTCTTAGGTCCAGGAACAATCCTGTCATTTTAGTGCAAGCCTATTTGTCTACACATCCCCAATCCCAATGCTTTGATTCCCTTGGAATGTGTGAGGGGTCCTGCAATAGTGAACAGATTCTTGGACTTGGAGTCAGGAAAATCTCAATTCAAATCCGGCCTCTTGCTAAATGTGTGGTGCTGGGCAGTTAATGCAGCTTCTCTAAGCTTCTCTGAGCTTCCTGATGTCTAAAATGGGGAAAACAGCAGCACCTACATAGTGGGTACGAGGGAACTGTCCAATCTTATGGCAGACAGCTCATTAAGAGGCTTAGTGAGGCTACTTCTAGAAATGCCTGATGGACTGCAGACTTTTACCTGTCCTCTTCAGAGCATGGACAATGATTCTGTGGGCAGGTCCTCTTGGCTCCTGGTATAATGATGTAATTCACTTTTGTGGTGGTGCCAGTGCTCTGCACTGGTACAAGGCAAGCTACACAAAGTTATTAGAAAACCTTTTTAGTTACAATTATTATTCCATGCTTAAAAAAAAAATGTTTAACAACTTTTACCATACTGCTTTTCAGAAACCCTGTTTATGCAGAAACACCTTTCTGAGCAATTTCCTGGCTCCCCTCTGGCATCCTCCTTCTGGCTGCTCCTTGGACCTCTCCCCTGGATCAAACATTCCACTTTCTGGTACCAGATTTCTAAATAAATTTAGTGCTCTTTTGTTCCCCCTCCTTTCAGGGGCCATTACAACCACAAAAGAACATACAGGAAATGCTGATGGCTTGCAAACTTTATTGATCATCTCTAAGAGCAGCTAAAGCCATGTTCAATGGACTTGTTCTACGTGCAGAGCTCATATCCAACTCTCCTCTAGGTCACACATTATTGACATAAAAATAGATTATTTCACATTCAAAGTTATAATTATCATTTGTGAATTTCCTTCCATTCTATTTTTACTCACTAGCGTCCTTCTCAACCTTTGTTTTCACTCTATCCCTGTTACCTTATCCTTTCCCTTTCCCTTCCTATTCCTTATTCTACTGACCCTATTTAGAGTCCCTACTATATTATCTCCCCCTACCCTCCTAAATCTTAATCTTCACACTCTTCTAACAGTCCCTCCCTTATCCAGTCTCCTCATCCTATTATTTCTTTATAAATTTAGAAGATATTTTTATACCCTTCTAGATGTATATGTTGTTCCTTCCTTTTTTAACCCAGATCCTATGAAACTAAGGTTTCAGCAATATCAGACTTCCCCCCAACCTGTTTCCTCTATATCACATCTTCTTTTCATAACCATTTGTATGATATAACTGCTGTGTTTTACTGTTTCCTCAAAAATTTTAGTGTTTTTTTTTAGACTCACCCTGTAATGCTTATCTAAGTCCCAACATTTCTTTTTTAAAATTAATTTTTGTTTATATTTAGTTTACATCATTCATTTCCACAAGATTTTGAGTTAAAATTTTCTCCCCATCTTTCTCCTACCCACCACCCCAAAACAGTGATCACATGTATACCCCCTCCCCCATATCTCCTCCCACTTTCTGGTAGGGCAAGATGGATCTCCCTACCCCAGTGCCTGTATATCTTATTTCCTAGTTGCATGTAATTAATAAGAATAAGAATATATATATATATACATATACATACAATCAAATGTTTAATATATGTATATATATATATACATACATACATATATGTATATTAAACATTTGATTTTAAAACTTTAAATTCCATATTTTTTCCCTTCCTCCCTTGTCACTTACACCCACTGGGAAGACAAGCAATTCAATACAGGCCATATATGTGTAGTTACACAAAACATCTATACAACAGACATATTGTGAAAGACTACCTATATTTCTCTCCATACTATCCTGCCCCCCCCCCTTGTTCTATTCTCTACTTTGTTCCTGTCCCTTTAAAAAGTGTGTGCTTCTAAAAACTCTCCCCTCCCACCTGCCCTCCCCTCCATCATCCTCCCTCTCATCCCC
>CM053592.1:195597340-195646333 GCA_028646515.1 Pseudochirops corinnae | reverse complement strand
AGAATAGACTGGGGGAGGGGGAACACACTGGGATGGCTGTTTTGGGGCGGTGGGTGGGGAAAAGAGGGGGAGAAAATATGTAACTCAAAATCTTGTGGAAATGAATGATGCAAACTATAATAAAATTTAAAAAACAAAAACAAAAACAAAAAACAAACAAACAAAAAAAAAGAAGTGGTGGTTATTATACCTGGAGGAGAGAACATTTAGGAGTAACAGGGAAGCTAGCATCAAGTATTAGAAGACAAGACTTTGTCTGCTTGGTCTTTCTGAAATTCCAGACAGTCAGGATTTGTCCCACCCTTCCCACTCCCCAGATCACTTGACATAGACTTTAATGAATGATGACTGGATGCTAATGTGTTTTAATATACTTAAGAGTCATTTAGACTCAGGCTTCCAGGAAGAGAGGAAGCTGTAGCCAAGAGCCCTTCCTGACTTAATAGAGCTATGTGGAGAGGGAACTCCAGGGGCTAGGGAGAAAGCAATTCAGTTGAAAAGTGAGGACAGGATAATCAGGACTTCCTGGATCCCTAAAACCCATGGATAGAGTTAGGCCAACTCCCATGTCAGTCACGGAAGCATGAGAGGAAGAGGTCTGAATCCAGGCATCTTTGGAAGACAGTGCCTTGGTGAGTATCCCTTTCTCTTCTGAATGTGTAAACCTGGTGAGAGGGGGTGGCAGAGATAAAAAAAAAAATCTTTTTGAGTATTAAGTGGTTTGTTTTTGGGAGGGGGGAGAGTGGGGTGGGAAGCTAGGTGGCACAGTGGATAGAGTGCTGAGCCTAGTCAGGAAAACTCACCTTCATAAGCTCAGTTCTGGATTAAGATATCTACTAACTTTGTGACCCCAGTAAACCATTTAACCCTGTTTTCCTTAGTTTCCTGATGTGTAAAATGAGCTAGAGAAGGAAATGGTATAACGTCCAGAGCATAGTAGGTGCTTAATAAATGTTTCTGAATTAAATTGAATATGCCTGGGGTGGGAGGGCAGAGTGCAGATTGATTAACAGCTATTCTTTCCCCCATGGCAGATCCTCAGCCTTTTCTTGAATCTGCATGACTGTGCCTGGCTACCATTGACTTTGGGGCCTAGTCATTATTGAAGAGTATTTACCTATATGAAAGAATCTGGATACATTCATAGAATCATAGAATTCTGGGCTGGATCATGCTTTAGAGAATTTCTAGAGAACCTTTCCATTTTACAGTTGAGGAAATTGAGTCCCAGAGATGTTAAGTGATTTGCCCAATGTCACCCAGAGGGCCAGTAACTTCTCACTGGAAAACAAAACAAAAAAACCAAACCCAAACCCCCAAACTGTATCCTGGTAGCTCCTTAACAAAGTCACATAAATAACTGTTGTTCTGTCTCCCCAATGTCAGGAATCCAGGATGTGAGAGGTGACTTCTTGAGCCTTGTCATTGTCAACTAGGAGGGTGATAAAGATGGTGAAGGATTATTTGAAGAAACTGTCTTGTTATATCTTGAACTCATCTTCCTTTCTCCAGGCCTGACACTCTTTCCACTGTGCCAGCTAGATGTCCCTGTTGCCCTTTTCCTAACACAGTCAGGAACTTGAAGACCTCAGACCAGGAAGCTAGTGGTTAAACTTTGCTCTGGATCAGATCACTTTAAGATCGGATCAGCTCAGAGCACTTATAATTTGTATTTCTCTAGTCTGAGCTGTTCCTGACTAGCACCACACCCAAAAACTCCAGAAAGCATCAACAAGACCAGCCCAGAACATCCCTCCAGAGGCAGACATCATCCAATACTATATAAAGTACAAAGTCAGGAAATCACCTGGAAGAATGATCAAACAAAAATTGAATGCCAGTGTAAAGAGCTATTCTGCTCTCAGGATATCTTAAGGCACAAATGCAGAAGAGAATAACTCCAAAGTGTCTCCAAATAATGCCTCGAAATAAATAAAACACAGGGTGGTGACAAGTTCATCTGGAATTCCTGGAAGATCTCAATCAAGAGTTTTTATAGAACAATTTCCCTAAATAATAAAGATGCAAATATTTTAAATAAAATACTAGCAAAAAGATTACAGTAACTTATCATGAGAACACTACCCTTTGATTAGGTAGGATTTATACCAGGAATGCAGGACTGGTTCAATATTAGGAAAACTATCAGCATAATTTATCAAATCAACCACAAAACTAGCAGAAACTATATGATTATCTCAAGAGGTGGAAAAAAAAACCTTTTGACAAAATAAAACATCCATTCCTATTAAAAACACTAGAGAGCATAGGAATAAATGGAAACTTCCTTAAAAACTGTGAGTGCCTAAAGCCCTTAGACCAATGAGCCAAAGAGACAGTTTTGTGAACTGAAGGAGGGAGTTAGCTGAGAAACATGGCCAGTCAGTGAAATGCTAGGTCAGGTGGACATTGGGCCCTGAAAACTGGGAGTGCTCCCCAAGAGGTAGGGAAGTGTGTCTACTCTGAGGGATGGAGAGCTATCTTGGAACTCCTGTATAGCCTTTGAGGGAAACACTGCTCCATGGGCTGCTAGGGACAGAAGGTCATGGAGGATGAGGGCGAAAGAGAGAAGGTAAAGAGAAGGAGGAAGAAGATGCTGTTTATAATGTGACTTAAAGAAGGAGGGAGAGAGTGAGCAGCAGGTTCTTTATCTTGGAACATCACTTAGAAAACTTCTAGACCATCTGAATCTACTTCCCAAGAGGCTGGAAAATTCAGTGTGCTTTTCTGTCCAGACTGACACTGGCATACAGAACTCAGATTCCTTTGAAAATACCTGCTGAGGTGGATAACATTCAGATCTATTTCCTTATGATTCTTCTTATGTCCTGTAGTGGACCAGACTTTCATGCTCCCCTTCTTCTAAGAGGCAGATATGCAGAAAGATTATAATCTTGTTGGGTGGATGCTTTCTTTGGATCTTGAAGTATTCTAGAAATTTCAGGGGATTATCAAGTCCTGTGACTCCCTGTTTGTTTGTGCCTCCAGACGTGGTCCTAGGATAAAATCTTAATAAATGATTAGTCTTGGGCTGGTGCAGGAGTGGTAGATTCCAAGAAGAGACCGTTCGTTCCAGGAATTCCTGCTATAGGGAATATAAGCCTTATCATTTTCTTGTATCTTTGGCTCTGTATGAAATGGTTCTGTAATAAACAGACTATCAAATACATCCCCGTCTCTCCCTCTCTCTTTTCTCTCTCTCTCTCTCTCTCTCTCTCTCTCTCTCTCTCTCTCTCTCTCTCTCTCTTCATTCAGCTGCTTGCTGAGCCACAAACTGCGCTGGTCGCAGCAATGTCCCTCTTGATCCGAAGATGTGCATGACTCTCAAGCCTCCTTGAGCTTTCTATTACATGAAACCAAGAGAAAGTGGCTCTGATGCTCTTTGAACCTGTTTCTTATAGATCCTTAGGCCTGTACAAGAGGATGTCTTTACAGGATTCCCTTTAATGACATTCCTAAAAGTATGATGGATTTGTATCAGACACATGTCTCACCTCTGCCATTCACTAGCCAAAGAACAAGTCCAACCATATCTCCCTCTCCATTCGGTAAAATCAATGATTCCCTATTATCTCCAGTGTCAAATGCAAGCTACACCAGCCTATAAAGCCCTTTATAAGCCATTTCCTTCCTACCTCTCCAATCTTCTTCCATTCTGTTCCTTTCCATGTCTTCTGTGACCTGGTAACATTGGCCTCTTGGCTATCATTTTGCACAAGATACTCTAGCTCCTGAATCTGTGTGTTTTCACAGACTGTTCCCTATTCATAGAATTCTCTCCATTCTTATATTTACTCCCATCCCAATCCATCTCATCTCCTCAAGCAGATTGCTTCCTCTGATCTCCCTCTAAGATCCCCAACCTCACTTATCTTCAATCTCTCTATACTAAATCATTTTCTATTGCCTACAAAAATGTCTCTCTCATACTAAAAAAACTCACCAAACCAAAGAACAACAACAAATCCACTTAGCTGACTGTTCCATCCATGTAATTATCCTCCTACATCTCTTCTGCCCATGATGGCTAACCTCCTTGAAATGGCCATCCACAATAGATGTCTCCACTTTCTCTCCTCTCATTCTCTTCTCAACCCCTTACAATTTTGCTTCCAACCTTATCCTCCTACTGCAACTGCTCTCTCTGAAATGACCAATGATCTCTTATTGTCAAATCCAAGGCCTTTTCTCAGTCCAAGAAAGGCTTTTGACACTGCAGTCGCCCTCACCGCTTCGATATTCTCTTCTCCCTGACTTTTGGGAATCGTCCTCCTGGGTCTCCTCCTCTCTATCTGACCGCTCCTTCTCAGCATCCTTGGCTAGATCCTCATTGAGATGACCCCTTCTAACCATATTTTTTTCATTTCTAGTGCATAGACCTGTGTGATTCTAATTTCTAAGTCCTTTGTGCTTCATCTTCACGTTTGTTGGCCACCTGCAACTTTTGTCTTTGATCGAGGGACCTTGTGCCACACTGTATTTGTGGGTGAGAGGAACAGAGATGTCCATTAGCAGCCATTACATTTTATTTTTGTCCCTGAGCTACATTTTGCTCCTGTCAATATTATTATAACATTTACTGAAATACGACAGGCAAGTTTGATTTTTTATAATGTTCCTTTGAAATGATTCTTAGATTTCCCCAGTCTTCTTTAATGCCTTCTCATTGAGATGACTTCCAATTTAATACCATGTGTGTATATATACACAGACATATGTCATATTCATACATTATTGTTTGCATGTTGTTCCCCCTCATTAGCCTGTCAACTTAGTGACCTTTTCTTCAAACTTTCCTTGCATCTCCAGTACTTAGCACAGTGCCTGGAACAGAATAGGTACTGGATAAATGTTCTTTGATTGATTAAAAATTATGACTATTCTCAAAGTGGTGGATTCATTTCATACCTTAGTTTTGTTGAAAATAGGGGCAGGGCAGTTGGAATTGAGAGGAATGAGTTTCTCTGATAAAATGCTAACCCAGGCACTGAGCACGTTCAGAGTTCTTTGCAACCTTGTACTGCCAGAAGTCCCCATCCTGTTATCTAATCCAGGAGATCTGGATTGATGCAGGCACCTCCTGGTCTCCATTCTCTTCCTCCTATCGTTAGAGTATAAATATATGAACAAGGATTAGAATACTTCACTGATGCCAACTCCAGGCAGACAACCTTTCTCTCTTAAGATGTTTCTGGATAAAGATAAACAAAACACATCAAACAAATTACCATATGTGCTTCCATAAAATGCCATTGAGATATTGGAAAGAAAAGCATGAATGGGCATTTTGCGGTTCATGGACCATCTGGTCTGGGCTCAGTCACCTCTTGTTCTCTCTTGAAATCAGCTGTTGGTATCTCTCATCAATTTTGTTTTTGAGGCTACAGGCATGCACTACTAGGCTCTAATCTCATTCTTTTTTCATTGCTTTTTGGAGGGGGGAAGGCAGGGCAATTGAGGTTAAGTGACTTGCCCAAGGTCACATGACCAGTTTTTGTGTTAAATGTCTGAGGCTTGATTTTAACTCAGGTCCTCCTGACTCCAGGGCCTGTGCTCTATTTACTGTGCCACCTAGCCACCCCTCTAAGCTCATTCTTTTGCATTTTCTCCCAGTCACTCTCCTTAGGGAAAAGGAATGGATAGTTCCAGTGAAATATCCACCCACCTCTGCCTTTGAGACTATGAGGTAAATTGTTGAATTAGTTTCATTCTTAACATAGATTCTCAACTTGCCCCAAACTCTCACACTTTGAGTACTGGAAGAGTGTTTAGGGAATTCTGCACCTGAGAACTTCTGTGAGAGTTACAGGAAAATTCCTAAGATTGTCAGAGAATTAAGGGCAGGTGGGGGGGTTAAGGGGCTAAGAGAAGGGGAAAAATGACCCCAGGGAACAGAAAAAACATGCAAGAGGACCTTAGAATTTCCTTGTGAGTTCCAAAGGAAGAGGTTCCATTCAACTGACCCTTTGTCTTTTTTACTTGCTTTTTGGAAGGGGGGAGGCAGAGCAATTGGGTTTAAGTGACTTGCCCAAGGTCACATGGCTAGTAAGTGTTATGTGTCTGAGCCTGGATTTGAACTCAGGTCTTCCTGACTCCAGGACCAATGCTCTATTCACTGCCCCATCGAGCTGCCCCATCTTTTGTCTTTTTTTTTTTAGACAAAGATTCTTAGAGGAAGTTATATTTCCTGGGAGAAGAGGAAGGCAAAAAGCAGGGGTGCAAAGGCGATGAGCCAGTGGTCTGGAGGACTGAGAGTATTAGCCTTTGGTGATTGAAGTGGGTGTCACTGAATAAGTCACAAGATGTTACTGAAGAGTTAGGGGAAGATTCTGAGATAGTTCCCTGGAAGGCACTTTTTCCAACGGACTCTGACTTCTCATTGGTCAGTCCTGCCTCAACAGGAAATCACAGGGGAGTCTCCAATCTCTTGATAACACCTGTTCGTACAACAGACCTGACCAGAAGTTCCAGCGGGCAGTTCCAGTGAGAAAGTGGCACAGCTTCTCCAGGTGAGCAAGTCCAGGTGAGAGCTTTCTTCTGCAAAATGAATATTAGGAGGGAGTATGGGGAGGCCAATGGCAGGTAGGAGGGCCTACTTTTCACTATCAGGCATCCTTGTGCCTGGATCCCACTGTCACAGGACTCACAAGTCAGTTCTAAAGGAATCATGGGGATGGGAGAAACAGATTGTGGTCATTGGGAGGGTCAGCAGGACCACTGGGAGTAGGGAGGGCATGGGTGGAAGGCTCTTTCCCATGAGCCTGATCTTGTCTCAACCCTCCTTCTACATTCATACTTGCTAAAATCTGTAGAGTTACCCCGCCCTGGAGAGGGTAAGATCTAAGGATTTTTCTCTGATGGAAGAGCTGACCCATTTTGAGATTGTCCAGCCAGCTCTTCTGTACAACTGAATATGTCTTCAGGAAAATGCTCTTCTAATGTACATCTAAGGAAATGTTCTCCCAACATTCTGAATCTCTATCTTTCCCCCTTGCCTTATCCTTCCCTTTGCTCATATTTACATAGCACCAGAGACAGTTAAGGAAAATGAAAAATCTAATCCGACTAATTCTGTATGGACAGAACACTTCATTTTGAGAGGAAGAACTGCTTTTCTGCTCTTTTCTTTGCTTCTTATTCACTCACTCTCCTAGGGAAGGGCTTTGAATACAATACCAATACAGGATTTGAAATGATTGTACTGAGCATCTCTGGCCCAGTCCTGGCCCACCTTTCCTATCTATTAGCTATTGGTCAGTGTTGTGTCACAAGACTTGTTAAATGGACTGAAACAAGTATGGGGAAAATTGAGTAGGCTATCACATCCATGACAACATGCAGGTATTCCCAAGCATGCCCTCCTTTGTGCACTACTCCCATGTTGTTTTATCCGCAGGTATGCCAGAGCCAGCAGTGCCCAGGGGAGATTTCTCCAGCATGGACCCAACCACCATGATGCAGATTTCCACTCAAATGCCCCAAGGTTCAGTTGATGAAAACGGGACTGAGAGAAATATTAATGGATCTCTCTTCGCTACTTTGGGTATTTGTGAAAATAAGACATTTCTTGTTGCAATTAACTCCATCATGTTGGCCTTCAGCTTTTGTGGGTTGGTGACCAATGCACTGGTCCTCTGGCTCCTGGGCTTCTGCATCAAGAGAAACCCTTTCTCTGTCTACATCCTTAACCTGGCCGGGGCTGACTTCTTCTACCTGTGTTGCCAGATTTGTGCGCTCCATCATGCTTATTTCTCCAGACTTTTGGGTACCACCATTTATTTTTGCTCTCACATTTTTCTTCTATACCTTGGGTCTGAGCCTCCTGGCTGCGATCAGCACGGAGCGCTGTCTGTCCGTGCTCTTCCCCATCTGGTACCGATGCCACCGCTCCAAGCACACCTCTGCCACTGTGTGCTTCCTCTTCTGGACATTCTACCTTCTGGGCAATCTGCTAGAAGCTGATGCCTGTGGTTTACTTGTTCTGCTCCCCTATGACGCAATGTCGTGCCTGGCATGGGACTTCTCTTTTGTGGCATTGATCCTCTTCCTGGTTTGCCTGCTGTGCGTGTCCAGTTTTACTCTAATCCTTAAGTTCCAGAGCCATGCCCAGCAGAGGGGACCCTCCAAACTCTATCTCCTCATCCTGCTCACAATCCTTATGTTCTTGCTCTGTGGCCTGCCTTTGGGAATCTACTGGTTTCTCTTGTATTGGCTGGTACATACAAAGTGTATCTTTTTTGTCTTTCAGCTTCTGTCCTGTGTGAACAGCAGCACAAACCCCCTTATTTACTTCTTCATGGGTAGCTTCAGACAGAAGAAAAGGAAGGAGCCCCTCAGAGTGGTCCTCCAGAGGGCCTTGAAAGATGAGGCAGAGATGGGAGAGATCTCCCCTACAGAAATTATGGAAATGTCAGCCTGAGCACTGCCCAGAGGCTACAGCTGGCAGAGAAAGGGGAAGGGAAGATTCCCCTAGAAGGGAGAAGGAACCTGTGACCTCAAGGCCATGTGTGACCCTAGAGGGCTAGAGCCCCTCAAGTGCAGGCCTTTGACTCCAAACTTCACAGAACAAATCCCCTTCATAAGAAGATTTGTTCTGTAAAATCTGGACTCAGTCAAAAGGCCAGACCAAAAGACCTAGGAGGCCACATGTGGCCTTGAGGTGGCAGGCTCCCCACACCTGCCTAGGATACTGGGCTTGTCCCTTGAGTCTCTTCTCAGCTGTACCCACTTTCTTCTCTCTTCTCCTGCACCTCTTACCTTTACTTTGGAAGACAGATTTTTTTTAAAGTTTTCTACTTGGAGATAAGATGGTTTGTAAGGCTGAGGACCCCTAGATTTGATGAGGGATTTGGCACCTAGGGACTCCTAAGGGGGAAAGTTAAAAACCCATGCCATTCTCCTGGTGAAGCACACCGTCTTTGGGTTAACTGTCTACAAGGTGGGCAAGGATGTGTTACAAGGCACTCCCCTGGAATGGAATGCCACCCCACTCCCAGCCCTGATCATTCCTGTACCAAGGAGTGTTACATTTTGAGACAGACTAGACAGGCTTCCTATAAGCCTATGAGCCAGATGAGAAGGAAGGAGGGGTTATTTTTGCCTATTACAAACACCGTGACTCATTCTATCCATTTAAAGAGGAATTACCACTTGAGCCCTCATCATGGACCTGCCTAGTCCCACAACTCCCAGAGATCATAGATCAAAGGCAGGTCATGTGAAAAAGGGGGCACACTGAAGAAAAGTCAACCACTGTTCTAGTATGGGCATGTGCTTTTTCTCCCCCCCCTCCTCTCTTTTCACCCCTAGGATCCTCACCTGGATCAAACTTGAGCAGCTGTGGTCCAGTCACTTACCAGGTGTCTGTAGCAGTGATCTGCCCTGGTCCCCTGCCCTTGTGTGACAACAGATAACAGTGAGGGCCTGAAATACTCCCCTTCCTGGCCTCATTTCAGATGAAGGGGGGCCATAGGGAACCTTTGGCCCCTCTTCTCAGGACCTTCACTTCTACCTTGTTCTGCCTATCAAGCAAAAGAAGTTCACTGAGTGGACTGCATTCCAACAAGAAGTCTGAAGATGTGGACCCTTTATTCATGCTAGAATAAGCCCTTCCCCACCTCATAGGCTCAGCCCAGCCCAATAACTTGTTCATATCCCATAACACCTGCCTTCTGAGCACAAGGACTGTATCCTCACCTCTCTGGCTCCTCTGTGCCCTGCCATGTGAGCAGCCTGTTCCTAATTGAGTGTAAAAAAATCACTTGTTTGGAGGAGTTTGTTCTTAAGGGTCCCACAGAGCAATATGTGCTTGGAAACTGAGTCAGCAGCCCAGCTGGATGAGTACTTATGTGAATAAACTGTGTTTTTGATCACACCAGCCCACCTTTGCCTTTACTACTCTTGGTGATAAGAGTTGACTTTATTGACTTCCCAGGAAAGGTATTGGGTTTAAAGGCTGCCCAAGACCTCTTCCACTTTTAAACTGACGACCCTCTGATCCATCCATGGCTACTTCATTCCCAAGAGGAGCTGGCCATGATTCCTCCATGACCTTGCCAGTTGGCCCATTTTGTCCCCACCTCCTTGGGGATCCCCTGGGGTATGACTATCTTTTGATGCCAGAGTTTTTCACATTTTTGTGTGTGAGATAATTGCAGTCCGTCTGTCTGATGAAGCCTTTGGACAACTTCTGAGAATGATGCTTTAAAATAGATAGAATTACTAAGGAAATGTATTTTATTAACATCTGGTTTTTGAAGTATTCATTAAACAATAAACTTACAGACCCCAAGTTTAGAGCCCCCACTCTGGTGCATCTTTCTTCTCTAATTAACACTGCTACTTCATACTTGGCAGCATTGTAGGATTAAGGGAGAGGTGTGGGCAAAGCCCATGGGATGGCTCCACATTGGGTTTGGGAATAGGGCTGCCAGATATGTTTTGGATTCCAGGGCCACTGACTTTCCCAATTGATATAGTATCCCACGCAATTTGAAACCATTGGCTCCTCTGATGTCCTTGTGGTACAATAAGAGATCATCAAAGACCCCTGAATATCAAGGGGAGGCTGTAAATCAGAGTCAGGATGGGAAGGGTAGAGATCTATACTGTTGGACCTTTTCTTATTCCCTAATGGAAAAAGCTGTTGAATTGATTGATATTTCTGCTGAAGCTAATATTTCCCCAAAGCAATAAGCTAATATGTATTCTATTCCTGCTTTTTGAATAAATTTTTTTCTTCAAGGAGAAATTAGTGAGTTTGTGATTTATTGGATAGTTTTAGCCTCGACAAATTAACATGATTACTTTGCTACCTGGATTTCCATATTATGAGTTCCCTGGTCTGGTTAGATTTTAAGACTCTCAGTGATTTTGTCCCCAGTTACCAAGGAAATATGTTCCTGATTGTCCCCCAATTCCTGGGAATTGTTCTGTAAGTGAAAGCTATGTGGGGACCAGGCCCCATTCCCCATGGTTCCTTGATTGCAAGCAGGCTCCCCCAAGTCTTCTGTAATCTGTGGTCCAATCCTCTCTCTCTCCTCAAGCTCCCCCTCCCCAAAACCCAGCCTCCTACTCTGTTTTCTAGGCAGCACTTCTGCCTGATTAGTTTCCCTGTTCTCTCCCTTTCCATTCTAATCTAGGCTTCTAGGGCAGAACCTTTATCAGTGTTCCACCCAAATCACACTGTCATCCTGTGATGAGAGGAACACGCCAATAATTGTAATACACAGTAATTCAGGGGAGGAACATAGAAAAGAGGAAACAAAGAATTGTGTGAAGTTTGATGAGGAAAAGTCATTGGCAACAAAGAAAATCAGATAAGCCATGAGGAAGGTAGAATTTGACCTTTGACCTTAATAGCAGGGTGGGGGCTTTTCAGGCATATGATTCAGCATAAGCAAGGGCATGTTGATGGTAAAAGTGTGACAGGGGGACAGGGACATGCAAAGGCTGAAGTATCAAACCCTGGTCAATGTTCAAAGCTTTCAGAAGGAGCCATCTTCCCTTTCCAGTCTTCTTCCACCTTCTTCCTAAGACATGCTTTTCCATCTAGTACCACTGCCTCCTGGCTGTTCCATGGACAAGACGCTCCTTCTGTCTCTCAGTTCTGAACATTTTCTCTGGTTGTCCCCATGTCTAGATCACTTTCCTTTCTCATCTCTGTCCACAGCTTTCCCTGACTTTCTTTGTGCCCCAACTAAAATCCCATCTTCTACAGGAAGACTTTCCCAACCCTTCTGACTTCAAGTGCCTTCTCCCTCCCTCCCTCTCTCTCTCTCTCTCTCCCTCTCTCTCTCTCTCTCTCTCTCTCTCTCTCTCTCTCTCTCTCTCTCCTCTCTCTCTCTCTCTCTCTCTCTCTCTCTCTCTCTCTCTCTCTCTCTTTCCCTCTCTCTTATACTCTCTCTCTGTTTCAGAATCTATATATAATTATATGTGTATATAATATATAATTCCTTGTTTGTTTGTATGTATTTGTTGGCTTGTTGTCTCTTTCCATTAGATTGTGAGTTCCTTGATACTAAGATTGTCCTTTGTCTCTTTTCACATCCTCAGAATTTAGCACAGAGCCTGGCACATAATAGTCCCTTAATAAATGTGCAGTAATTTATTTGATTGAGCAGTGTGTGAAGTTGAGTGAAATGAGATGGACCAGGATCTTTCGGGGTGGTGAAGAGCCTTGAATAGCAGGTCAGGCATTTCTGTTCACATACTGAGAAGGACAATGTGATCACGTATATGCAGAGTTCCTGTGAAGAGTCTGATCATGCTTGGGAGGTGTCAATGTCAGGGACTGGATCAGAACGTCATTTTGAAAAGTTGGACAGAAATTACTGCCTATTAGTCCTTGGTTTATAATCCAAGGGAAAGCGGTCCCTGGAGGTCGAAGGAAACATCTCTCAGTGAAGCCCTTTCCTTGCCTCCTTTCCTGGAAGGGAACTTAGTCAGACATTTAAGATGTCAAAGTCACCCAGTGCATCTCAGGCCATCGCCAGTTGTCTTGACTTTTGGGTGGCATTGGACACGGATGACTCTGGAAAAGAGAATGAGGTTGATGATTTCGTACAGTTCTACCTCACTTAAATTGAATTTACACATAAGGCATGACCTCAGTCCATGACCTCACTGGTTTTCTTCAAAGATGAAGGACAAACAGGAAGAATCAAAACAGAGAAATCAAACTACAGACCAATTTTGCTAATGAATATTGATGTGAAAATTTTAAACAAAATATTAGAAAGGAGATTACAGCAATTTATCACCATGAGAAAACACTATAACTAGCTGGGACATATGCCAGGAATGCAGGACTGGTTCAATATTAGGAAATCTATCAACATAATTGACCATATCAATAACTAAACCAACAGAAATTATGATTATCTCAATAGATGCAGAAAAAGCTTTTGATAAAATACAGCACCACTCGTATTAAAAACACTGGAAAGCACAGGAACAAATGGAGCTTTTCTAAAAATGATAAGCAGTATCTATCTAAAAACATCAGCAAGCATATCTGTAATGGGGATAAGCTACAAGCCTACCAAAAAAGATCAGCAATGAATTAAGTGTGCCCATTAACACCACTATTATTCCACATTGTACTAGAAATGTTGGCTATAACAATAAGAGAAGAAAAAGAAATTGAAGGAATTAAAATAGACAATGAGGAAACAAAACTGATCACTTTTGCAAAGGATATGATGGTATACTTAGAGAATCAACTAAAAAGAGACTTGAAATAATGAGCTACTTTAGCGAAGTCACAGGATATAAAATAAACCTACACAAATCATTAACATTTCTATATATTACCAACAAAGCTCAGTGGCAAGAGATAGAGAAATTTCATCGAAATAACTGCAGACAATATAAAAATACTCATGGATCTATCTGCAGAGATAAACCCAAGAACTATATGAACATAATTGCAAAACACTTTTCACACAAATAAAGTCACATCTAAACAATTGGAAAATATCAATTGCTCATGGGTAAATTGAGCTAATATAATTTTTAAAAACCCCAACAATTCTCTCTGAATTAATTAATTTATTCAGCACTATGCCAAACTATGAAAAATTATTTGATAGAGCTTAAAAATGGAAACAAATTTATGCCAAAGAACAAAATGGCAAGAATATCAAGTGAATTAATGAGAAAAGATGCAAAGGAAGGTGGCCTAGCTATACCAGATCTAAAGTGGCAATCATCAAAACTATTTTGTGCTGTCTAAGAAACAGAGTGATGGATCAATGGAATAGATTAGGTACACAAAATACAGCAGTACATGTGTATAGTAATCTACTGTTTGATGAACTCAAAGACTCCAACTTCTGGAATAAGAACTCACTATCTGACAAAAACTGTTGGGAAAACTGGAAAATAATACGGCAGAATAGAGACTAATATCTCACACTGTATAACAAGATAAGGTCAAAATGGGTACATGACTCAGAAATAAAGGATGATACCATAAGCAAATTAGGAGAGCAGATATATGGACAAGGGAAAAGTTTATGATCAAATGAGATAGAGAGCATTATGAACTGCAAAATGCATAATTTTGGTTATATTAAATTAAATTTAAAAGGTTTTACACAAACAAAACCAATGTAACAAAGATTAGAAGGAAAACAGAAAGCTGGGAAACAATATTTACATCATGTCCCTTCTAAAGGCCCTATTTCTCAAAGATATAGAGAACTGAGTCAAATTTTTAAGAATACAAGTCATTCCACAATTGCTCAATAGTCAAAGACATGAAGAGAGAGTTTTCAGATAAAGAAATCAAAATTATCCATAGCAATATGGAAAAATGCTCCAAATCCCCATTGCTTAGAGAAATGCAAATTAACACAACTGTGAGGTACCACCTCACACCCATCAGACTGGCTAACATGATAGAAAAGGAAAATTGTAAATGTTGGAGAAGATATGGGAAAATTGATACACTCATGCATAATTGGTGAGATTTTGAATTGATCCAATCATTCTGGAGAGCAGTTTGGAACTATTCCCAAAGGGCAACCAAACCGTTCATACTCTCTTATCTAGCAATTCTGCTTCTAGGGCTATATACCAAAGAAATCATAAAAAAGGGCAAAGAACCCACAGGTACAAAAATATTTACAGCAGCTCTTTGTGCGGTGGCAAAGAATTAGAAATTGAGGGGATGCTCATCATGGTTGAACAACATGTGGTATATGACTGTAATAGAATACTGTTGTGCTATAAGAAATGATGAGTGGGTGGACTTCACAAAAGCCAGGAAAGATATATATGGACTGATGTAGAGTGAGGGGAGCAGAAACAGGAGAACACTGTCCACAGTAACAGCAACATTGTGTGATGATCATGTATGATTGATTCAGCTTTTCTCAGCAATGCAAGGATGTTAGACAATTCCAGAAGACTCATGATGGAAAATTCTAACCATGTCCAGAGAAAGAACTGATAAGTCTTGAATGCAGATTGAAGCTGAGTATTTTCACTTTTTTGTGGGTTTTTCCTTTCATTCTGTTTCTTATTTCACAACATAACTAATGTAGAAATATGTTTTACATGATTGCACATGTATAACCTATATCAGATTGCTTCCCATCTTGGAGCAGGGAAAAGGGAGGAAGGAAGGGAAGGAGAAAAATTTGAAACTCAAAATCTTATAAAAAATGAATGGTGAAAATTGTTTTTACATGTAATTGGAAAAAAATACTAAATTCGAATTAAAAAGTGAAAGAAAATAAAAAGAAAATTAGGGGAAAATGATAACATCCTTAAAAAAAAAAAAAAAAAGCAGAAACTTCCCCTGCCACCAGCCAAAGAACTAGGACAAGATGGTTTTGCTGACTGCTGCTATATAATACAATTTGGGGTTTGGAAGTTTTACTGGCCCTTTCTTCATCCATGAGCCCTGAGCATTCCTCTGGCTATTTAATGAGCATTTTGTAACTGAATCTATGTAAGACTTTTGTGTGCTTTGGTGGATTGATCCCCAGATATTTTATACATTTTGTTACTATTGGGAATGGGAGTTTCCTTTCCATTCTTGTTTCTTGTATTTTGTTATCTTTATAGAGATGCTATTGATTTTTGAGAATTTATTTGTAGCCTATCATTTTGCTAAAGCTAACAATTCAATATCTATGTTGCTTCCCTGGAGTTTTCCAAGTAAATCACCTATTAGTAAACAAGGATAGTTTTATCTCTTCTTCAACTAAATTTATTCTTTTAATTAGTTTTGCGCCACCTTATTGTCATGTCTAGAATATTTAGAACTATATCAAATGATAGCGAGGGGAGTGGGTATCCTTATTCATCTCCACATTTATTGGAAAAGGTTTTAGCATCTCCATTGCACGAGTGTAATGATATTGGGATATGAAGATCTTCCATGCCCCTTGAACTTGCTGACATAGCAGGAAAGGGTGGAGCAAGAGAACGCCGGAACCAAGCTATTCTCTGTGTGATGCTGACTGGAAGCAGTGGCAGAGGCAGCTGATGGGGGATGTATACTTCTGCCCAGGATCATGAGCACCAGAATATGCTGAGAATGCAGAAGGACAATAACACCAAAACACAGAAGTCATGACGACAGTTATGTCTCTGGATCAGTGTGTCCTGTTTTACTCTGCATTTCATGACCCAGATGTTGTGTTGATATTCTCTGTTCTGGGGACGTGAGCTCCGTCCCTCCTTTTTGTGTTTACCCAATCCTTGTGGCATCAGAGGTGATTACAGGGGAGGTGGGTTATTTGCCAAGGGGCTCAGTAGGGGGATAAAAGAGAAGTCCCGGAAATGAAATATGAACGGATATGGATATGGATGGATGAAGAGAACAATAAAGCTGTCTGCACATCCCTAACTCTTCTGGCTCCTGACTCTACTTTGTGGAATGCCCGGGCTGCATCCGGGAGGTGCACCCTCCCCAGGAAGAAAAGGGTAACGCTGGCTGCCCCCTGGCATTAGGGCAGGTCAGGCAGTGACTGTGGTTGCCGTGCAAACTCTTTTTTCTTTGAGCCATCCAGAATCTCTGCTAAGGACTCCTGCTGAGGATTGCCAGGGATGATCTTTGCTTGAGGTAGCCTGTCCTGTTTTGAAGGCTTGAGAATGTGGGTGTTTACTACTTTAATTACATGTGCCAACTTCATAACTACTATGTTGGCTTTGAATTTCTGGTTTTGGGACTCAGTTTTCTGGTATTTAAATAAATGCTCTAGCTATATTTCTTATGTAGAGAGCCTGTTACATTTTGTGATTAATAACCATATCAGCATACTTGTAGTTACTATAGACACTGTGAATGCTGCATTCCTGATACAATGAGATACTTTGCCTCATTCATATCTGATTCTTTTTAACCCTATTTGGAGTTTTATTGGCAGAGATACTGAAGTGGTTTGTCATTTCTTTCCCCAACTCATTTTATAGATGAGGAAACCATAGCTCCTAAATGTCTGAAAGCAGATATAAATTCATGTATTCCTCATTCCAAGCCCCATGTTCTATCCACTATGCCACCTTGCTGCCCCTGTACGTTACTTCTGTTTTTAAATAGATTTTTTTTATGATAGGAAAATGCATGGTAAAACCACTCAGCAGTTTTTCCTCACATGCAGAAGCTGTGGGCATGCAGCCACCTGCACATGGCTGCTTCAGAGCTCCCAGCATGCAAATTTTAGTGGGGTCAAATGATCATTCAGAGGCTAAGTGCTATGGCCTTAACCTGCAAGGATTGGGATCATGGTTGTGGATGGTGGTCCTGAGGTGCCTGAACAGTGAGCCAAAGCTGGTAGGGTCTGCAGAGACAGTGAACTACAAATAACTCTGGCAGCTGAGAAAACCTCAGCAATTTGGGACAAAGCTCTCCTCTCTGAAAGCAGAGTTCTATGAAGCCCAAAAGTCAAGTAATTGACAACACGAGCAGGCAAAGGAAGCAAAGCAAGCTGAGCAATCCAAATTTCGATTCCTTTTTTGGGGACAAAAAGTATCAAAGCATGGAACAGGAGGAAGACAATACAGTCAGAACTCCTGCACCAAAAGCTTCCAAGAAAAATGTAAACTTATTACAGGCCATAGAGGAGCTTAAGAAGGATTGTGTGAAAACCAAGTAAGAGAAGTAGAGGAAAAATTGGAAAGAGAAAAGAGAATGATGCAAGAAAATAATGAAAAGAGAGTCAACAACTTGACTGAAGAAAATAATACCTTAAAAGATAGAATAACTCAAATGGCAAAAGAGGCCCAAAGAGCCAATGAGGAGAAGAATGCCTTAAAAAGTCAAATTTGCCAGATGGAAAAAGAATCTCAAAAACTCACTGAAGACAATAATTCCTTCAGAATTAGAATGGAGCAAATGGAAGCAAATGACTTTATGAGAAATCAAGATACTATTAAACAGATCCAGACAAATGAAAAAATAGAAGACAATGTAAAATATCTCACTGAAAAAACCACTGACCTGGAAAATAAATCCAGGAGAGACAATTTAAAATTATTGGACTACCTAAAAGCCATGACCAAAAAAAGAACCTAGAAATCATCCTTCAAGAAATTCTCAAGGAAAATTGCCCTGATATTTTAGAACCAGAGGGCAAAATAGAACTTGAAAGAATTCACTTCTTGAAAAAGATCTCAAAAAGAAAACTCCTAGGAATATTCTATCCAGGTTCCAGAGTTCCCAGATCAAGGAGAAATATTACAAGCTGCCAAGAAGAAACAATTTGAATGCTGTGGAAACAATCAGGATAACATAGGATCTTGCAGCTTCTACATTAAGGGATCAAAGGGCCTGGAATATGATATTCTGGATATCAAGGGAACTAGGATTAAAACCAAGAATCACCTACCCAGCAAAACTGAGTATAATATTTCAGGGGAAAATACGATCATCCAATGAGGTGGAGGACTTTCAAGCATTCTTGATGAAAAAATCAGAACTGAATAGAAAATTTGACATTCAAATACAAGAAGCATGAGAAGGTAAACATGGAAAAAAATCATATGGAACTTATCAAAGTTGAACTATCTGCATGCCATCAATATGCATATATATATGTATATATATATATGTCTATATTCAATTGATCTTGTGCTCTCTGTCTATGTCCTCATGCACATATGTGTACATAGACAGAGGGCACAGGATCAATTGAATAGGAAGGCATGATATTTTTAAAAGGTGAAATTGAGAGGTGGGAGAGGAATAGAATGAGAGGAGACAGGGAGAGACAGAATGGGGTCAATCATCTCATAAAGAAGAGGCAAGGGATAACTGTCACAATGAAGGGGAAGAAAAGAAAGGCAATAGGGAATGGGTCAACCTTCCTCTCATTGAATTTGGCTTAGGAAAGGAATGTCATACACTTTAAATTGGATATCTTGCCCTACCGGAGAGTAGGGGGGGAAGGGAATGAGAGGGGGAAGGATGGAGGAGAGGGAAGATTTGGGGGGGGAGGGCTGTTAGAAGCACACACTTCTGTAAAGGAACAGGGACAAAGTAGAGAATAGAACTAGTGAAGGGTGGGATAGGAAGGAGGGAAATATAATCAGTCTTTCACAATATGTCCATTGTGGAAATGTTCTGTGTAACTGCATATGTACAGCCTGAATTGAATTGCTTGTCTTTCTAGTGGGAGTGGGTGACGAGGTAGGAAGGGAAAGAATCTAGAATTTAAAGTTCTAAAATCAAATGTTAAATATATATATATAATTACTATTATTATTATTATTATTATTATTATTATTATTATTATTATTTACATGCAACTGGGAAATAAGATATACAGGCACTGGGGTAGGGAGATCTATCTTGCCCTACCAGAAAGTCATAGAGGTGATGTGGGAAGATATAGGAGAGAGCAGATTGGGGGAGGGGGTAGACAGTGGGGTTGCTGTTTTGGGGTGGCAGGTAGAGGAAAGATGGGGAGAAAATTTATAACTCAAAATCTCGTGTAAATGAATGATGGAAACTAAAAATAAAAAGAATGAACCGAAAAAAGAAAAAAAGATATATCTCACTGGAAAAACAACTGACCTAGAAAATAGGTGAATACCTGAAAGCCATGATCAAAAAAAAGACTATAGACATAGTATTTCAAGGAATTATCAAGGAAAGCTTCCCTGATCTCTTACATCCAGAGGGTAAAATAGAAATTGAAAGAATCCACTTGTTTTACACAAAAAGAATCCCCAAATGGAAAGTCCAAGGAATATTATAGTTCCATTGCCAGAACTCCCATGTCAAAAAGTTCATTTTTCCTCTGAAGAGTTATACTAATTTTTGCTGGGGAGGTTATTTAATGAAGAAGACTTTAAAGCATTCCAGATGAAAAGAACAGAGATGAATATGAAATTTGACATTCAAGCACAAAACTCAAGAGAAACATAAAAAGGTAAAAACATGAAAGAGTAAACATAAAGGACTCAATAAATTTAAACTGTTTACATTCCTATATAGGAAGATCATTCATGTACCTCCTAAGAACTTTATTATTATTAGGCCACTTAGGAGGATTGTATATAGTTAGATGGCATAGTTGTGAATCAATTATGCTGAGATGGGTAAGAAAGAGGGATGCCCTTGGGGAAGGGACAAAGGAGAGATAGAATGGGGAAAATTATCTCACATAAAAGATGCATACAAAGAAGAACTTTTACAGTAGAGGGGAAAACAAGGTGGTAGTGGGTAATGTTTGCACCTCACTCTCATTGGAATTGGTTCAAAGAGAAAATATATGCATATACACAAATATGTGTATGTGTATATTTCTATACATACTTCTATATGAATGTATATACATATATGTATGTGTATTTATGCGTGTGCTTGTATATGTATGTGTATATATACATATATTTATACATAATGTGAACGGGATGAACTCAACCATAAAACAGAAACAAAAGGAGAATGGATTAGAAACTAGAATGTAACAATATATTGATTATAAGAGACACATTCAACACTGAAATGCACACAGTTAAAATAAGGAGATGGAGCAGAATTTTCTGCTTGTGCTACAGGTGAAGTAAAAAGGCGTCATCTCATGCAATGCAAAATCAATAAATCTAATTAAAAGAGATTAGCAGAAAACTACGTTATTATAAAAGATACCACACACAATGAAGTCATATCTGATAAAAGCCTCTTTTCCCAAACATATAGTGAACTGATTAAGATTGATTTAAATAAGAGCCATTCCCTAATTGTAAATGTCCAAAGGATAAGACCAAGTAGTTTCAAAGGAAAAAATCAGAGCTACCTATAGTCATATGAACAATGCTCCAAATTTGTATTGATTAGAGAAGTGCCACTTAAAACAAGTCTGAGGTAACACCTCACATTCATCCAAAATGAACAAATTTCTCAAGATGACAGAAAATAGGTATGCTGTTAACCTGTTAGAATGGGGAATGGGTCCAACCATTCTGGAGAACAAATTGGAACAAAAGGACATACAACTGTGAATGCATGACCTTTGGCCCACCAGTACTACTAGTAGGTAGTATCTCAAAGAGAGCAAAGAAAAAGGAAAAAGATTCTATAACTTACAAGAATATTTATAGCAATTTTTTTTTTTGTGGCGGTGGCAAAGAATTGGAAATCAAAAGGATTCTGGGGATCAGTGGGAGAATGGCTGACTGAGTCATGGCCCATGGTTGTGATGGAGTACTGTTGTGCTAGAAGGAATGCCAGGGTGGATCATTTCAGAAGAAACATGGCAAGAGCTGTGTGAACCGATGCTAGATAAAGTGAGAAGGGTGAGATCACTGTGGGCAGTCACAGGAATGTGGTGATGATGGTTAGCTGTGAAAGTGCTCTCACCAATGTAATATTCTAAAACAATTTGGAAGGGCTCTTGTTCCAAAAAATGCCACGGACTGCCAGAGAGAGCTGGCGAACTCCGAGTGTAACTCAAAGGGCCATTTTCTGGCTCTCCATGTTGTTTTGCTTTTTTGTGATATGGCTAATATGAAAATATATTTGCATGATTTCTGGGGCATAGTTGATGTATCACTTGCCTTCTTAGTGACCGGAGGAGCGGAAAAGGAGAAGATTTGGAATTCAAAATTTAAAGAGGAAAAAACCTGTTAAATAAATCCTAAATTAGAAAAATAAAAGAGGAAAACAAAAAACACAAAGGCAGCAAGTTTGGAGGCTGTTGGAAATACCCCCAGTGACAGTTACTAATCCTTAGCATTGCCGACTTCCTCCAACAGGGTCTTTATTCCTGGCGTGTAGAACACAATCATGTGCTGATGTGCCCAGTGTCATCACTGCAGCCCTGATCACCAGGCTCCAGAGGGCAGCGGTCACCCCAGAGCCACTGATGTCAGAGGAGAGCCCCGTTTAACAGGCAGCAAGTGCCCGGCAGGGACCCACAGGCCCACAGGCTCTCCTCCAGAGGCTCTATGGAAGAGGGAGAAGTAGCTCCCCCAGGAGAGAGGAGGCCCCTGCCCTCTTCATTCTCCTTTAGTGTTTAGGTTTCCCTCTTTGCAGCCATGAATAGCTTTCCTCAAATTCTAGAGGGCAGAGGGCCTGTTCTATTGAAGTAGCCTGCTTGTGGGAGAAGGTGGGCAATGCAAGAAATTCCTGAAAGCCTGATGCAGAAGGAGATGTGCAACATATTGAAATACGGTTTCAGAACCTCCTCAAATGACCTGTGGTTGTTTTGGGGGTGGGTAATTCTTTTACCAATGCAGTTTGAAGCCCCTTCCTCACTTTGTCAATAACCCTACTGTGCTCCTTTGGTATCAAACCATCATTCCCTAGAGAGTTATTTCCTAACCCAAGCTGGTCCTCAGTAAACAAACAGTTTTCTCCTAGGCCATATACCAAACCTTGCCCCCTTGATAGGAATTGCCACAATATCTGCTTCACTAGTCCCACCCATATCACAATGAGGGGTAGAGGACTGCTCAGTATGAATGGTTATAAATGCACTTGTAATAGTGCTGTACAAACCAAGTTTCCTTATGAAGCCTTTAGTGCTCTCATGGACAGTATGGTGCAGCAACCCAAGAATCTAGTCTAAGGAGAGTTGGAGTTGAGAGTCTCTACCATGGGGTTGGAGGTGTCCTTGTCTTAGCTCTGTATTTATGCATTACAAAGCTCTTTTTTGCCTCCATGTCTCAGAGGGAATCAGTTTCTGGGACTTGTAATCTTGCCTGAAGCCTGAAAATTTAATTGGGGTGGGGAAGAGGCATTGAGAATTGAAAGGTTCATTCTGTCCTCTAGAGACATCCCTGGAAAGATGGATGTTTCCCTGGTGATGACTTTCTTGGGGAGTCAATAAGATGGTTGGGGCACTCTACTTTATATCATCTTTCAGGTCACAAGGGGAAGGAAACCATAACTGACCATAGAAGGCAGTGTGAGGGAGGAGAGATCAGTCCTAGAGAGGATCTTGAGTCTAGAGCTACAAAAATCTCAGAGGCTACCTAGAGCTCCAACATCATTCTAAAATGAGGATACCTTCCAAAATGTTTGCTTTATCAGGCAGAGTAGAAATGGTGATTCTACGTTAATGACTTTATCTTGGTTTGTAGCTTTTTTGGTGTTCAGAGGCCTCCAGAGAACTAGGATAGAAATGGACCCATTATCTGTACCAAACCCTTTCTTCTCCATCCTTTCTTCAGTGCCTTGCAGACTCCTCTTTCCTTCATCTTAATTGAAAGAGTTTCCTATGTGCCCCCAAATGCATTATCCCAGGCTACTTCTTCTCACAAAACTTTTTTTTAAGTGCAATGGAACAAATTCTCCCTGCTGCTGGCTTGTTCTACTCGGACATTCTGAGAAGATTCTCTCTTTCCCACTATGGACGCTGCTATGGGTTGGGAGGACTCCTGACTTCTTGAGTCCATTCTTGTCTCTGTAACAATACTGAAACCACTTCCGCCCCTGCCTTGTCAAAATATTTTGTCGTGAGGAAGCAGATTGAAGTGAATTAAAGGATACTGGGGGAGAAAGGAGTAGAAGACGTTCCCCCAGGGGTAGGCACCTCAGTTATGTTCACTTTTCCCACTGACCTCTTTGACCTAAATCTGTTCATGAGTGAAGGAAATTATAACTAAGGAATAGTCATGATGGCCCAGGAGTTGGCTAAGGGAGAAGTGGGGAAGAAGGGCTCACATTCCAAAGATTGGAGACAGTTAAGAGGGAATCATCAGTTTCCCTGTGAAATAAACCATCTCCAAGCCCACCTACTTTAAGGTAAGAAAACATACAGAACAAGGTGTCCCAAAAGTCTTAGTGCACTTTCAAAAGGTAATAACTTAGAACCAAACTCAGACTTTTGAACATCCCAACTATTTAAAATAAATACTTAGTAGTTTTTGGAGGCATTTGGATAAGAATAGTTGGGAAAATCTAGAAGGACCTCTTTCAATGATATGACTGGCACTTTAACTAAAGAAATAGGGTCTTTTCTGTCCCTTTAAAATGACACATCTGCTCCTACTCTTGACCTTTACCATCACAAAAGTGACTTCATCTTCACTCTTGATTCTTTTGGTGTAGGAAGTTTGACAACTCCCAGGCTCCATTGATGTCCCAGAACATTGGGTAGCTCCCTGTGGGCCATGGACAGAAATACTTAGATAAGAGTTTCAGAAGATCCAAAGGGAGTTGTAGGTGGGGATCCACAGTCTACACCACTGGAAGGGGTATCTGAATCCAAGAAGTTCACTTAAAAACAAAGGAAAAACAAAAGAAAAACATTGTATTGTCTATATTGAGCTTGCAGGTTCTTAAATTTCTAAAGGCTTTTCACAACTATGGCTGGGGTCAGATTTCTTTGCCAAGCATAGGACAAAAGTGATAATTAAAAAAGAAAAAAAAGGTCTTTTTGGTACCTCTAAATATAAAAGCTTTTGCATTACCAATATCAGTGTGGATTGACCATGAAAAGAAACTTTCAAGTGGGATATGTTTGCATCAAAGGTCACTGACAAAAGTTTAATATCCAAGGTATCAAGGTAATTGATAAAATGCAAGACTAAGACCAATTTCCCAATAGATAAAGGCTCAAAGTCTATGGGAAAAAATTTAAAAATAATACTTTAAAATGATCAGAGATTGTATGAAAATATCCAGGTCACTAATAAAATAAATTAAAATTACTCTCAGGATTCATTCACATGATGTTCAGAAAATTGACAAGAATAATAGAAAAATCAAAGCAGTTACAATTATGCTTTGGGAAGATATATACACACTAAAACATTTTGCCAAACTGTGAATTAATCCAAATGCTTAATATCCATTCAGAAGTGAAATTCACAGCCCACATCTTTTCACTTCATTTATTCATTTATTTATTTACATAGGTGTTCATTCATTCACTCAATGATTTATTTATTTATACTTTTCAACATTCACTTTTGTAAGATTTTGAGTTCCGAAATTTCCCTCCCTTCCCTCCCCTCTCCCCAAGACAGCATGTAATCTGATATGGGCTATACATGTACAATTATATTAAACATGTTTCCACATTAGTCATGTTGTGAAAGAAGAATCAGAACAAAAGGCAAATACCATGAAAAAGGAAAAAAAGAGAGAAAGTGGTTGGCTTTGATCTGCATTCAGACTGGCATAGTTCTTTCTCTGGATGTGGTTGGCATCGTTCATCAAGCGTCCTTTGGAGTTGTCTTAGCACTTTGCATTGCTGAGAAGAGCTAAGTCTATCAAAGTTGGTCATTGTAAACTGTGGCTGTTATTCTGTACAATATTTTTCTGATCTGCTCCCTTCACTCAGCATCAGTTCATGTAAGTCATAGTACATATTTGAACCAGAAACTCCTCAAGGACCTCCTAAACAAGGAGGTATCTGGCTTATAAGTGAAGATCTCCAGGATGGGGATAGGACAGTATCTCCCAAGATTCAAGAGGTGGGGAACTTGTATGAGGGCAATGCCATGTCCTCTGGGCAGGCTAGACTTCTGCAAAGTCCTAGGTGGGTGACAGGAAAGGATGCTCGGGAAGGTTCATGGAGCAGCACCATCTTTCCTGTGCTCCTAATAGGTCTTGTCCTGTGCCCTCAGAGTCAGGGTGACAACCCCAGGAGACCCAGAGACCATGTCAGTTTCATACTCCAGTTCTCCCTCCTCCAGCAGGGTCCTCTGGAGAAATTCCCTAAAGGACTCCCTCCTTCTCCTTTTCTTGCCGCAAGTCATGAAGAAGTAAGTGAAAGTGTCAGTGCTGTATTCCAGACAGGACAGGATGATGTCAATGTCATGATCAGTTTCAAAGATTGCAGCATCAGATTCACTATGGCTTAAGTTAGAGTCACCTTCATTTTGAAGAGTCATAACTTTGAATTCACTATTGAGTTGGTCAATGACAAAAGACAAACTGTGTAACAGGAGTTGGAGGATAATGAGGACCACCGGGATCCAGAGGCTGGGGGATTTGGGGCAGTGGCACCTGCTGCACTGGCACTTGCTACACTGGTACCTCTTGCACTGGCTGCAGACCAGCAGGGTCAGGGTGACCACATATTGGAGGATGAGTAAGAGCAGCCACACATGACTACTTTGAAGAAACTCTTAACAGCCATTTAAGAGGAGGAATATTTACAAAGGAAGTAGCTGGTCCCAGACAGCAGTCAGCACCCAGATGATAGAGGACACAATGGCAGAGGCATGCTTTGGATGGTCACAGTGGTACCATACTGGGCAGAGGACTGAGAGGCAGAGCTCCAGGCTCATTGCCACCAGGAACTTCTCGCTCACAGAGTCACAAAATTCGGTGAGTATCAAAAATACTATGTTTGAATCAAGAGAAAAAAGCAATTGCCTCACAATATTCAGGATATGGCAGAGAAGGAAGAAGAAGCTGGCAGTGGTCATGTTGAGCGTGTAGCCAGCGAAGGGACTCCTCTTCATTTGGAAGCCTAGGAGCCAGAGAATAATGCTATTCCCTATCACGCCCCATGAGGCGATGAGCACAGTGAGGGAGGAGAGGAGAATGGCTCTCTGGGGAGATGTTTCCTCCACCCACGATGTTGGCACTACCCTCTTGTCATAATCGAGTTCCCAGGTCAATTGTGGGGAAGACAGGTCCCAGGCGATTAGGTCCATTGTCTGGAAAGCTCTGCTTGGCTCTTCCTTGGACACTGTGCACACAAAAATGTGGAAATGCTGAGAGACCTTGGAATGTACCACTCTCCCTTCTGGCTTCAGACCCCAGATGCGACAGACAGTGGGAGGCAGTTTTTGTGCCTTTTCAGTAGGCCTAGGGCTTAGCGTTGGACCTGGCATACAGTAAGTTTTTTGACAAATAATTGTTGACTGCCTGACTGATCCTTGGGTTACTACAACAGGCTGCTCTGGAGGGAGCTTCATCAGCTTTTCCTGCCTCTGCTTGGGATCAAGATTTAGCCCCAGTAGGAATGCTAGCTGCATGACCCTGAGCAAGGTCTTCAGCTCTGAAGCCTCAGCTCCCTTGTTAATGAAATGGAGAAAATAGGAACACCTTCTTCAGAGATGTTGTGAGGGTCAAGCGAGGGGACGCGTGTGGAATTTAAAGCACTATGTAAATTCTAGTTATTATTCTCTGTCTGTGTCTGTCTGTCTGTCTCTGTCTCTGTCTCTCTGTGTATCTCTGTCTATCTCTGTCTGTGTCTGTCTGTCTCTGTCTCTCTGTCTCTGTCTGTCTCTGTCTGTCTGTCTGTCTCTGTCTCTCTGTGTCTTTCTGTCTGTGTCTGTCTGTCTGTATCTGTCTGTCTCTGTCTGTCTGTCTGTCTCTGTCTGTCTCTCTCTCTCTCCTTGTAAATTTTCTTCCTCTTAGCATTGCCATCCAAGGGAGCTCCTTGGATGGCAAGGATGGCAAGGACTGATTTGCTTTTCTTTGTTGCTAAAGCTTTAAGCCCAGTGAGTGGAACTTAGAGCCAGGAATACCTGAGTTCAAATTCTGCCACGTGAGCCTGGTTGAATCACTAAAGCTCTGGCTTCAGTTTCTTCTGTCAAATTAGGGGGTTGGACTCACCAGCCTCTAAGCTTCTTTCCAGCCCTAGAGGTAGAATCCTGATCCACACTGTTGTTCCAATCTTGCCTTCTCCTTGGTTTCCAAACCAAGAAACAGAAGGAGCAGCTCTGCCTTCTTTCCATGCTTTGTCACCTTCATTTCTTTGTCCTCAAACAGTGTTTTCAACCCTTCTCTTAGTCTAGAACACAGCGAGTACACAGAACACAACCAAAGTTCTTGGCATCCCTGCCAGCCAGTGCTGGTTCTGAGCTCTAAGACTTTGCTGCTGTGCTTTTGTGCTCACCTTGCTTAACCATGTTTGCTGCCATCTTCCCAACCAGCAGTGGTTAGTGGGCTGCTCAGGCACTGCATCCTTCTTTAGAAGTCCTCCAGGCTGCTGTTTCAGTTCCCCTCCCCCCATCAGGACCTGGCCCCAGGGCCACCCCCTCACTGGTCACTGGCTCTGGGCCATGCATGGCCTTTCACGTTCATCCTTCAGTTGGATCTGCCCTTTCCAAGGCACAGTAAAGACTTGGGCCATTTGCTCCTTCCCCGACTTTTACGTCCACATTGGGCCACAGATTCAGATGCTTTAGAGCTCAGAGGATCTGAGGCTCATGAAATGAAAGATGGGAGACACCTTAAATCATTGAGTCTGACCTGCTCATTTTTGAAGAAAAGGAAACTTAAGATCTCTAGAAGTTAAATCATTCACCCAAGGCCAGAAAGACAGTGAGTCGGAGAGTCAAGATCTGAACCCAGACCCACTGACATCAATCCTGGACTCTGCTCATCAGCCATCATGCCACTAGGCAGTTGGAGGTCACTTAGGACTCAGCCTCCATTTTGCATTTGAAGAAATTGAGGCCAATTTCTTCAAATGCCAAATGGGAGTTGAGTTAACCCTAGGGTGGGCAATGCCTTGGCCAAGATAATATGGGAAGGCTGGAAGCTTTGGCCTTGACCCTCTGTGAGCTTTGACTCCTGCTTGTTGTTGTTCCTGGTCTGCCTACCCTACCACCAGTTTTACTGCATCACATTGAGCCCCTCTGCCCAGCCCTCTCCCATACCTAGTACTCTAACCAGGAATGCCAACTAACCCTATAAAAGCCTTGTACCAAGCGGGAGTCAGTGGGACCAAAAACCTGTTAGTCTGTAAAGGGAGTCAGGTACCTGACTGAGCAAGAGGGCCTGGGGTCTCTCTGTGCTCCCATTCTGTCCTTGATCGCCTCCCCAAATGCTCCTTCGTTTAGGCCTTTGACTCAGGATCAAGTTCCCAACTTGACTCTGCTGTCCTCAACTGTATCATCTCTGCCCCTCAAAATAATGACATTTGGAAAGATAGTCACATGAGTTGAAGTCCCAAATCTGCCCCCATAGGCACCCTGGCAGCTCTTCCTCTGGGGTCTGCCTGCTCTTACTGGGGGCCACAAGGGAGTTTGGTGCCATTCCTCACCTCCTTGAGACTGCCTAGAAGGTCCAGCGCTCCTCACATCTATCCCCTGTGACTTCACTGAATCTCTGGAGTGCCTGGCTTTTCTGAGTCCTTGTTTTCACACACTCATTGGAGGCACTGTCAGCTGCCTTGGGACCTCCTGAAATCCAGAAATCTTGTCCCTCTTCAGGAACCTGGGATCTGATTCCTAGTTTCCTCTTGGGATACAAGGACAGGAACATATGATCTTAGGTTTCAATCAAGGAGTTTTGACTGAGATAAGAGAATGGAGAAATTAGCAAATGAAAAAGGGCAAAGAGCCAGGACAGCAGTCAGTGAGATCTCAGACTGTCACCTCCCTACCCACCATGCTTCTTTACCAACTGCCAAACTTGCCCTCTTCAGGGCTGAGGAGTAAATTTGCCTGACCATGTGGGGAATGGGGACCTGAGGGAGGGTCCAGGAGATGGAGAATAGATTCATGTGATTATCTGCAGATTATCCGAGCTCCCTGGGGAGCCATCCTGAGTGTGACTCAGTCTTCAAGGCGAAGATTCAAAGGGTCTGAGAGAGTGAAAGGAGAAATCAGCTTCAGGAAACAGGAAGAGCAAATACTTGAATGGTGCCCCCCCTCCCCGCCCCCAGCCCCTGCACACTCCATCCTATTGATCTGTATAACTTTGAGAAGCTGTTGCTTTTATGACTCCCATTTTACAGATGAAAAAGCTGAGGATCAGAGAGGTGATATTATAATACAGAGATGCCTGGTGGCGAAGGAAGAAGGTGAAGCCAGATCTTCCTGACTCCAAGCCCATCAGGTTAGAGGCTGTGCTGCACTGCCTCCAGGAAAGTAAGGTCTTACCTTCCTCTGATCCCTTCCCTGAAAGGAGTGGATCTGACTTGCAGAGAAGGTGGCTACTGCAGGAGACTCTGGGCACAACTGGGACATGAGCATGTGGGACTGATGGGGGTGGGGAGCTCCCAAGGATTTCTTGTGCGGTTTTCACTGTCCAGTCAGAGTCCGGGTTCGGTTAGACAGTATCTCTTCAATCACACTTATCTCAGCATCTCTTCTTGATTCTGCTAATGGACCCTCTCCTCTATTTGTCATAACCTCATCTGGGCACCCCAGAGCAGCATTCTGCTTTTAGATGCTACTTTTGAACTACTCCCCAACCAGGTATATCTCAGGCAAAGCAAGCAGTGCTTCCAGAAGAGGGTAGCTATCCAGTGCCCGTCTTTTCTTTCTGACATCCCAACAACTTTTCTACATCTCTCACAGTACCCATCCTTCCTTGAGCTCTGGGAGTCCTAGTGATTATCCTTTATCTATACAGGTATCCTAAAGTCCAGAGCTCCCCAAATATCTTCACTGTGCCCAATGCATATCAATGGAGGGAGAAAGGGAGATGGAAAAGGAGAGGGAGAGGAAGAGGAATAGGGAGAGGGAGAGGGAGAGGTAGAGGGAGAGGGAGAGGGAGAGGGAGGGGAGAGGGAGAGGGAGAGGGAGAGAGAGAGGGAGAGGGAGAGGGAGAGGGAGAGGGAGAGGGAGGGGAGAGAGGGGGGCAAGAAAAAGAAAAAGAAAAGGAGCTAGGAGAAGAGAAAAAAGAAGAAGAGAAGAAAGAGGAGAAGGAGAAATATGTAGCTTGAAATAGATTCATGCTTTTATAGAAAAGCCACTTTATTATCTCTTGTGTATATGAAAATATTCTTTGAGGTGTGTTTCAGTTCAGCATTTTTTTGCAGAACCCAGACTGTTGGCAAAGGCCTGGATTTATTGGTATACACAGCAGGAGATTCAGCAGGAGATGGAAGCATATCGAGGAGAGGGGGAACAAGGAGAAGGTGCACTGGCTGCCACTAAGGAGGGAAGATGTGCAAGGAATTTTGTTCACTCTGATCCAGAAGGGAAGGGGAAGTGCAAAGACTTGTGGACCAGGAACGGGGCTGGAGAAATTAGTCAAGTACTTTATCGTAAAAGGCAAGGAAGTCAATGAAGTTTGACATACATTTTCTACTGAAAAACGTGGAAGTGTGTCGGTTTGGTCCTGAAGCATGCTGGTTCAGGTGATGTCTCTCCAAAGAAGCAATAATGTTGGTCTGAGTAGGAACCCAGAGCCACAACTGGCAGACAGTCCCAGCAGGGGGCAGCAGCAGCTGCATGGATGTACTGTGGATTTGCCTCTGGCCTCACTCCTCACCAGACAAATCTGTTGCCTCTCAGCCTCGTCTCTCCTAACCTAGGGTAACAGGAGTCTCTCTTCTTCGGCAATGGCTCAAGCTCCCACCAATTGTGTGCCCAACTTTTTTGGGGCAGTTACCAACATCCTGCTTTCCTTGAACAGAAGCTTTGCTCTTTTAAAAGGAATGAAGCAAGAACAAACATAAAAACATTTCTTCCAAAACTTCTGGGATATAATTTTCCTTCACTCTACCTGAAGGGAAGGGAGTGGGACTAGGTTCACGGCTGAAACCTTTACAGAAACTGACCATACATGATAGAATGAAAACTTCAGAAACAAATGTAGAAAATTTAAAATGTGGAACATGGTTAAGATAATTTTAATTACATTAAATCAAAAACTTTTTTACAAAAATAAAACTGATGGAGCCAAGAATAGAATGAAACTGGGAAACTAGAAAAAAAAATTACAGCATGTTTTTTCTGATAAATGTCTCATTTCTAAAATATATAAGGAAGTGAGTCAATATAGGAAAATACAAGTCATTCCCCAAATGATAAATGGTCAAAGACTGTGAAGAAGCAGTTTTCAGAAGAAGAAATCAAAGCTCTTTGTATTCATATAAAAATGCTTAGATGGCTGTTGATTAGAGAAAGGAAAATTAAATGAGTTCTGAGGCATCATCTCATACCTATCAGATTGACTAACATGATAGAAAAGGAAAGTGAGAAATACTGGAAGGGATTTGGAAAAACTGGGTACTAATACATTGTTAGTGCAGTTGTTAACTAATCCAACCACTCTGGGGAATAGTTTGGAACCATGCCCAAAGGGCTATAAAACTATATACTTTTTGACTCACCAATGCCCCTAATAGTTATGTATCATAAAGAAGGACAAAGAAAATGACCTCTATGTACAATTTACTTATAGCAGCCCTTTGTGAGATGGCAAAGAATTGGAAATTGAAGGAATGCCCATCAACTGGGGAATGCCTGAACAAGTTGTGGTACATCATTATGATGGAATACTGTTGTGTTATAAGAAATGACAAACAGAATGGTTTCAGAAAAACCTGAGAAGACTTACTTGAACTCATGCAAAGTAAAATGAGTAGGACCAGGAGAACATTGTATACAGTAATAACAATATCATAATAATGATAAACTGTGAAAGACTTAGCTACTCTGATCAAGATAATGAACCGAGATGATTACAAAGGACTTTTGCTGAAAAATGCTTCCCACTTGCTTCCCGCTTGCTCCCCACTTGCTCCCCGCTTGTAGAGAGGTCATTGACAAAGTCTGAGTGCAGGTTGAAGCATATTTTTGTTACTTTCATTATTTTTATTTTCTGGCAACATGGTTAAAATGGAAATATGTTTTGCATGAATTTTTTAAAAATTATTTATTTCTTGCTAAATTTAAGGACTAAACTGCCTCTTTCCCTTCCTCTCCAGCCTGTGCTAAGGAAGGTCACCATTTCACACGGACACACACATGCACACATGTGAATATATGTAAAAACCACTATGCACACTTTTATTTAGCAGTTCCTTTTCTGGAGGTGGAGATCGTCTTCCTTCATTGGGCCTTTGGAGTTGGCTGAATATTTATAATGCTCAGAATAACTTAGCTCTTCACAGTTATTCTGTTACTGTCCCCAGTGTTCTCTTGGTTCTGCTCATTTCGTTCTTCATTGTTTCATGCTTTTATAAAACCAGTTAGCTCATTATTTCTTAGAGTACTGTAGTATTCCGTTCCATTCCTATGCCACAACTTGGTTAGCTGTGCCCCAACGGATGGGCGTCCTCTCAGTTTCCAGTTCTTTGCCACCATAAAGAAAGCTGACATAAATATTTTAAAACATATAGGTACTTTTCCTTATCCCCCAATCATCTTGGGAAACAGACCTAATAATAGTATTGCTGGATCAAGGGTATATATATAGTTTTATAACTTTTTCAGGAACATTCCAGATTGTTCCAAAATGGCTGGATCAGTTCACATTTCTACCCGACCGTGTATTAATGTCACAACTTTTCCACATCCCCTCAAACATTTGTAATTTTCCCCTTCTATCATTTTAGCCAATCTGATAGGTGTGAGATGACCTCTCAAAATTGTTTTAACTTGCATTTCTCTAAACAATAATGATTTAGAGCACTTTTATGATTTTATATGATTATATATATTTCATATGATTATATATAGCTTCCAAAAACTGCCTGTTCATATCCTTTGACCATTCGTCAGTTGGAGAATGACTCTTACTCTTAGAAATTTGACAAAGTTCTCTATAGATTTGAAATATGAAACCTCAATCTGAGGAAGTGTTTACACATTTCCTTCATTTCCACTTTCCCTCTAATCTTTGTTGTAATTGTTTTATTTGTACAAAACCTTTTATTAATTTAATGTAATCAAAATGATCTCTTTTGCGTCCCACAATGCTCTCTGTCTATTCTTTATCCATAAATTGGACAGATAATACGGTGCATATTCTTCTAATTACTTCTTATGTCTTCCTTCATGTCCAGGTCATTTTGGCCTTATCTTGTTAAAGGGGGTAAGACCTTGGATTCATGATTCATGTATAATGAACATAAAGTTTCTTGCCTTCTCAATGAGTGGGAGAGGGGCAGAAGGGAGGAAGAGAAATTGAAATTCAATTTTAAAAAAGAACGTTAAAGAGAAATAATTTGTTAAGAAAAGCAATAAATATGTATACGCTCTGTGTGTGTGTGTGTGTGTGTGTGTGTGTGTGTGTGTAACAGAAATAGCGAACACATACTTTTCCTGCCCACAATGCCACAGCACAATTCAATGAGAGGCCACTGAAGAAGGAATCCAGCATTCATTTGTTGCCGTTGCTACTTTGTTGACTGGATGTGTCTGACTCTTCATGACCCCATTTGGGGTTTTCTTGGCAAAGACACTGGAGTAATTTGCCATTTTCTTCTCCAGCCATTCCAGTATCCTTACGAAATAGGGTCACGAAGAGTCAGATATTACAGGGCTCAAATGACATCACCAGTCTTATTTGAACTAATGCTAGAAATGTCAGCTATAGTAAAACTACAAAAAGTGATAGAGAAAACAAGACCAGGCAAAGACAGAAAAAAACTATACATTTTTGAATGTGGGATGATGGTTTCCTTGGAGAATCCTTGAGGGTTATTTAAAAAAAAAAAAAGCTCATTTTCTTCAGTTAAGCAGGCTGAATGCCGTACTTTCTTAGAATAGATCTTCTGTACCACCCTGCAACTATCAACTTGGCTTATATGACAGATAAGGAAAATGGCAAATGGTGGAGAGGGTGTGGGAAAATTGGGACACTAATGCATTGTTGATAGAGTTGTGAACTGACTCAACCATTCTGGGGAGTAATTTGGACCATGACTACAGGGTTATAAAATTGAGCATATCCTTTGACTCAGCAATTCCACTACTAGGTCTGCATCCCAAAGAGATAAAAACATAAAGGAAAAGGATCTACGTGTACAAAAACATCTATAACAACTTTTTTTGTGGTGGCAAAGAATTGGAAATTGAGGGCATGCCCATCATGGCTGAACAAGTAGTAGTATATGAATGTAATGGAATATGATTGGGTTATAAAAGATGAAAAACAATCAGGTCTCAGAAAGACCTGGAAAGGCGTATAATAACTGATGCAAATGAACTAAGTAGAACCAGGTGACCCTTGTATGCAGTAACAGCAATACTGTACGATGATCTAACTGGGGATGACTTATCTATTCTCAGTAAAGTAATGATCCAAGACAGTTCTGAAGGATTCATGAGGAAAAATGCTATTCATCTCCAGAAGAAGAACAGATGGAGTTTGAATGCAAATTGAAACAGACTTTAAAAGGTTTTGTTCTTTCTTTTTCTTTTTTTTTGTCTGTGTTTTCTTTCCCAATATGACTAATAGGAAAATATTGTCTGATGGCCCACGTGTAACTTGTATTAAACTTCTTGCCTTCTCAATGGGGAGGGGAAGAAAGGAGAGAATTTGGAACTCAATCTTTTAAAAAGTGAATGTTAAAAATTGTTTTTATATGTAATTGCAGAAAAACTCAACTATGTTAAGAAAAGACAGACAAGAATTGCCATCCTGTCCGCATGCTCCTTATGAGTGCCACCATCAAAGCTAGATCTTCTGCCTCTATGAGCCCATCGGATTAGATAGCAATACCCACAGAAAACAGGTGTCTTTCAGTTCTCTGCACATTAGAGAACAGCAATGCCATAGAGATGGTAGGTAGTTCAGGGGAAGGATGAACACATCCTGAATTCCTTCCCAGATGAGAGTGAATTGTTCCTGATGAGTCTGTCATAGGAATAAAGAATGACATCATTGGGCAGGTGTATAAAAGCATACCATTGCTCAAGAGACAGGCAGCTGGAAGAGTAGATACAGCACTGGGCCTGCAGTTTGCAAAATCTAAGTTTCAATCTAGCCTCAGACACATCAGATGTGTGACCCTGGACAAGTCATATAAACTGGCTGCCCCAGTTACCTCAGATAGTAAATGAAGATGCTAATTGTAACACTTATCTGCAAGAATTGTGAGGATCAGATGAAATAATGTTGGTAAAGCCCTTAGCACAGTGACTGGTACTTAATAAATGCTTCCTTCCTTCACGGATCCAGGGCCACCTTGCCCATCACAGTGAGGAGGTCAGGAAAGGTTCCAGGAAGACAATATCTTCCTTCAGATCCCTGTAGCCCACTGGAAGATTCCAGACAATCTCTGCCTTCCTTACCCTCCACACAGGGCTGTTTAAAGGGGATTCAATATCTCTATCACCAGAGAAAAAGCAGCTTTCAACCCTGCTAAGATCCAAGCCTTTTTCCATGCTACCCACATGAACCAGCTTTCTTTAGTGGTCCGCTTAGAAATTGTAGCATCCCAATGGATGTGTTTGGAGTCTCCTGTTGTGATAATATTATGGCTGCCAACTGTCTATCAGCCCCAGTATCCAAGTGGTCCAGGGACTTATACCTCAGACTAGGGCAGAATTGAAGGACCCTTTATGCCCAAGTCCCAGATGTTGTGGTATAGATTTACTAGCAACCTCTAGGGCCAGACTTTAAAGAGATATTTAAAGAAAAGATGGTCTCAACAATCTCATGTTAGGATCCACTACCTACTAACGAGGTTAGCAGGTGGGGGCTCCTTCTAGCCACCCTCAGGATGCCTATATTAGTGGACAGCCATTTTTGCTAGGACAGTTACTAGATATATCCTGACCTCTGATCAAATTCCAGTGTTCTTCTCACCCTGTCTGGTGGTGTTGCAGGGGAGGCTCGCAGCCAAAGTCTCATGTTGTCCCGGTGAAGCCACTGGCTTTCCACAAGGCCTGGTCATAGGGCATTGAGGACTGTGGAGGTGTAGCATAAATCCAGCTCTTTTAGGGAATTTACTCCCTCCCTTGCTGAATTCCATAATAGAACTAAACACAGAGAATACATTTTTATGAGACCAAGTACGATGAACTGCATCTCAGCCATCCAAAAGGGACAAAGAGCAGTCCTCATTTGGACCCTCCAACTTATTTTGCTGACTTTTCAAAAGCAAACATTCTGTGCTTCTCACACCCAGTGTAACCTTCCAGTGAGGAGAAACTGCCTGGCTACCATTGTGCCCCCAACTCCCATTAATGATTATCCCAATAATTTGTGACGTTGTTGGGTTTTTACTGTTGTTTTTAAAACTTCTTCCTTGGCCCCGTAAGTCCTGTGATGTTGAAAGCCTTCCTGCCACCCACGCTCTAGCTGAGGAAGTCGCCCTTCTCAAGATGGGGAGGAATTACAGTGATGGTCATTCGGGAGGCCTTTTTTTTTTTTTAACCACCAAGAAGGGTTCCCAGTTCCAATCCTCGTTCCTCTTCCCATTCCCTTCTCTTATAACTGTTTTGGGAGTCAACACATTTCTAGGGAAGTTTGTGGGTTGGAGTCCATACTTCCTAAGTAAAGCTAGTAGAGCCCTGCCCCTCTCAGTATGGCCCTTTTATTGGAGTCATGAGTTATACCTTTGTCTTCTGAGTATGATCCCTAAAAACCAAGAGCTCTCTCTCTCTAACTGCTAAATAGGATAAATAAGCCTCCTTTCCTTTTCCTTAGTTTTGTAGGATCAGCCTGGACACCTTCAGGGGCAGATGGCAAAGGGGTGGTCAAATAGCTCTCAGTGCTTAGAGCAGCCACAAGCCTCCACACCATGGTCTTTAAAGGAAAAGAGGCCCAGTCATTTCAAGGCAGAAGGTGGAATCAGTTTAACTAGGAATAGAGAAACCATGGTGATCACAGTGCAAATCAGGCTCAGACTTTAAGCAGGGAATGGTGGTCAGAGAAATTTCATGGCCTTGAAATGAAAAGTGGAAGAGCAAATCTCTGAAAGAACTGGTCAAAGTCACAGAATCACCTAACCTGAGATCAGGGAGAGGCCTCAGAGAATCGCCATTATGGCACAGCCAACAGTAGTCACCTCATGGGGGACGGGGAAGGCATGGCCTGGAAGGGCCATCCAGAGAGTCAGATGACAGCAGGCTGAGGCTGCTCTTAATGCACAAGCCAAGAAACCACAGAGCAAGCCTTTCATGTGACCCTCTCTCACCGCACCCAAGGCTGCTGACCACAGCAGGCCTAGAATGCTGGTTGTCATCACAGCTCTGTTTCCTCTGCTGAGTAGTGACACAGCTCCAGTTTCTCTATCTCAATGTCATCACCTAGTTCCCAGAACCACTGAGTGAAAAATTTGTGCCTGGTGCTTAGATTTGGCCTCTGCTGGGCTCTGTTGCTCTGTTGTCCCTGGGGAAGCCCCTTTGAACAGAAGGAAATGGAAATGCCCCCCAAAAAAGTGTGGGTGGGAGGAAGGGCAGAAAGATTTCTGCTGCCCCAGTTGTGAGCCTGAAACATGCCCTGAATTATGAGCAGGAAGAATGGAGAGAGGTTGGAGACATGACTTACAGCAGCACTTCTCCAACTTTTTGGTCTCGGGAACCCTTTATGGTCTTAAAAATAATTGAAGACCCCTCCCCAAAAGCTGTTTATGTCAGTTAAATTCATCAATATTTATTCTATTAGAAATAGAAATGTCTTAGTAGTGAAATGGTTTTGGCACCGTGGCTTCTCACCCCAGGCATCTGCAGACCACACTTGGAGAACTATTGATCTATGGGAAGGGTAAAGTCTGGTCTAATGGGGAAGTTGTGGCTTCTGTGCATGTAGTCTCGTGTCCCGCCTCCCTTTTGTTGTGTTAGGGGGGAGGGTAATGAGTCCTGTAATTCCGCAGCCACCAAAAGGTGAGCCACATGGCTCTTCCCTGAAAAAACAATCGTTATCAACTTTCCCTTTCAGATCTGGACAGTTTCTGTTCAGCACAAAGACTGTTTTGGAGTGTAAGAGATAAGGAAAGGTGCTCAGACTCCTGATGGAGAGAGATTTGCCCCAGACTTTACCATCCACAGTCCAGCAAACTGAGTGCAGGTCACTAGGGTTCTCTTTCAATAGATGCCTCCTCTCCCTACAGAATGTCAACCACTCATTCAGATCTAGAACTGTGTTGCTCCTTCATGATTTATTGAGGCTGAGACAGGACAGAATTACATTCCCCTCAGTTCTCTGATTCTCCCCTTGGGACTGGGAAAAGAAATCTCTGAGCAGAGAGTGGGTGTTCTCCTTCTATTCTAAACCTATTCCCAAATCTGCTTGGCAGGGGAGGAAGGGGGAGGAGAGCCTTACTATCTCCCTTTCAGATCTCTCTTACCCAGGGCTCTCATGCTCCAGCTTTGGGTCTGTCCAAGCCCTAATCTCTGAATGAGCAGAATCTCTCCTCAGAGACCTTCCCTCCCTAGTCGATCAGGTCTATTTGTCTAACTGTGTTTGACCCTCTATGATCCCTGACTACTTTTGTTTCCTCTGCCTAGAAAGTCTTACTTCTCTATTTCTATAGCAGGTCTTAATCTTCAGTAATTCCCCCACATTCTCTAGAGAAGAGCTTGTGGGGGAATGGGATGGAGAAGCAAGATCTCGTCATCCAGGCCCAGAAGAGGACAGGGGTCTTGACTCTGGGAACTAGATTTTCCCCTGCAGAGTCATGACCATTCAGAGCCTGTTTTGTGTTTGTTTTTTACCTCAGATTTAATTGGACGTTTGCACTGTTGCATGAGACCCCAAAGTAATTATAGCCAAATTCCAAGGAGGCAATCATTGGTGACTGGAGGGAAGGCCTGTGTGGATGTAGAAGATCCTCTACATTTTTGGCAGGCCACAAGCAGCCCTGAGCTGTCAGCGACCCAATGTTGTGCAAGCCTGCTGTAGGGGGTTTTCTCCCTAAAACACTGACCTGAGTGAGCTTCCTGTCTTTATTGCCTGAAGCTGGTATTGTCAATAATCTTAGCTATTCATGTTCATGAAGTGCTGTCAGGCTTTTAAAGCTCTTTACACATATCATCACACTCGATCCTTTCTGCTGCCTAGTGAGCTTCTCTCCCCACTTGTCAGGTGAGGAACCTGACGCTTAGGAAGATTAAGTGACTTGGCTAGCGTTGCTGATCTAGTAAATGTCTAGGGCAGAACTCCATCCAGCTCTTCTTGACTCCAGGCTTACTCTTCCTCCCATTATCCGGCACCATCCAGCTCCAGGGAGCTCTGGTTCTTATCTCCACAATGGCCCACTTGATGCCCTTCCTCTACATTGACACTTCCAATTCACACAGAGTTGGCCATCCCCTTCAGAGGCCATTCAGCATGTGCCAGAGCAGAGTCACAGATGAACCTTGGAAAGGGGTTTCCCTCACTCCAAGGAACAACAGTTTTCTCTAGTTCTAGAGTTAATGCTTCAGGGAAGTTGGAGAATTCTTTGCAGCCTCCTGTGTTGGAACTTCCAGTGAGCTGAAGCTCATGCATGAATCTTATGGGATTTCTCACATTTCCTCTCAGCTCTGATGAATGAACCATCACCACCCTGGCTTCAAAGTTTACTTTCCCAACTCTGACTTGTTCCTGGGCAGCCATTTCTGAGTCCTCTCCCTTGAAGTAGGTCTAGGACCAGCCAGCATTAATCACCCTACCTAAGACTCTCAGGCAATTGGTCTTTTCTCTCCTCCCTCAAAACTAGCCCCATGCGTAGCCAATTCCAAGGAACACCAGAGGAATCCTCAACAGTGTCCTAGCTCACTGACTCTCTCATTTGTGAAGGTACAGGCTTCAAATCCCCCTCCCCCTTGTACCATAGATTTAGTTTCCTGAGCCCCATATATCGGAGTCATAGCAGCAGTTTCAAGGGGCCAATCAGTATCTATTACAGGATTGTGGAGGTGGCTGAGGATCCGATGATATATCCTTGGATAATCCAGGGCAAACCACTGATTTGTCCCTAAACTTTGTAGCAATCTACCTTTAGGCTCTATGGGTCAACAAATCAATTAATAATAATTTGTCAAACCTTGACAACAAATTGAAAAATGATAGTTCCTGCCCTCAATGAGTTTGCATTCAATTGGGATAGAAATAGGCAAATTTTGAAGAGAGATAGGTAAATCAAGAAACACAATGAGTCTCTTTGGGATGTGTTTGTTTTGAGACTCTGGGACATCCAGTTTTAAATGTCCAATAGGCAATGAGTGATCCAGAACTAGTGCTCAGGGAACAGCTAAGGGCAGGATGTATAAATATGTGAGGATCTGCATAAAGATAGCAATTAAACCCATATGAGCTAGAGAGATCTACAAGAGTAGAGAGGGAAAACAAAAGAGGGCCAAGCACAGAGTTTTGTGGAATAGTCACAGTGAGGAGGCATGGTATGGGTGATGAGCCAACAAAAGAGAGCAAGGAGCTCATATATGCATCTGGAGATCCAGGAGAAAGTAGAGTCATGGCAATATACTCAAGAAAATAGTATATACAAGTAGAGGGTGGCCAACTGGGCAGGAGAGTGGTCAAGAAGAGAGAGAACTGGGAAAGGAACATCAGACCAGGACCTCAGAGAGACTGCAGGCCCTCTATGGGGGAATTGATTGTCCCTTTGAATCCTCATGCAGAGCGCATGTGCTGCTCAGTTGTATTACCTTTACAACTGCTTATGAGGGTCTGTCTGACTCACCTACTTCCAAACAACAATTGAGTCACCAGGGGGTAGAAAGCAGAGTTGGAAGTCTGGTTCCTGCCCTAAGCTCTCCCTTCTGCCCCTGCCCCAACAGTGGCACCATGGGTTTTTTCCCCCCTAGGCTCCATTTCTAATTTCTCAAGCCTCTTATAGAGATTTTACCACAAGGACATTGGCCAGAGGGATCCAGTTTTTGGACTGAGCAGAGGAAGCTTCTTGGCCTCTAATCAAAGAGAAAGGAAATGGCTCACAGAAGAAATGCCAGAAGAATCTGAGCTCACAAGATGAGCTTCAGTGTGATGTGAAAGCAGATCCCCTAATATTTCCTGGGTCCTGGTCTGGGAGTCAATTCCTGCCATAATCCTAAAGACAAATGTCCAGGTTCAGTCTATGGGGTGAGGCTCACAGGTGAGCTTAGAGTGAACCTTCCAGAAATTTTTAAATTCTTTCAGTCATAAAGTTTCCCCCACAGAAGAGAATTTCTACTGACTCATTTGTAGTGTTTCTCTGGGTTACAACTCCGAGTCAAAGCTGGGTTTCCCTGGGGAGCCTGACTGCCTCAGGTCCAATGTCTTCTGTGGGCTCTGCTGCCAAAACTGTTGCTCAGAAACCCCCATTCAAATGTTTATCTTTGAATAACCAACCACAAGACGTAAGCTTGAATAAAGACTTTTTAAAATAACACGTTAAGAGGATTTAAATAGAACACTAACTCCCAAACCTAATGCATATAGTCCCCGCAAATATGCCCACCATGGGAAAGGGTGGGGAGAGAATGAGCAAGTAGAGAGATTGCCTATGAGAAGGCAGCATATGTGAAAATGGCATAGCTCAGACCTCTGGGGGCTGGAGGATGCTTGCTGTCTTTTCCTGGGGTCCTGTTGATAGTCTTTGATGAATGCGGTGTTGCAAGGATGGAGTTAAAACACAAAATACCTCAATAAATGTATTTTTAAAAGCATATTGATTCTTTATTATTTTTTTTCTGTGGCATGTACTTCACAATAAACAGCCATGCCATGCCCCCTCAAAGTTACCCCTCTCCAGTTAAGCAATAACATATATAGAACTTTGGACTAGAACTATCCATTTTCATAGCTTACTTCACAGAAAGGCAAGGTAGAAATCTGGGCTGAAGTGTACTTGGCTAGAGCATTGTCACCTTTTACCAGTGTCTTTAATTATACCATTGTTGCTATTGTATCTGTTGTTCTTTCTGCTCTCATGCCTCCCCTTGGTATCACTTCCCGTGTTCTTTCATTCTGCCCATGAAGTCTCCATTTTTGTTGTGATTTGAACATTCTACCCTCCCCCAGTCTTTTTATAGATTACACCTGTTCCCCACCCATTCCCCCACTGTTGCACCATTTTCTAGGTTTTGCAATAACAAAGAGTGTTACTAAGACCATTTTCATGTCGTCATAGTTTTTTGATGTCATTGACTTCCTTGGGGGGAAACCCAGGGGAGTTCAGTGGGATCAAAGGACATTCAGAAGCTAGGAACTTCCCTTTCCTAATAGCCACGTTTTTCTGACTGACAAGACAACTCATAGCTCTATTGGCAGTCAGTCACTATATCTGTCTTGTCAGAGTGATTGTAAAATTGTGCAGTGTGGCCTTCTATTTGCAACTATCACAGTAACCTGACAAGTACGCGGTAATACTTCAAAGCTGCCCTTACGTGCATTTTGTTTATTGTTAGTAATTCTGAATCATTTTTCAACTGGTTTTAATACTTTTCACTTCTTATTTGAGGATTGTTTAACACTATTCCAACAGTCACTTGGAGTCATAGATCTAGCAATAACTGCTCTTTTCTGGAACTCTGGAACCCTTTCCTGTAGCTTCTGGTTAGAACTGGAGGCCTGAGCAAGAGCTATGGGAAGCATGTAGACAACTCCTGGGGAGCTGTCACTAGGTAATCAGAACCCAGAAATGGGACTCACAGAAGTTATGTGACTTTCCCAAGGTCACAAAGCTGGTAAAGCATGAGGGATGGAATTTTTAAACATTTTTATTTAAAATTTTGAGTTCCAAACTCTATCCCTCCCTCTCTTCCTTCTCTTTGCCTTCACTAAGATGGTAAGCAATCAGGTATAGGTTATACATGTGCAATTATATAAAACATTTCCTTTAGTCATTTTGTACAGGAAGACTAGAGTAAAATAAAAAGTGAAAGAAAGTGAAAACAAGCCTGCCCTAGTCTGTGTTCAGGTGATATCAGTTCTTTCTCTGGAGGAGGATGGTCTGCTTCATCATGAGTCCTTTGGGATGGCCTTGGATCATTCATTGCATTGCTGAGAAGAGTTGAGTCATCCCAGCTCTTCATCAAACAAAATTGCTATTATTGTGCACAACATTCTCCTGGTTCTGGTGGCTTCATTCTGCATCAGTTCTTGTAAGTCCAGGTTTTTCTGAAATCATCTTGCTTGTCATTTCTTATAGCACCATAATATTCCATTACAATCATATACCACAGCTTGTTTAGCCATTCCCCAATTGATTTCCAATTCTTAGCCATTACAAAAAGAGGTACCATAAATATTTTTGTACAAATAGGTCTTTTTCCCTTTCCATGAATATCTTTGGGATACAGACCTAGCAGTAGTATTGCTGACTCAAAGGATGTGCACAGTTTGATCACCTTTTGGGCAGTCCCAAATTGCTCTCAGACCAGTGGGATCAGCTCATGGCTCAGAGGTGGAATTTGAAAACAGCTCTTAACTAACTTCCAATCCAACTCACTTTCCCCCACATCAAAATTTGGCTTCTTTTAGAGCAACATTGATTTATGTTTTAAAGATAAGGAAAACAGTGATTTTTTTTGTACCCTGTGGTTTTCACTATTCATAACCAGGACAATGTAGTATTAAGAAAGTTGTGCTTACATATGATTGTGAGGAATTAAAATCTGAGTAGTATTGAATCTAAGAAGGAAACTAACCAGTAAAAGGAATGTCTCACACATATGTTAATCAATCAACAACATTTATCAAGTGCCTATTATGCATTAAGTGTGGGGCTAAAATATGAAATAGCATCTCCTCCAAGGAGACATCTCTCTCTCTCTCTCTCTCTCTCTCTCTCTCTCTCTCTTTTTCTCAAAATATTTGTTCATCTGTCTCTTTCTTCTCTTTGTCTTGCTCTCTGTCTTTGTGTTACTCTGTCTTTCTCTATCACTATTTCTGCCTGCCTGTATTTCTACTTGTCTATCTGTCCATCTGTCTCTCTCGTTATCTATCTATATCTCTGCCTTTTTGTTTCTGTCTCTGTCTTTGTGTCTGTTGGCCTTTCTCTCTATTTCTGTTTCTATTTCTGTGTCTCTCTCTGTCTCTCCCTCCCTCCCTCTCTCTGTTTGCTGATATTAGTCTGTCTCTACTGTTTTGTCTGTGTCTCTATCTGTCTGCCTCTATATCTGGATATTTTTGTCTCTATCTCTCTTTTCATTTGAGTCTTTCTTTATCTTTGTGTCTCTCTGTTTCCTTGTCTCTGTCTCTGTCTCTCTCTCTGTCAATGTCTTGGTCTGCCTGCCTGTCTACTTGTCTGTCTATCTTCTCTTGATATCTGTTTTTCTATGTCTCTTCCTTTTTGTCTCTATCTTTACTTTTCTCTCTGTTCATCTCTGTCTCTCTGTCTTTGTTTCTTTGTCTCTCTGTGTCTCTGTCATACACACATGTAATGGTAATGGGAATTTGAAGATCTCCCCTACTGCTTAATAAACCTAAATTGAACCTGAGGACCTTTCCTGATTTGAAAATAAACTCTGCCACCTAAGAGACTGAATGTGGTCTCATGGAGCCTGTGGTGGAAGAATTTGCTGAAGGGTGGCACAAAGCCCACAGGAGAAGCTGGCTTTGAGGGAGACTTGTTTTTCAGGAAGGCACAACTTTTGTTACTTTGTAGTCAAGTGGGTCACAAGGGTTGTGATGTTCTCTGACCTTGATGTGAGGTTTTGCTTTGGGGCTAACTTTGGGAAGAGTTATGTGATTTGGCCAGATGAGACTCTGGGCAGCTGTTGCACCCTCCCCCCCACCCCCCCACTACTTTGAAACCCAGATATTGGTGCTTCTCTCTGTCAACTAATTGTATGTATGTGATAGTCAGACAGCTGGAAGCCCTGTCTGCTGAATTATGTTATTTTCTCTGTCTATATTTTTGTCTGCTTGAATCTTCTGTTTGTGTTCTCTGAAGTTCAGATTGCTGACTTTTTCCCCTGAACTAGCTAAATGATATATGTTTGATTGATTAAAGTAAGATTGTTAACCTTTTTTGAGCTACTTTTCTTTAGAAAAGCAGACCAAAGAACCTATGCTAGCAGCCATCCTGGGTGTGCTAGGGTCTTGCTGCTATGATATATCATCTGTAATCAAAAAGCTATTTGGAGAGTTCCATTTATGGGGTGGCTGGGTGGGGAGGGACTTTGGTAATGGAATGGATACGCTGGAACTTTCTGGTAAGTGGTGGCAAACTATGTGTTGTATGTATCTAAAAGGTGGAAGATCCACAGAGGCAGAAGATACCAATCATGGTCCTCAGACAAGAAGAATAGTGACTTAAGAGGAATGTGGGTGCCTAGAGAGGAATGCTGGTCTATCAACCATGAGGGTGGGAAAGGAAGCAAAGAGTGATGCAGAGTGGTCCATGACATTGAGAACATTTACCTGTGGAGGGGAAGGGCAGGTCATAAGACAAAAGAGGAAGAAGGGCATGAGTGTAGTAACAGGGAAATGCTGAAGCAATCTCCTTTATGGATGATTTCCAAGTGCCTGGGCTCTGATTGGCCAGTGACGTCTAGATAGGAAGCTGTGGGCTTCTGTCTCCTCCTGATAGTACTTGCTCAGGCCTCACTTCTAACCAGAGGTTTCTGAATCTTTCTCCAGAGCCAGAGCGCAAAGCAGCAGCATCAAACCTATTGTTCAAGGTGAGGTTCTTTCTCTTCAAGCCTTTTCTGCTCCTGCTCCGGATTGCATGATGACAAGAGTATTTGTTGGAGGAGCAACCCTTTATCTGAGTCATGGGAAAGGCTGAAGGAATCTCAGAGAGGGGAGGATCCAGCTTCTGATGGCCATTTTTGGGTGCTTATAATAGAACTAGAAGTAGAATGAAATGTGGTCCTTCCTCTTGTGAGCTTCCTAGACTGTCTACATTTACATCTGAACAGCTGTTAAGATTTGAAATCATCAAGATAAAGAGACAGGTGTTTGTCTCCATTGGGGAAGGCATCTCTGTGCCTGTGTCTGGGGCCTAGATGACCCAAGGGGAGACCAGATTTCCAACTGCCCCAAAGACCAATTATACTGACTTTTGGAGGAGGCATGATTTTTTATTATAATTTTTTTTGACATATTAAGTTCTAAGCTTTGTTTTAGGTAATTACTGGTTTATCTTGCAGGATCCTGACTGTGACTACCTATTTGCTTACTTGCTTCCTAATTTCTGGCAAGGATTTTTTCCTCTAACCTGGAAACACAGGATTTTGTGTACAGCATTTTCGAGTGTTTTCAGTTCAGAGGTTCTTTAGGATGAGACACATACATTCTTTCTATTTTTACTTTGCTCCATGTCTGTTACAGCTCTTTTGTTGAAAATGTCCAAATGTTTCTGTTTGGTCGTGGATTTCAGGTCACCAAAGGATTTTTAAATTATTCCTCTTAATATTTTTCAGGTGAGGGCTTTGTTTCCATTTATTTGTTTTTTTTTTGTTTTTGTTCTTGTTTTTGTTTTGTTTTTAGTAGATAAATTTACACTCTAACTATCAAGTCTTTTGACATGGTTCTATTTTCCCCCACATATCATTAATAGGTTCTGTTGGCTCCAATATTATGATTATAAATCCAAGTTGGTCATGAGTAGAGAAGGAAATAAGGATTTTGAAAACACTAGTTATTATGTGCCAGATACAGTGTTAAGGGCTTAAAAATATTCTTATTAACATTTTATTCAATATTTGCACACCAGTACTCATTAGAGATACTTTCTTTTCTTCCTTTCTTTCTTTCTTTGTTTTTTGCCTTTATCATGCACTATTTTAGGTATCCAGTTTATATTTATATAGTAGGAATTTAGTAAGATTACTGCTTTCTCTATTTAAAATATATATAATATACATACATATAATATTGGAATTAATTCCCCTTTGAATATTGATCTTATTCACTTGTACTTCTCTCTAGCCCTGCTTCCCTTTCTACCCATTCTTTTTTCTAAAGATTAGGTTGTAAAATATAGAACAAGAATATTTTCTATTTCTTGTTTTGTTCAACTCAATCTCTTCTGATTCCACATCTTTTAAGCCCCTTCACTTAAATGATCAGTTTCGTTGGCATATAGGACTGGATTTCTGCTTTTGTTGGCAAAGAAAACACTTTGGTTGCAGAAATGGATTTCTGCCCATTCAAGCCAGCATTTCAGCCTTGATGACTTGTTGAGGGTGAATCTATCAGAGGCGAAACTTGAAGGGAGGCATTACTAGCCATGCACTATCTGTTGCTTTCATTGTTGTTGATTCATTTCAGTCGTGTCCAACTCTTTGAGACCCATTTAGGATTTTCTTGGCAAAGATACTGGAGTAGTTTGCCATTTGCCTCTCTAGTTCATTTCACAGATAAGGAAACTGAGGCAAAGAGGGTTAAGTGATTTGCCCAGGGTCATACTGCTAGTAAGTGTCTGAGGCCAGATTTGAACTCACAGAGATGAGATTTCCTGACTCCAGGCCCGGTGCTCTATCCATGGTGCTACCTAGCTGGCCTCACCATCCACTATGCAGTCCTCGCATATAATTGGGTAAAATGGCTTTTATCCCATTCATTTGTCTCCTCAAATTAAGAATTCTCATTATTTTCATTATTATTATTAGAAGTTTTTTTCATTTCTTTTTCTTTTAAAATTAAATTCTTTAATGGTTTATCTACTTTATTAGTATTTTTACAAAAGAATAATTTTATTTATCTACTTTTTTTTCCCACTTTTGTTGATCTTTTCCTCGATTTCCAGTGAGGTCAAAGCCCTATCCCTGCAGCAGCTCACATTCTGGTGAGGAAGGTCTTATTTAAGTGACTATATGCAGAAACACCTGCCAGATGGTGCACTGAGAAGGTGGTCTCAAAAGCTAGGAGCAGGAGGGCCAGAGCAGCTGGGAGAGGCCTCTGGCAAAAGGCTAGAGCTGAGCTGAATGTCACTGAGAGATGGTAACTGAGGTGGAGAGGAGGAGTAGGCCCAGAAAGAGTGACAGTGGGTGGAAAGGTGCCGAGTCAGGCTACAGAATCTGGAGTAGGAGGAAGGGCACACAGGCCAGTGGAGTTGGGCCACACAGTGCCAGGAGGGAATCAAAATGGGAGAGAGGGGAAAGGTCCATTGTAATGACAGAACACTGGGACCAGAATCAGGAAGACTCATCTCCCTGGGTTCAAATCTGGCCTCAGACACTTCCCAGCTGTGAGGCCCTGGGCAAGTCCCTTCACCCTCTTTGCCTGTTTCCTTATCTGTAAAGTGATCTGGTGAGGGAAATGGCCATCTGCTCCAGTATCTCTGATAAGAAAACCCAAAAAGAAGCTGCAAAGAATATGATTGAAAATGACTACACAACAACAACAACAAATTGATGAGGATTTTATTGAGTAGACGGTGACAGGATCACATTTGGGCTGCAGGGAAATAAGTTTGTGTTATGGGAATCTGAAGATCTTCCCTGCCCCTAGGCCCTTTGCTAAAGTGGCTACATGACTCTGAGGACCCTTGGATATTTGAAAGTATACTCTGTTCCCTAATAGGCTGAATGTGGTCACATGGAGCCTGTGGC
>CM053592.1:195577941-195596840 GCA_028646515.1 Pseudochirops corinnae | reverse complement strand
AGACCCACTGCCCAATCACAAAGCTACAAGGCACGGGCATTCCTGGAAAACAAGCCTGGCGCCACAGGCTCCACGTGACCACATTCAGCCTATTAGGGAACAGAGTATACTTTCAAATATCCAAGGGTCCTCAGAGTCATGTAGCCACTTTAGCAAAGGGCCTAGGGGCAGGGAAGATCTTCAGATTCCCATAACACCCTGTCTCCTCTCATTCTATTCCTCTCCCACCTCAGAATTTCATCTTTTAAAACAGTGATTCTCAACCTGTTGGTCGCAACCCCTTTGGGGGTTAAACGACTCTTTCACAGGGGTTGCCTAAGACCATCGGAAAACAAAATTAGAGTTTTGATGTAGCAATGAAAATAATTTTATGGTTGGGGGTCACCACCACATGAAGAACTGTGTTAAAGGGTCGTGGTATTAGGAATGTTGAGAACACTGTTTTAAAGTATCGTCCCTTCCTAGTCAATTGATCCTGTGCCCTCTATGTACACATATATACACATACTCAGATATGTATTCATATGCATATATAAACTGTCCTATATAGACATATGTGCATGTATATGTATATATACATTTGTATTCACTTCACCTATCCTCATACTGAGAAAAGTTTCATAAGTTACAATTATCGTTTTTCCATGTTAGCATGTAAATAGTTCAACTTTGATAAGTTCCTTATGATTTCTTTTCCATATTTATCTTCTCATGCTTCTTGTAGTTGAGTGTCAAATTTTCTTTTCAATTCTGGTTTTTTCAGCAAGAATGCTTGAAAGTCCTCCAACTCACTGAATGACCATATTTTCCCTTGGAACATTATACTGAATTTTGCTGGGTAGGTAATTTTTGGTTTTAATCCTAGCTCCATTGATCTCCAGAATATCATATTTCAGACCTTTGATTCCTTAATGTAGAAGCTACTAGATCCTGGGTTATCCTAATTATGTTTCCACAGTATTCAAATTGTTTCTTCTTGGCAGCTTGTAATATTTTCTCCTTGATCTGGGGACTCCAGAACCTGGCTATAATATTCCGAGGAGTTTTCTTTTTGGAATCTTTTTCATGGGGTGATTGGTGAATTCTTTCAAGTTCTATTTTGCCTTCTGGTTCTAAAATATCAGGGCAATTTTCCTTGAGAATTTCTTGAAGAATGCTTTATAAGTTCTTTTTTTGATCATGGCTTTCAGGTAGTCCAGTAATTTTTAAATAGTCTCTCCTGGATCTATTTTCCAGATCAGTGACTTTTCAAGGAGATATTTCACATTGCCTTCTATTTTTTCATTTGTTTGGATCTGTTTAATAGTATCTTGATTTCTCATAAAGTCATTTGCTTCCATTTGCTCCACTCTAATTCTGAAGGAATTATTCTCTTCTGTGGACTTTTGAGAGTCTTTCTCCTTCAGGCAAATTTGACTTTTTAAGGAATTCTTCTCATTGGCTTTTTGGGCCTTTTTTGCCATTTGATGGAATCTATTTTTTAAGGTGTTATTTTCTTCAGTCAGGTTGTTGACTCTCTTTTCATGATTTTCTTACATCTTTACTCATTTCTTTTCCCAATTTTTCTTCCACTTCTCTTATTTGGTTTTCAAAATCCTTCTTAAGCTCCTCTATGGCCTGTAACCAATCTACATTTTTCTTGGAAGCTTTTGGTGTGGGAATTTTGACTTTGTTGTCTTCCTCCCATTCCATGCTTTGATCCTTTTTTGTCCCCAAAAAAGGAATCTAAAGTCGGATTGCTGTTCTTACTTTCTTACTTTCCCTGCTCATGTTGCCAATCAATTACTTGGCTTTTTAGTTCTGTGGAACTCTGCTTCCAGAGGGGAAAACTCTGTCCCAAATCATTGGGATTTTCACAGCTGCTGGAGCTATTAGGAGGCTGCTGCAACCCCCACCAGCTTTGGCTCACTGAAAATGCACTCCAGGATCACCACCCAAAACCACAATCTCAATCTAGGCAGCTTAAGGCAAGAGCACTTAGCTTCTGAATGATCGCTTGGCCCCCCTGAAATCTGTAGGCTGGGAGCTTCTGAAGCAGCCACATGGAAGCAGCTGCAGGGCCACTGCTTCTGCTGCTTCCTTGCCCTGGAGGCAGTTTGGCCAGACCCTCTTCCCCAAATTTAGCCAAGTTCCAGTAACTTTTCACTTAGTCCTTATTTCTTATGGCTTGATAATTCTGGAAACTGCCACAGCTACCACTGATCCACTCTCCTGAAGGCTCCAACTGTGGCTTGTCCTGGCTATCCTGGGGCTAAGCCGTGGTTTCAGGCTGGGCTGGTTTTGGCTCCCAGTGTGCTGCAATGAGTCCTTCCTATCCTGCCTGCTGAGCTGCCTTCAGCAGGAGATGTGTTTTTCTGTAATTTTGTAAGTTCTGGAGCCCTAAAATTTGTTTAGAGTCATATTTTATGGGTATTTGAGGTGGTTATGTGGGAGCTGCAGACTTTTCCTGTTTCTGCACCACCATCTTGGTTCCACCCCTGGAAACCAGAGATTTCAATGTGTGTCCATTCTGAAGGAGGGATGTTTAACATGAAAAAAGAGAAAAGAAAATAATGGGGGAGAAAGAAGATAGATATTTCCAAGAACTTGAAGGCCTATGACATTTGAAAGTCATTAACCCTCTTTTTTTAAACTTGGTCTCAAAAGTCAAAACTAGAAGGAATGAGTGCATATTACAAAATAAATAAATGAATGAACAGGCAGACAGGTAGATAGATAGATAGATAGATAGATAGATAGATAGATAGATAGATAGAAAAGCTTGATGTAAAGAGGAAGAACAGAGCTCTGTAAAATCAAAACTCCATAAGCCTGACACAAGACATGCTGCCCCTCTCCTGCTTCCCCTTCTGATTGTTGATTTTTACCCAAAACCTAGATGATCACTTGTGGGGTAGGTTGTAGGTGACATACTTGTTCAGATAGATATACATACTCATCATTAGACAAGATGCACTTTGAATTCCATTCCCAGTTTTCTGGGTCACCATTGTTTCTTCCCTGCTATACTCCTTCTTCCCCCTGATACCAAGTACAAGATGTGGCCTTGGGATTACTGGCAATAAGCGGTTCAGTTCCCCAAAAGAGAAGGAACTAGGAGCCCAACTTTGAACTAGGAAGTGAGTTGTGTGCAAACTGAGTAAGAGTTTCTTGTGAGAGATGGAAGGAGCAGAGTTATAGCTAGGGCATGGAGAACTTCAGGAAGGAAGTTTAGGGGTCTTTCCCCCAGAAGACTGGTCATTTACAAGAACATGGTTGACCTGAGAGTGACTCTGCTTGTTCTGATATTCATCTACCCAACCAATTATAAGGAAGTGATCATGAGAAAGAAGGAATACTCAGTCTTGGAAGAGGAAATAATTTCCTTGAAAGAAATTGGACCAAGATTACTTCAGGGTGCATAGATCAATGGGGAACTTCTCTTACAACATCTACTTAGGGTGGAGACTGATTCCACAGCAAAGCCTTCATCTTTCTGAGTCAAATACATGTCTCCAAAGGAGACACACACACACACACACACACAACAATGTACAAACCCAATGTCATTCTCTTGGAGTAAACAGATATAACAATGATTTGGCCATGTAACAGGGCAGAATATCAAGGATGTGATTCCTTTAAGGAGACTCCACCTCTTACCACCCCAGGCTCCAGGTATAGATAGATGGATGGATAGATAGCAAATAGAGAAAGAGAGATATATCTATTTCTATCTCTATCATTTGTCTATCAATCAATCTGGATATAAATAACTATGTGTCTATACTTGTGTATATGTATATATTCACCTATATATTATGTAAGGGTATGAAGATCAACTTGAACAATCAAGTCCACTTGAATATTATATCTATATAGACATAAAGGTGACATAACTGTAGATGAAAATTTAATATACACATACATATATGCACATTATAGATGTATAAGTGTATATATGTGTGTATGTATATATTTGTATTGATATTTTTATATATATGTGCACATATACACATATACATACATATATTAGAACCTCTGAATTTTCAGTTAATGTAGATAAGCTAGAAACTGAGCCAGATCTGGCATTCTATCTACTATGCCACCTAGCTTCCCTAATTCTTCTATTTTTTTTTTTGTCTATTAGTCATGTCTGACTAAAGAAACCCTGTTTAGGGTTTTCTTGGCAAAGATACTGGAGTGGTTTACTATTTCCTTCTCCAGCTCATTTTACATATTAGGAAATTGAGGCAAAAAGGGTTAGGGGATTTGCCCAGAGTTACATAGCTCTTAAGTCTTTGAGATCACATTTGAACTCAGGTCCTCCTAACTCCAGGATCAGCACTCTATCCACTTTATATAAAGAGTGGTATCTAGCTGCTCTTTGTACTTTCCTAGTGATTCCCATCCCAGAATGAATTGTATAATTACCACTTTGAGGGCCACCCAAATTAGATCTTAATCAGAGAACATTTCCACTAGGTATGATCCCAGAATTTGGAGTTCGCAGGAAGATTCAGAGCCATGAGGGATCTTAAGATCCTCATTCCCAACTCCTTCATTTTATAAGGACCTTGAACCCCAGCATGTTTAATATAAATGAGATTCAAAGGTAGTTGATATACCAAATACAACGAGAAATTCAAGATCTAAAAAGACCATAACAAAAGATGTTGCTGAAAGAGGAACCCTAGGGTTCAAATTCCCCTCTAATACCCTTAGTTACCTAAAACATGTCCCCAAATGATACCAATGTAACAATAACAAAAAGAGAGAAGTTCAATGAACCCATTATTACTTCTTAGTATTAATAAATATTACTACTATTACTACTACTACTACTACTACTACTACTACTACTAATGGTGATGATGTTGATGATGATGATAGTAAAAGGATAATTGAGCATCACATCATTCCTGACCCTCTGGTTTCGGACTCTTCTACTCTCTCACATCCCAAATGAATGTTGGCACAAGATGGGCTTATGTCCCTTGTAACACTTTAGGTTTAGGCATAAACCTTTAGAGTTATTCCCTCATCAGTGTCTGAAGGGTGATCCTGCTTCCAGGAGAAGTTGGGTCCCATCAATAAGACCAGTCTGCAAGATCAAGAGGAAGAAAGGGGGACAGACATAGATATGTACAGACCAAGAGTTAGAATATTATGGAGGAGAGAGAGGCCCTGAACTGTGATTGGTAAAAACTAATATAGTACAGGAGGAAACAGAAATCTTGCAAAAAGAGTGCCAGAAAGGTGAAGAGATCAGTTCCAAATGTTGGTTTGAGCTTCCACTCCACAATGTCCTTGAAAACTCTTCTAGGATGAGAGTGGGGCAGATCCAAGATGTCAGAATAAAAGCTCCTGATCTTTTCCCCAAGTCCCACCAAATATCTTTAAATAATGACTCTAACAAATTCTAGAGCAGCAGAACCCACAAAAAGACACACTGAAATAATTTTCCAGCCCAAGATGACTTAGAAGTTCAACAGGAAAGGTTTGTTGCACCTGGGTGAGAGAGGAGCACAGTCCAATGCAGGTTACACCAGGACTGACTTAGCCCCAGCAAGTCAGAGCAGGTCTTGGGTCCGCTGAATCAGTGGCAGCAGTGGCAGTTTCCAGATCTCTTAGGCCACAGATAGTAAGGGGATTGGACAGCTGGTTAAAAGGAGATTTACAGGGGTTCCTTTGCTGGCATCAGGGGCAGAACCCTGTTGCATTGCCTGTGGTTGAATCTGGGTCACAGTCCCAGAATAAGGAGGAGCACGAGCACATTAGAGCTCGTAGCTGGCTACAGGGGAGCAGGGATGCTGGTCACAGTTGCAGGGTGGAAAAGAGTTCTTGTGATCACTCACAGACCAAGGCTCAGAAGAGGACAATAGTAAACACACCTCTCTAGATCATACTACCTTGGAGGGGCCAAAAACTTACAGGCCTCCAGAATTACCTCTGAAAACGGTTGCACAAAAATCCTAAAGCTTGGGATGGTGCCCCCTGTATCCCAGAAGAAGAACTCTGCTTTGGCATAGAGTTAAAAGTTAAGAAATAGGCTGGGGAAGTGAACAAACAGAAAAAAATGAAAAGATCCTGACTATAAAAATTTATTATGGTGACAGGGAAGATCAAAACACAAACTCAGAAGAAGAAAACAAAGTCAAAACTCTTATACATAAAGCCTAAAAGAAAAATATGAATTGGTCTCAGATAATGGAAGAGTTCAAAAAGGATTTTGAAAATCAAGTAAGAGATAGAGGAAAAATTTTGAAGACAAATGAAAGTGATGCAAGAAAATCATGGAAAAAGAATCAAAAGCTTGGTAAGGTACACAGAAGATACAAAAAGATATTGAAGAAAGTAATAACTTAGAAAACAGACTTAGACCAAATGGCTAAAAAAAAAGAAAAAAAAGGTACAAATATCCAATAAAGAGAAGAATGCCTTGAAAAGCAAAATTGGCTGAAAGGAAAAATATATACAAAAATCCCCTGAAGAGAAGGACTCCTTTAAAAATGGAACTGGCCAAATGGAAAAGAAGGGAAAGCTTACTGAAGAAAATAATTCCCTAAAAATTAGAATTGGGCAGGTAGAAACCAATGACTTTATGAGACATCAAAAAACAATAAAACTAAACCAAAAGAATTTTTTAAAAGGAGGAGACATAAAATTTCTCATTGGGAAAACAACTGACCTGGAAAATAGATGCAGTAGAGATCACTTAAAAATTATTGAACTATTTGAAACTCATAATAAAAACAAAAAAAGATCCTGGATATCTTTTAAGACACTACCAAAGAAAACTGTGCTGATATTCTAGGACCAGAGGATAAAAGAGAAATTGAAAGAATCCACTGATCACTTCTTGAAAGAGATCCCAAAATGAAAACTCCCATGAATATTATAGCCAAATTCCAGAGCTCTGAGGTCAAGGAGTTCAATGCTTCAAGTAGCCAAAAAGAAACAACTCAAATATTGTGGAGCCACAGTTAGGACAACACAAGAGTTAGCAGTTTCTACATTAAAGGATTGGAGGGCTTGGAATATCATATTCCAGAGGGCAAAGAGCTAGGATTACAATGAAGAATTACCTATCCAGCAAAATTGAGTATAATCCTTCAGGGGAAAAAATGGACATTCAATGAAACAGAGGACTTTTTTTTTTTAAGTTTTTAAAAATTTTTTTTGAGGGGGGCAGGCAGGGCAATTGGGATTAAGTGACTCACCTAACATCACACAGCTAGTAAGTGTGTCAAGTGTGTGAGGCTGACTTTGAACTCAGGTCCTCCTGACTCCAGGCCAGTGCTCTATTCACTACACACGACCTAGCTGCCCCTGGGGAAAAAAAAAATTTCCAGCATTTCTGATGAAGAGTCAAGCTGAATAGAAAATGTCACTTTCAAATACAAGAGTCAAAAGAAGTATAAAGAGGTACACAGGAAAGAGAAATCATAAGGAATGCAATAAGGTTAAACGATTTACATTCCTACATGGGAATATGACACTTGTAATTCCTAAAAACTTTCCCATTGTTAGGGCAGTCAGGAGTATAAATAGAAAGCACAGGCATGAGCTGAATGTTATAGTATGACTAAAAAAAAATAAAATTAAGGCGTGAGAAAGAAGAATGCACTGGGAGAAGGTGAAAGGGAAAGATAGAATGTGGTAAATTATCTGGCATAAAAGACGCCCAAAAAAGATTTTACAGGAGAGGAGGAAATGGGGGAAGGGGAAGGGGAGCATGCGAATCTTACTCTCTTTGGAACTGGGTCAAAGAGAGAATCACATACACACTCCATTGGGTGTAGAAATCTATCATACAGGAAAGTAGGAGGGGAATGGGATAAGAGAAAGGGGGGAAGAAGGATGATATAAAGGAGGGCTGTTTGGGGGAGGTAAAAATCAGAAGCAAAACATTTTTAAGAATAGTCAGGGCAAAAGGAAAGAGAGGGGAAGATTGACAGGGGGAATATAGGACAGATGAAATTACATAGTTGGTGCAAACTTGATGGAACTGGTCCCTAACCTGTGGGTGGCCAGAGCCAAACAGAACAGGACAGAGACAGGAGAGTCAGGAATCAATCAGAAATTTAATTTCAAAGTGAGGGAAATGGCTTGCAAGTAAGAACACACATGCCAAGGGCCCACTCCTAGTGGGGACACCTGCTTTAGTGTGTCCAAATCTCAATACTTGTACAAATGATCATGCAGTGATTTGTAACCCTGACGGTGAGGGGGTGACAGCAACAATGAGGCAAGTTGGATTCATAGAAGGGCTTCATGACCAGAAAATAGATATGGCAGATACTTGTCCAGGCTCAGAGGACACCTGGGGTTGGTTGAAGCAATACAATTTATGAAATAATTCTGGGACTTTGTTGTGTCTGAGATCATGTAAGGGGTAAGTGCAAAGGATTGTTGTTATGCCAAGCTCAGGGCACACCTTGTTTGCTGGGCCTTAGCTTGGGAAAACAGGGTATCTCCTAATATCATGATATTGGCAATAATTACTGTGAAAAATAATTTTACAATGCATTTCTCTGAGAAAGACTTCATTTCTCAAACATATAGAAAACTGAGTCAAATTTGGAGAAATAAGAACAATCTTCTACTGATAAATGATCAAAATATACACACAGGCAGTTTTCAGACAAAGTAATCAATGCTATCTATAACCATATAGATAATAATATAACCATCTCTAAATCAGTCTTATGTAGAGAGAGAGGAAAAAAGTGCAAATTAAAACAACTCTGAGCTACCACCACACACCTATCAGACTGGCTAATATGACAGAAAAGCAAAATGACAAATGTTGGAAAGGATGTGAGTAAATGAAAATACTAATGTGCTTTTGGTGAAGTTGTGTACTGATTCAACCATTCTGGAGAGCAATTTGGAACTATTCTCAAGGCCTATAAAACCATGCATAGCCTTTGACCAAGCAATAACACTACTAGGTCTGTTTCCCAAAGAAATTAAAAAAAAAAAAGGAAAAGGACCTATGTGTACAAAAATATTTAAAGTACCTCTTTTAGTTGTGGCAAAGAATTGAAAATTGAGGGAATGTTCATCAACTAGGACATGGCTGAATGAATTGTTGTATATGATTGTAATAGAATGCTATTGTACTTTAAGAAATTACAATGACGATGTTCTCAGAAAAACTTATAAAGACTTACCTGAACTGATGCAAAGTGAAATGAGCAGAAAAAGGAGAACACCGTACACAGTAACAGTATTGTTACTATTAGTATGGTATGATGATCTACTATGAATAATTTAACTATTTTTAGCAATACAATGATCCGAGACCATTCCTCCCCCCCAATTATTATTAATTTAATTAATTTTGTTTTGTTTTTATTTTTTTGTCTTCATTAATTTGTTTGTTTACTTTCAGTTTACAAGAATCCGTTCCAGAATCCCTTAAGTTTCAAATTTTCTCCCCTCCCTCTCTCACTCCCCCATGGCAGTACGCAATCAAGTATATGATCTGCAAATACTTCCAAATTAAACATTAGTCAGGTTATAAAGAAGGATTGTAATACATGGAATGAACAATGGGAAAGAGGAAATAAAACCAAACAAGAAAAAGAATGAGAGCTATTAGTTTGTTTCAATCTGCATTCATATTCTGTTCTTTCTAGTTCTTTCTCTGAATGTAGACATCTCCTTCCATCCTGAGTCTTTTGGAGTTGTCTTTTAACCTTGCACTGCTGAGAAGAGTCCAGGTTATCAAAATTGGTCATCACACATACATCATATCTGTAATTGTGTACAAATTTCTCCTGGTTCTGATCTTCTTACTCAGCATCAGTTTGTATAAGCCTTTACAGGTAAATATGAAGTCCATCTGCTCCTCATTTCTTATAGCACAATAGTATTCCATTACATTCATATACCACAACTTGTTTAGCCATTCCCCAATGGATGGGCATCCCCTTAATTTCCAATTCTTTGCCACCACAAAGAGAGCTGCTATAAATATTTTTGTACATATGGGTCTTCCTCCCACTTCTGTGATCTCTTTGGGACATAACCCTAGAAGCGGTATTGCTGGCTCAAAGGGTATGAAATTATAGCCCTTTGTGCATAGTTCTAGATTGCTCTCCAGAATGGTTGAATCAGTTCACAACTCCACCAACAATGCATTAGTGTTCCAATTTTTCCACATCCTCTCCAGCATTTGTCATTTTCCTGTTTTGTCATCTTAGCCAATCTGACTGGCGAGATGTAGTACCTCAGAGTTGTTTTGATTTGCATTTCTCAAATCAATAGTGATTTAGAGCATTTTTTCTAGAGAATTTAGAATTTCTTCTTCTGAAATTTCTTCCTCTGAAAACTGCCTGTTCATATCCTTTGACCATTTCTCAATTGGGGAATGGCTTATATTCTTATAGATGTGACTCAGTTCTCTGTATATTTTAGAAATGAGACCTTTATCGGAGACATTAGTTGTAAAAATCTTTCCCAGTTTCACACTTTCCTCTTAATCTTGGTTACATTGACTTCAGGTGTACAGAAACTTTTCAATTTAATGTAAGCAGAATTATCCATTTTGAATTTTATAGTGCTCTCTAATTCTTGTTTGGTCATAAAGTCTTCCCTTTTCTATAAATGTGACATGTAAACTGTTCCTTGCTTTGCCAGATTGCTTACAGTATCAGCCTTTATACCTAGATCGTGGATCCATTTAGACTTGATTTTGGTATACAGTGTTAGATATTGGTATATACCCAGTTTCTGCCATACTATATTCCCATTTTCCCAATAGTTTTTGTCAAATAGTGAGTTTTTATCCCCAAAACTGGGATCTTTGGGTTTATCAAACAGTAGATTACTATAATCATTGACTGCTGAGTTTCGCGTACCCAATCTATTCCATTGATCCACGATTCTATTCCTCAGCCAGTACCAAGCAGTATTGATGACTGCTGCGTTATAATACAGATTAAAATCTGGCATAGCTAGGCCACCTTCCCTAGCATTTCTTTTCATTAGTTTCCTTGATATTCTGGACCTTTTGTTCTTCCAAATGAATTTTATCACTATTTTTTCTAGCTCTATAAAGTAATTTTTTGGTAGATTTGTTGGTATGACACTAAATATGTAGTTTCATTTAGGTAAATTTGTAATTTTTATTATATTAGCTCAACCCAGCCATAAGCAATTGATGTTTTTCCAGTTAGTTAGATCTGACTTTATTTGTGTGAAAAATGTTTTGTAGTTGCGGGGTTTGTCAGAGGTCCTGGGTTTGTTTTGGCAGGTAGATTACCAAATATTTTATAAAGTCTACAATAACTTTAAATGGGATTTCTCTTTCTATCTCTTGCTGTTGGATTTTGTTAGAAATATATAGGAATGCCGAGGATTTATGTGGGTTTATTTTATATCCTGCAACTTTGCCAAATTTATTTATTGCCTCAAGTAGTTTTTGCTTGATTCTTTAGGATTCTCTAAGTATATCATCTGCAAAGAGTGATAGCTTAATGGCTTCTTTGCCTAATTTGATTCCTTCAATTTCTTTTTCTTTTCTAATTGCTACTGCTAACATTTCTAGTAGCAGATTGAATCAAAGGGGTGATAGTGAACATCCTTGTTTCATCCTTGATCGTATTGGAAATGCTTCTAGTTTATCCCCATTACATATAATACTTGCTGATGGCTTTAAATAGGTGCTACCTATTTTTCTAAGGAAAACTCCACTTATTCCCACACTTTTTAATGTTTTTAATAGGAATGGATGTTGTATTTTGTTAAGTTTTTCTGTATCTATTGAGATAATCATGTGGTTTCTGCTAGTTTTATTGTGGATACGATCGATTGTACTGATGGTTTTTCTAATATTGAACCTTCCTTGCACTCCTGGAATAAATCCTACCTGATCAAAGTGTATTATATTTGTGATAAGTTGCTGTAGTCTTTTTTCTAATATTTTATTTAATTTTTTTGCATCTATATTCATGAGGGAAATTGGTCTATAATTTTCTTTCTCCGTTTTGTCTCTTTCTGATTTAGGTATCAGTACCATATTTCTGTCATAAAAAAGAATTTAGTAGGACTCCTTCTTCATTAGTTTTTCCAAATAGTTTGTACAGTATTGGAATCAATTGTTCTTTAAATGTTTGAGAGATTTTACTAGTAAATCCATCTGGCTCTGGAGATTTTTTCCTAGGGAGTTCCTTGCTGGCTTGTTGGATTTCTTTTTCAGAGATGGGGTTATTTAAGTAATTTACTTCCTCTTCAGTTAATCTGGGCAACTTATATTTTTGTAAATATTCATCCATTTCACTAAAATTATCAAATTTATGTGCATACAATTGGGCAAAATATTTCCTAATTATTGTTTTAACTTCCCCTTCATTGGAGGTAGATTTACCCTTGTCATTTTTGATACTTGAAATTTGGTTTTCTTCTTCTTTTTTTATCATATTGGCTACAGGTCTTTCAATTTTATTGGCTTTTTCACAAAACCAGGTCTTAGTTTTATTTTTTAGTTCAATAGTTTTCTTTATTTCAATTGTATTGCTCTCTTCTCTGGTTTTTGGTATTTCTAATTTAGTATTTAACTGGGGATTTTCAATTTGTTCTTTTTCTAGCTTTTTCAATTGCATGCCCAATTCATTGACCTCCATTTTCTCTAATTTTTTCGTGTATTCAGTCTGGGATATAAAACTTCCCCTAAGAACTGCCTTTGCTGCACCCCACAAGTTTTGGCATGTTGTCTCATTATTGTCTTTCTTTTGAATAAAGTTACTGATTGTTTATATAATTTCTTGTTTGACCCACTCATTCTTTAAGATTAAATTATTTAGTTTCCAATTAGTTTTTAGTCTATTTTTCCATGGCTCTTTCTTGCATATGATTTTTATTGCATCATGATCTGAGAATGATGCATTTAATATTTCTGCCTTTCTGCACTGAATTGTGAGGTTTTCATGCCCTAACACATGGTCAATTTTTGTGTATTTGCCATGCATCACTGTGAAGAAGATCCAAGACAATTCTGAAGGACTTCATGATGAAAGCTACTGGTGATCTCCAGAAAAAGAACTAGTGCAGTTCTGAATGCAGATCAAAGATACTTCTAATTTATTTTCTTTATTTTTCTAGGATGCTTTTATCTGTGTTTTCTTTCACAGCATGACTTATTTAGAAATGTGTTTTCCATGACTACAGTTGTCTAACCTCTGTCAAATTGCTCACCTTCCAATGAAGAGGGGAAGGAAAGAAAGGAGAGAATTTGGAACTCAAAATATGAGAAAAGAATGTTAAAATTGGAGCAGCTAAGTGGCATAGAGAATAGAGCACTGGCCCTGGAGTCAGGAGGAGCTGCGTTCAAATCTGACCTCAGATACTTAACACTTACTAGCTGTGTGACCTTGGGCAAGTCACTTAACCCCAATTGCCTTCCCCTTCCAAAAGACAAAAACACCCAAAAACCAAAAGAATGTTAAGATTGTTTTTACATGTAATTGGGAAAAATACAAATATTAAATTAAAAATTTAAAAGGGGAAAAAAACTAGGGGCAAAATACTTTTCCATAACCCTTTCTTGACCACTCCCCACCTAAGGCTTTCTAGAGACTAGAGAGGATAAAGATGATAAAAATTGGGCTGGTTCAACTACAGTGGCCTTTCCAAATCTCATTGGAGCATTATTGCAACAGATGACTTTCCACACTTTAGAAACTACAGGTGTCATCCAACTAAAGCAGTGTGAGAAAACAAAGAAGTAGCAGAAAGGGCAAAATATCTCTGAGGCTAGAGAAGGGAAAGAATCAGTTCTCACGGGCTTTTTTCAAATAAGGATATCACAGGAAAATCGTCCTAGTGACTGCTAAGGACAGAAAAAAAAAACCAGGAAAATAACAGATTAAAAAATGATACAGATAAAAAAAAAAGGAAATGAATTAATGTTTTAAAGAAAAAGACATCTTTGTGAACTGCTGATCCCCACATGATCTGGTTGCCCACAGTTCAGCCTGAGTCCTCAGTCTACTTCTCTATGCCAATGGGACCAGATCAGCTTGGGTTTCCTATGTTTTTTAGCCTTTTTGTGCCTTGACTCAGGTTCTGTCTTACCCTTATTAACTGAAAATGCAGGGATTATAACAAATTATTTCTTAATTATATCAAAATATCTCCACTCTATGCTATCACGGCTTTATGTCTTTCCTCTCTTCACATGACCCAACGTATTCTGTTCTTGCGTTGTAGATTAGAATACATTTGCTAAATGAGATTACAGATAAGGGCACTTCAATTATTTAGTGACTGTCCAGTCACTCTGATGAAGGTCTAAAATCTCTGTCCCCAGAAGTTATAATCAACTTAAGTTCTAAGCTGAATTCCACTTTCTCTGAAGGAATGGCTATAACCTGAGTATATTGGTAGAGGAGGTGATCACACATGCCCCTCCTGAACCTTCTGCCATCAAAATTATAAAGAGGAGAAAGGAAAGGGACTCCCCATGGTAGCTGGTGATATCCCCAATCCACACTCTAATAGAGACAGACACTTGTGGAGCTTGACACTTCACTTAATGCTCTGTCTGATTTGGCTGATGTCATGACATGTTTCTGGTTTGAAGCAAGAACCCACAAATTCACACCTCAAGTTCATTCCCCTCTTTTTGTACCTCAGGCACATTTCCCATGCCCTACCCTTGACCTTCTCTGTCACACTTCCCATCCAGGCAGACTCTGAATAACTGAGGGTCAGAAAACTTCTCACCATAACTCTCAGGCACTCAGGAAAGGGGGGAGGTGTCTTAGCTAACAGGGAAATGGAACCCTGCCCCACTCTAGGTATACACCCACACTAAACAGCAAGCTCCATCTCTTTTCTGCTTCTTCATTGGGTATGTCTAGTCGGTCACTGCAAAGCAGTTTTCTGCCTGTGTTTTGGATACCATCTCATAACTCAGTATTACATGACCTTAGACTCCTACCTTTATGTTTCAAGCCAAACTTTGGATTCTTCTTTTTGTTCTTTTCCCACATGCTAAAGATCCAGGAAATTGCAGGGGATGGAACTCAAGCTATTTTCAAAATAAATTTCATTTGTATTAGGAAGGAGATGTGCTGAGTGACCTTCCAAATCCCTTCAAGGTCTCCTTTTCTGATCCTGAGCCCTGTGCCTTTTCCCCAACACTTCTCCAAAGTGTGGACATTATCACTGACTGTCCCCCTTTCTTACAACGTCTTATGTCTTTGGCTCTGTTTCTCGACTTTACTGGCTTCCCTCAATCATTAAATCAATGAATAAACATTTAACAATCATCCACCATGTGAAGGTATCATGCCAAGTGCCAGGGATACAAAAATAGGCGAAAGACATCCTCTGCCCACAGGGAGAACACAATCTAATGAGGGAGGCGACATGCAAACCAACTGATTCAGACAAGCTCCCTACAACATGAATGCAAAATAATTAAGAGAAAGTGCGAGAATTAAAAGGAGTTGGAAAAGGCTTCCTGGGGAAAGCTGAGCTTTTATTTGGGACTCAATGGAAGACAGCGGATAGAACTGAGTGAGACATTCCAGGCTGACAAAACAGCCAGAGAAAATGCCTGGAAAAGAGAGAAGGGATGTCTTCTCTGTGTCACGGGATCAAGGAGTCCAAGATGGAAGAAGACTGGAAAGGTAGGAGGGGTCTGGGTTCTAAAGGCAGATACACTATTATTACTCATGTATATACACACACACACACATAGGCCCCCTCCTTTGGTAGAAAATTTATATCAAATGAGCCTCAGGTAGTTGGAGGCCAAACAGTACTGATCTTTGTTATAATATTTACTTCCACAATCATTGGGCCCGAATTCTGGAAAAGACAGACTTATTTGCCAGCTAGCCGAGAATGGCAGGGAGGATTCTCACATGGGTGCCCCGTCTCTGGGTTTATAACTTTAGTGAACAAGGAAGCATCATTACCTTCCATAGGGATACAAACTGATGATAAACAAGTGATGACTCAGGCATTTTGGTCATTTACAAAGGGTTTTATATGCATACACTCACTTGCTTTCTCTTTTTAGTCCAAATGGTTTCATGAGTAAAAGCAAGCATACAGGCATGTGATGAATTTGTTGACTTAATGCTTAATGGGGAATATATGCATCTATTTCAGTGATTAATGGTGGTAACATGTGCCTCTAGGTAAGAAAAAAGAAAAGATTTATTTCTCTAACTCTTAGGGATGGATCAATTCAACAGAAAAGTAAAGAAGAAATTCCTATAACAAAGTACAAAAGAAGGTCTTCATTTAGGGACTTCTTAGTTCCTAATGCATAGCTTCTTTCTGAGAAGACAAGATTCGAGTGGAGCTTCCCAAAGAAGGCTGTTTGTTGTTGATCTTCTCTGGTTAAGAGTAAGCCTTTTCTGGAGAGGATTCTGGGAAGATGGCAGAGTAGGTCAGAAAATTCTGAACTTTCAAGATTCCCCCCCACAAAAGAATTAAAATAGAATCTTTGGGCAAACAAAGTATGGGAGGAGATAAATAAGAACAGGGGCATAACCAGGGTCCTGCTGAGACAATTTGAGAAAATCAGAAGAAACATCCCAAGATGAGGTTTGGTCCCTATGAAGAATAAAACACCTCCAGGCTAGACTCAGTTTTAATAGCAAATGGCAAGCCCTGGGGTTTGTTGGTTTGAAAGGCTGCCTGAGCCCCACACACCTAAGCGTTCACCCCTGGGACAGTGAGAGGAGCTGGGCGTCTGAGGCCAGCGAGACTGAGAGAACTTTTGCTGACCAGAACACCAGACTCAGCTGTACTTTGAAGAGTGGCAGGGGCAAGAAAGAACCAGCACATGCCTGGTGAGCGCAGAGGGAGTACAGCAAAAAGCCCCTGGGTGTGGGCACTTACAAGAGACTGGAGGCTTCGCTTTGATTTCAGGCTAAAGGGAAGAAATGAAGATCTAGTACAAGAGGCATCACTTTCCCCACCCCATGGCTAGAGGTGACTGCAAATACTTAGGATATTGCCACCAACAAACAAATGCACAGGCAAAGGAGAAAGGAGAAAGAATTCAGCCATAGAGACCTATTAGGGGAAGAGAGATGACCACGGTTCATCTTCAGGGGAGAATACTGAAGTAAAGAAACCTCCAAAGAGGAATGTCAAACGGACACCTGCCCAAAAAGAATTCATAGATCTTTAAAAAGACTTTAAAAATCAAGTGATAGAGATGGAGGAAAAACAAAAATAAATAAACAAGAATAATCCAAGAAAAACAAGAAGAGTATGAAAGGAAAATGAACCACTTAGAAAAGGAAATTCAGAATCTTAAGGAAGAAAATGACACTTTGAAAATTAGAATTGGGCAAAATTAAGCCAGAAATGATTAAACAAAATATGAATAATGAAAAAAATAGAAGAGAAAGTAAAACATCTTATAAGAAAAATATATTTGGAAAATAGATCAAGAAGATAAAATATAAAAATGATTGGATCAATTGAAAGTTACAATAAAAAATTCTTGATACAATAATACAAGAAACAATCAAAGAAAATAAACCTGAAGCATTGGAATGGGGAGGCTGGGGATAAAAATAGAAAAAATATCCATCTATCACTACTTAAAAGAGATCCTATGAGGAAAACTCATAGGAATGTTATAGTCAAATTCTGAAATCCCCAGCTTAATGAAAAAAATATTAAAAGCATCAAGATTAAAGCAATTTAAATATGATGGTGTCACAATTAGAATTACACAAGACCTAGCAGCAGAGACATTAAAGGACCATAGGTCTTGGAACACAATATATTGAAGAGCAAAAGAACTGGGGCTCCAGCCAAAAATATCATGCCTTGAAAAGTTAAATATTATCCTCAATAAAAAAAATGGACATTGATAAACTCTCAGACTTTCAAGACTTTGTTAAAAAAAAAATCATGCACTTAATAGAAGATTCAACATATAAGAACCAAGAAAGATATAAGGCATATAACAAAGACTGAATATAAGGAACCTATAAGGCATATGGTTTACTTTTTATATGTATAAAATATAAAATGGATGTCTAAGATTCTTATCAATAGTCAGGTACTTTATAAGAAAGATTAGGGTAAACCTGAGAATGATACGAATTTGAAAAGTAAAATCATTTAGGAGCAGCTTAAAAGAGTAATTATTTGAGGTGCAAAAGAAAGAATTTATATAAGGGAATTAGATGGGGGAGGAGGGCTGGTAGTTCTGGTAACCTACTTTCGTTGGGAATGGGCTTAAGAGTGAACAATACATATATATTTAGAAGAGTATAAAAGTCTTCTAAATTCAGAAGAAATAAAACAGTAGGGGCATAGGGAGCAGTGAGAGGACAAGGGGGGGGATCTTTAGAGAGGAGAGTGAGGCAGTAGGTAAAATAGGGGTATAGAAGGGTGTTTAGATTTATAGGAATGGGAGGAGAGGGGGGGCGGAGCCAAGATGGCGGCATAGCAGCAGCAACATATTGCAGCTCTCACATAGCCACCCAAAATACCCATAAAATAGGACTCTAAACCAATCCTAGGACTCCAAAACACACACAATGATACTTCCCATTAAAGTCAGCTCGGCTATGAGGAACCATATCAGCACTGCGAACTGAAGCCAGCCTGGCCTGAAGCTGCGGCTGTGCCCCGGGGATGGCGGAAGAGCCTTTCAGGTGAGCGGATTAGCACCAGCTGCAAGTGGGGATTGCGAAAGGGGGAAATAAGCAGTCCGGCCGAAAGGTCTCCAGAGTGGAAAAGTGAAAGGCAGAGGTTTTGTACCTGCCTCTGCATTGCAGACAGCAGGGGGACTGAGCGATTGTTTTCAGGCCAGGGCTCTTGCGTTGAGCAGCCTGGATCCGGATCGTCGTCTTGGGCCTCGGTCTTGGAGTCTTCATTATCCAGTCAGCCGGAAGTCTACTGCAGCTGGGAGGACCCCAGTG
>CM053592.1:195552504-195577441 GCA_028646515.1 Pseudochirops corinnae | reverse complement strand
TAAATGATATGTTTGATTAAAGTAAGATTGTTAACCCATTTTGAGTTGCTTTCCTTTAGAAAAGCAAATCTAAGAATGTGTGCTAGTAGCCGCCCTAGGTATGCTAGGGTGCTTGCTAATACACAGGGAGAGACAGAATGGGGTTAATCGTCTCATATAGAAGAGGCAAGGGATAACTGTTACAATGGAGGGGAAGAACAGGAAGGCAAAAGGCAAAGGGGCAACCTTACTCTCCTTGAATTTGTCTTAGGGAAGGAATGACATAAACTCTAACCTGGGTATCTTGCCACCAGGAGAGTAGGGGGGATGGGGATGAGAGGTGGGATGATGGAGGGGAGGGCAGGGTGAAAGGGAGGGTTGTTAGAAGCACACACTTCTGTAAAAGGACAGGGACAGTTTAGAGAGTAGAACAAAAGGGGGGCGGGACAGGAAGGAGGGGCATATAATCAGTCTCTCACAATAGATGTTCTGCATAACTACACATGTACAGCCTGTATTGAATTGCTTGTCTTTCCAGTGGGGGTGAGTGACGAGGGAAGAAGGGAAAGAATCTAGAATTTAAAGTTCTATAAACAAATGTTAATGTTTATATGTGTGTGTGTGTATAAATAATTATTATTATTAATTATATGCAACTGGGAATTAAGAAATACAGACACCGGGAAAGGGAGATCCATCTTGCCCTACCAAAAAGTCAGAGGGGCAATGGGGGAGGACATAGGAGAAAGCAGATTGGGGGTGGAGTTATGCAGTGGGATAGGGCTGTTTTCAGGTGGTGGGTGGGGGAAAGATGGGGAGAAAATTTGTAACTCAAATCTCATGGAAATGAATGATGTAAACAAGAAAATAAATAAAATATTTTTTAAAAAATAGATAAATGAGTGAATGAACAAATAAATGAATGAATGAATAAACGAATAAATAAATAAATAATAAATAAGTAAATAAATAAATAGATAATTTAATGAATGAATGAATAAATAAATAAATAAAGGGGGGAGAAAAGGAAATCTCCTGTCATCAAGCCTATAGCTCATGAACCATTCTACAAATATGGCATAAAAAATCTTGAAATGCTTTGATAAATATGTCACTTTCTCATACAGAAGTCCCAGTCTCTAGTATATCAGGCAGCATTGTATCCCTTTTAACAAAATAAACATGGCCACTTTTGTGTGATTTATTTTTTTGTGGAGTCATCCAGGCTCTTTGTGACCACTGCTGTCTTTTCTAGACTTCAATGATATATCCCTTCTAGGAGACATTACAGGATTTCACAAATAATTAGAGTCAAGTTCACTGGTCTATATATTTTCTGTGTCAGGGTGGGGCTGTTCCCCTTCCTCTTCAATCAAATCAGTCACCGGAGTCCTCAAGTAACTGCGAGCAAACCCAGGTTCGTTTCTTCTCTCACACTCAGGGGTGGCTCAGCTGAGACAATGGAGACAAGCCACCTTGCAGCCCTTAGAGCACTATGGAAATAGCCGTTATTATGCTGTTGTTACTACTGTTATTAACATAAGGTCACTAGTCCACAGGTGTCGTGATGACTTCATTGCCAGGGCCTTCTACTGTAATGCTACTGAGATCAAGCAATGCTTAGGGTATATCGGCACAGGATTTTGTGTTTAATCTTTAACACTTTGTGTGGTCTAGACAATCAACAAAGCAATAAACCAAACCCATTTATTATTGATGTCTGAGATATAAATGCTCACACGCTGAAATTTTATTTATGTTTTAAAATTTTATTTATTTCTTTTAAACATTTTTTTGCTTTTTAAATTTTGAGTTCCGAAGTTTCTCCCTTTCTCTAACGCTTCGCCCTACCCACTGAGGAGAGAAGCACTGTGATGTCAAATAATGCAAAGCAAATATATTTCCATGTGAGCCATATTGCAGAAAAGCAAGAAAAATAAAGCAAAATGTAGTTGAGTTTGCACTCAAGGTTTATCAATCCCCTCTCTTTAGGTGGAGAGCATTTTTTCATCATGAATTCTTTGGAATTTGTTTGGGTCATTGCACTGATCAGAGTAGCCAGATCTTTCCCAGTCGATCATTATTCCAATATTGCTGTTACTGAACACAAGGATCTCCTGGATCTTTTCACTTCACTTTGCATCAGTTCATTTGGGTGCCGTGTTTTTCTGAAGCCACTCCCCTTGTCGTTTCCCACAGCACAATAGTATTCAATTCCAATCATATGCCACATCTTGTTCAGAGATTCCCCTATTAATAACTGCCCCCTCAATTTCTGATTTTTTGCCAGTACAAAAAGAGCTACTATACATACTTTCGTACATGTAGGTCTTCTTTCTTTTCCTTTTATTTCTTTGAGGGTACAGATCTAGTAGTGGTCTTTCTGGGTTAAAGGGTTCAAAACAGTCTTATACCCTCTTGGGCATAGTTCCATATTCTCCAGAATGTTTGGGCCAGTTTCCTACTCTCCCCACAGTTCATTGGTCTACCTATTTTTTTCCCTCATCCTTTCCAGTATCTTTCATTTCTTATAGGTGTGAGGTATCGTCTCAGAGTTATTTCACTTTGCCCTTCTCTAGTCAATAATGATTTAGAGCATTTGGGGGGATGTGACTACAGATAGCTTTTATTTCTTCTTCTGAAAACTGCCTGTTCATACCCTTTGACCATTTATCAGTTGGAGAATAGCTCTCATTTTCATAAATTTGACTGAGTTTTATACTCAATATGGATTTGACAAAGGAGGCCTCTATCACAGAAACTTGCTGCCAATTTGTTGGATATTATTTCATTGTCCGTGGTGCCTTTTAACAAGAATTCAATTTACCTGATTATCTCTTCTAATTATGTCTATTTTTGCTTTTGCTTCATCCGAGATCAGGATCACAGCCTTCCTTTTCTTTTTTAGTTCAGCTGATAAATATTAGGGTCTCTTCCAGCCCTTTATTTGTACTCTCTTTGTGTCCTTCTGTTTCAAGTGTGTCTCTCATAAACAGTATTTTGGGTTCTGGTTTCTAATCCATTCTGCTATCTGATTCCATTTTATGGGTGAGCTTATCCCATTCACATTCATAGTTATAATTACTAACTGTGTATTTTCCTCCATCTCATTTCCTTCTTTATCTTCTTCTGACCCTCTTTTTATCTTGTCCCTACTCAAAACTCTATCTTTTTTCTAACTACTATCTCCCTTATTCTACTTTTCCTTTTATTATTCAACTCCCCCCCCCCCCACACTTTCTAATTTCATTCCTCTTCTATTTCCCTCTTGGGTATCCTATATTTCCATATACAATTGGGTGTGTGTATATATTTTTCACTCTTTAAAACAATTCAATTGCCCATCAACCCCTCCACTGTGAAAGGTCTGTCTTATATACCCCTTTTCGGTGAGAAAGTTTTCTCCATTCTATTTCTCTTTTCCAATTTCTGTAATGTATCTTTCTTTCTTACCCCTTCATTTTACTTTTGGTGATCATTACAAGAGAATCCATTCACATTCATGCCCTCTTTCTATGTAAACTCCTTTTAACTCTCCTAATATTGATAAAATGCTTACGAGTTATATGTATCATCTTCCCATGTTGTTGTTATTCCATCATTTCAGTCATGTTTGACTCTTCATGATCCCATTTGAGGTTGTCTTGGCAGAAACACTAAAGTGGTTTGCCATTTATTTCTCCAGTTCATTTTACAGATGAGGAAACCAAGGCAAGCAAGGGTAAGTGACTTGCCAGGGGTCACACAGCTAGTGAATCTCTGAGTCCAGATTTAAACTTATAAAGACAGGTCTTCTTGACTCCAGGTGTGGTTCTCTATCCAATGTACCATCTAGCTGACCCAGAATATAAACAGTTTAACTTTATTGAATGCCTTGTGATTCCTGTTTCATGTTCACCTTTTTATGATTCTCTTAAGTCCTGTGGTTGAAAGTCAAATTTTCTATTCAGCTCTGGTCTTTTCGTTAGAATGCTTGAAAGTCTTCTATTTCATTAACTATCCATCTTTTCCCTTGAAAGCTCAGTTTGGGTAGTGAGATTATTCTTAAAGGCACTGTCCCAAGCTTTAGGCTTTTTCTGTGCTGTTGTTTTCAGAACTAGTTCTGGGAGTCTACAAGTTTTTGGTGCTTCCAAGGTAATGTGATGTGGAAAATTGTGTTCATTATTTTCCTAATCTGTGCTCTGGTCTTTGCCCAAAAAGCCCTTTGGCTCCCTCTTGTCCACAAGTGCTAACTCTCTTCACTTTAGTACCAAGACCAGGGCCTCTGCTTTGTTGTGATGGAACACCAGTACTCTTCTCTCTCCAGGAGCTGTGACTCAGAACTGCATATGGTCAAGAGTCACCAATCAGCAGCAGATATACCCAGTGCCAGTAACAAGTTCTCAGTAATCTCTTTCTGACCAATTGTCTCACCCCATTACTCTTTCTAGACTTAGCTCCTGAAGTCACTGCTGCTGTTGCAGCCTCTAAGGTGTGAGGGCTCCAGAAAGGTCATCATCCAAGTTTCCTAAACAACTCCTGCCAACCTCTTTGTTTTTCTTAGGTCAGAAAAATGTCTCACCCTTACCTTTTGTTGGCTCTATTCTTCCAAAATCTGATTTAAGGCATTATTTTAAAGTTATTTGGAGGAGAATATTGAGAGAGTTCAACTGGATTGCTTCTAATCTGCCATTTTGGCCTTTCACATTGAACATTTAACAATCTCACAAGCTGATTAGAATTGGCTCCAGAACTCCCCTGGTCATATCCTCATCAATTTTCAGATCAGCATCAGATATATCAAGGACTCAAACAACCCCTCAAATTCCATGGTGTATTAAGACAAATAACCTGAAGTTATTTGGCAGAAGAAAGTCTGTTTTTTCTTTTTGTTTTTGTTGTTTAGTCTTATCTCACTCTACATGAAGTCATGTGCTTCATCTGTGGGGTTTTCTTGACAAAGAAACCACTCCAAAGTGGTTTGCCATTTCCTTCTCTAGTGCACTCCCATTTTACAGTTGAAAAATTGAGGCTAATGGAGTTGTGACTTGCCCAGGGTCATACAGCTAGTAAATGTCTGAGGTCAAATTTGAACTCAGAACCTGACAACAGGACCAGCCCTCTGTTCACTGTGCCACCTAGCTGTCCTTACTGTACCACCTAGCTATGAATAGAACTATTTACAATGCATCTTCTTCTTTCTAGGATTAATGTAGAAAGGCTAAAACTTCTGTTTGTTTATCTCTCTATCTTCCTCTCTTTTGTTCTCTCTGTTTCTCTCTTTTTGTCTCTGTATTTCTCCTTGTCTCTTCCTCCTTCCATATTTCTTCTACTTCCCTTCTTGACAGAGTCATAGACCATAAGAGGTGCCACTTCCTCAGGATATTGCCACAAGGTCAGGTTTTTCCTCAGCTTAATTATAGCTGTAGTCACTTCCTTCCCTAAAGAAAGATGTTTCCTCTGAACCTCTCATCCCCCACACTGGTTGTCAGAATCACCTTTCTCATGACACAATGATCCTGAGGTAAAAGAATGCAGGGTTTGTATAAGAATGTATGCCAATGCACAGACTCGAAGTTTTCTTTGGATTATACTTCTCAGAAGGCTGAGTTTAGGCTAGGCAGCATGATGCAATCACTTAATTGTTTTTAATTGAGAGATGAGGTTGAAGTGTGTAAGGTTCAGAAGACCATTCCATTCTTGTGAGGGGATTGTTATGAGGAAGAGAAAGATGAACAAGGGAAGATATCTATTTCATTTGGATTATGACATTGCTAATAAAGAAACAGAAGCATTGCACACCAGGTCAAGCTTTCCATTTGGTTCCAGAGAGAGATATCTATTCATTCTAGACTGTCATGACTGCACCCATGCAAATGTATGCTACCTTTAGCAACTTATGGATAGATCATGGAGTCAGCAAGATCTGGGTTAATATTCTACCGTAGAACCTGAGTAGATGTGTTATCCTGGGGAAGTCACTTTAGCCATTCCAGATTCAGTTTCTTCCACTATAAAATGAGTCGTATAAAACAGGTAAAAGTCCCTGTTCTCAAGGAACTCAAAGTATAATGGGTGAGACAGTGTGTAAATAATTCTCTTCAAACAAAATATAGACAGAAGAAATAGGGAAAAATCCACAGAGGGAAGATGCTAGAATAAAGGGGGATCTTAAAAGACTTCCTGTATAAGCTGGGAATTTAGCTAAAATGTAAAGGAAGCCAGGAAAGCTGGGAGTCAAAGGAAAGGAGGAAGAGCATTCCAGGCAGGGGAGTGTATGCACAACAACAGCAAGGGACAATGCCCATCAGAAAGCTGAATGTCCAGTGTGTGAGACAGCAAGGGGTCCAGTGGCACTGAATCAACTACTATTAGCTAGACATGTCATTGAAAAGGTTGGGCATGAGAAGGTTGAATGTTATGGCCTCTAAGGAACCTTTTGGCTTTTACTCAATGCTATATAGAATTGGTATCACACTGAAAGAGAAATGGGGGCCCCTAAAAGAGAGATGAGAATCCCTGCCAGATACATATTGACTTGGAAAAACTACATATTAACATTATCTATGCTCTATCATATTTCTATTTATTTTTAAAATATTTCCCAGTTACATATATTTTAATCAGGTTTGGGCTTCGCTCAGGAGCACTGCAGATAGTATGTTTGACACCTCTGGTATATAGTACATTTTTTCTAGTTGTTGCATTATAGGGGGTTTTGGTCAGATCCTACTGAGTCTGATTAGGCCTAATTGGTATGGATAGAACTAAAAGTAGCCCAAGGTAGAGGGGATAGGAAGGAAATAAGCAAGTGGAAGCAGGAATAAGACTGGAGGGGAGAAACTAGAAAAATAGTTATAAAATAGGGAAGGGGGGGTGTCCAGGCACGTGTAGCCTCCAATTGGATAGATCCTGTTTTAACAATTTCACTAATGACCTCCAGCCTGACTTGGCATCCAAAATCCCAGTTATAAAGTCATGGATGGAGGAATTCCCACTTTTCTGTCCTGTCAAGACCCTTCCTGTTCTTGCCAATTCCTACCACCAATTCAGGACAAGCCTCCATGGAAGAGAAAGAAAAGCAAGGAAAGAGCCTCTAATGTCACCAAATCTGAGGCCAAGTACTTCTCAAATCAACTTCTTTGTCCTACTTCCCTGATGGGTAATGCTACTATGGCATTTACTGATCTCAGAAAAGTAATAATGAGCACTAAAGCAGTCAGAGTGAAGATTCAAGGTGGAGGGAGGAGGATGTGGAAAAGAATGATGTCTTAGTTTAGGAAGGGAAAGAAGAAAGAAAAGGGAGAACCAATTTACTATGAAGATCTGTCAAGAGTTGAGAGTAGCCTGACCATCTGCTGAATGGACTGCAGGGCCAAGGCAATCTTTGGAGTGTAAAGAATTGAGAAATGGATCCCAGCGAGGTGGGGCACAGTTCCTGAGTGCCTCTCACAGCTCAGGCATGGCTGCAAGGTCATACTGAGGGACTCTAGGCTCAGGAGAAAGTTCAACCAGCTCAGCCCTATTTAATGGATTTAGAAACCTTTCTGAAAAAGGGAGAATGTGAAGCTTCAGTGACTGTCAGCCCTGAAACAGAATGGGATCACCAAAGACAAAAAGAGGAAGAAATAAGGAAGGAGGTTGCTATGGGGCCAATGAGAAGGGCGAGGGTTAGTGGAAGAAAAACAACAATTTAGGAAGAGTCATGCTGAAATTTCCCCAACCAATCTGGGGAGGAAGTGAGGGCGACTTTTGTCCCAGAAATTTATGACCCTCAAGGGTGTGGCTAGCCCACTTGGCTAATTTACTCAGAGATCTGTTAAGAGAAGGAGTCACTAAGGGAAAGTCCAACATGTTCTTCTATTATAACTTATTTATGAATGTAATGGGATATTATTGTGCTGTAAGAAATTGTGAAAGGGATAGTTTCAGAGCAAACTGACTCACATAGAGACAAGTAAGCAGAACGAAGAGGATATTTTATGCAGTGACATGATTGAGAAAAATAGCTTTGAAAGACTTCAAAACTGGTCAGTGCAATGATAAAGAATGAGTCCATAAAACTGAAACATGCCCCTTATCTCCTCTCACAGGGGGGATAGACTGAAAATGCAGAATGAGAACCACTTTTTAGGGCATGACTAATGTGGGAATTTGTTCTACTCTACAATATATGTTTATCATAAGAGTTTTATTTTTATTATTGTTGAATCAGGGCTGAGGCAATGGGAGGAATTGATAAAGAGCTTTAAACTTAACTATTTTATTAAAGAAAAGGGAAAATCATGACTGGACAGAATTTCTTAATGGGCAGTCACTTTGCTACTGTGTGAAGGCAAGATAACTGGAAGAAGGTGGTGGGGGAGGAGCATGACCCAATCACTAGGTTCCTCTCTATTCTGACCTTGGGGAATTATATCCCATTTTCTAGTAGGGGTGGGGCCACAACCTGAGACCCTCTCCTTCCCCACTCAGATTTTGTGGGGACAGAACTTACCTTGGGGACCCTATTAGGTGGGAAGGGATAAAGCAAGTCTATACCAAGGGTTGCAATGCTAGGAGCCAGATGGCTTAAGTGAAAGGAGTAACTCTTTTTATTTGGGGGAATGGTGGAATGAGGTCTCTAGCAGTACCAGGGCAAGCCCAGGCAAAAGCCTATGGACTGGACCCCTACAGAAGTGGCATATAAGACTGAGAGAATGGTGAGCATGTAACTGCTGGAGGGTCCCAGTTAGGGCAAAGGAGTCAAAATCCTGTCCAGTACTGGTGGAACACACCTATGAGGAGCCCAAAGCATTCGGTATAATTAATGGAAATCCTTATGATCCTCTAGAACTTAGAAAATAACAGCAGGCATGAGGAATGAGGAAATACAAAATTCTTTGTGAAGACTTGTGGGAGGCGGTGCTTCCGCCAAGAGTCACTTTCTTCCACTATTCCCGTGACTTTGGCCAGGTCAGCGTGGCAGTCACTGAGGCACTGGGAGATGAATCTCAATAAAACCAAAGGCTTGCACTGCCTGGGCAATCTATTTGAATACACTGAGTACGCTGTGGTTTGGGGTGCTGGGAACCTTAAGATGTAAGGGTACAGGAGGTCTGCCTTGAAAGAATTTGACCACTCGGCCTTCCAGTCAAAGTAGCAAGTTTATTGTGATGCCAACAGAAGCAGGTGAGATTCCAAAAATCTGTACAATTGAATGGGGGTAAAATTGGTACTTTTATACAGAAAAAGGGTAAAAGAATCAGAGAGATATGGATAGGATGAAGGAGGAGTAAATAGCCTGTGGTGGGCCAGGTGCAGACAAGGAAAGGAGTTAGTGCAAAGGCAGTTAAAAGGATTATTGACTTCAATAGGCTAGATGCATCAGGGTCAGGCTCACACCGGGGATCTGGGCTGCTGAGATGCATGAGAAAGTTCAGGGGCCTTGACATCCAGGTCCCAAAGACATGGTCTTCTTTTCTTTTTAGGGTTTCAGTGTGAATCCCATAACCCCATCAAGTAGAATATACAAAAACAAAACAAACCCTTTACTGACTGTAATGCAAGAGAAGTTGCTGGAGCTGGCCACAATGTAGGAAGCCCTGTGGCTCCTGGCAGGGAAATTCTTTGGGTTTTGATGGCCATTTACGCCCTTATTCTGGTGCCTCCTATTCTCAATGCAGCCAGTTACTAGTTTCCTAGCCATTGCCCCATTTGACTAGAGAACTGAGCAAGTTGCTATTTTGGAATCCATTAACAAATATTTTTGAAGTGACTGTTACATGCTGGATCCTATGCTAAACACTGGTGATATAAAGAAAAAGAAAACCCAAGATTGCCCAACCTCAAGGAGCTTGCATGAGAACAGGGACCCAAACACATAAAAGAGAACATATAAAATCGGTACAGGAGGAAGCAGAAGGTCATCTTGGATGGAAGGCCTTGGTGACTGTGTGCTGGATCAGTCTTTTCTAAAAATGCATTCTTAAGTTTGCATTTTGTTGGTATACCACCAAACTTTCCCCTGATTCTTTTCCCAAAGATTTTCCAGAGACACAGTCCATAAAATAACTTTTCTTTTGAAGAAAAAGAGGAATATGAAAAAAAAAAAGTCACCAACCAAGTCTTAAAAGAAACTGGGATTTCTTTTGTTAAAAGAAAATGTTCATGTTCATGCTTTGGCCCTGATTAAAGAGGCAAAACTCAGAGAAGATTCAAAAGTTTATTAAAACACCAAGGCAGAAAAGCATTGGTGGGCTGGCTGCTGGGACCAAGCTGGGATTCAAACTTGGAAGTGTTTTTATAGACAGCTTTTCGTACTAACGAGCAAGATAATGCTCATAGGGACAGTTTCCAACAGGGCATGGCCGTTGCATCTCAGCTCCTCTCCCATTGCCCCAAACTTAGGAAAATGAGATATGAAGTAAAGGATATGGGGTGAAAGTACACATGGTTAGTGCTGATCATCAGGGAAGAGGTGAGAGAGAAATATAATGAGAGGAGAAAAGGAGAGAGAGATTAGGGTAAATTATCTCACATAAAAGAGGCAAGAGAAAGCTGTTTCAATGGAGGGGAAGAGCAGAAGGTGAAAGGGAATGGGTCAACCTTACTCTCATTGAATTTGGCTTAAGGAGGGAATAACATACACACTCAATTGGGCATCTTACCCTACAGGAAAGTAGGGGGGGAAGGGGTTAAGAGAGGGGATGATAGAAGGAAGGGCAGTTTAGGGGAGAGATTAGTTAGAAGCATATACTTTTGAAAAGGGACAGAGTCAAAGTAGAAAATAGAATAAGTGGGGGATAGGATAGGATGAAGGGAAATATAGTCAGTCTTTCATAATATATCTACTATGGAAACGTTTTGCTTAACTGCACATGTACAACCTATGTTGAATTGCTTATCTTCCCAGTGGGGGTGGGTGAGGAGGGAACAAGGGAAAGAATCTGGAAATCAAAGTTTTAAAAACAAATGTAAAAAAAAAATGTCTTTTACATGCAACTGGGAAATAGGACACACAGACATCGAGATATAGAAACCCTTCTTGCCCTACTAGAAAGTTAGAGGGGGGGATGGCGGAGGATATAAGAGAGAGCAGATTAGGAGAAGAAGTATTTAGCAGGCTCACTATCTTGGGGTGGAGGGTAGGGGGAAGATGGGGAGAAAGTTTGTAACTCACAATCTTGTGGAAATGAATGTTGAAAACTAAAAATAAATTTTCAAAGAATAAAGTATATGAGGATGAGAAGGAAGGGGGAATTGAAATGTGGAAATGAAAGGATGTGGTCAAAGGGTGGGATTTAATGAACCCCAAAATGCTAACCAATGAGATTTAAGGCATCAAATTCGAATCTGGATGAATTACAAAAAGGACTATGTAATTAGCCTAACTTAACACTTGAGCCTTTTCACTAAGGGTAAGAGGTCAAATTATCAGTCTGAAATGAGTGAAATAAGAATCGCTGTTTTGTGACCAGGTAAAATTCTTGGTTATTTCTAACAGAAGGCACTAGTAATCAGGAGGATTGGGAACGGCAATATTTTTAGCTGGGACTTGAAGGAAAACAGGAAAGCCAGGATGCAAAGATGAGGAGGAGAGTACTCCAGGCAGGGGAGACAGTCTCTCTCACCAGTCTGGGCAACAGTGAAAATGCTCAGGGGAGGGAGATAGAGTTTGGCTTGAGGAACTCCAAGGAGGCCAGTGTCACTGGGTCAAAGTGTAAGTGTCGAGGGTCAGAGTTAGGAGAGCTGGTTCAGATTTTTGGAAAAATTCACTCAGACCTTCTCTTTAGCCAAAGGGAGCGTTATTGATGCAAAAGCACGAGGGTCTGGCATTTAGCAAGAAGGCAAACAAAGGCACTGATACAGGACAAGGAGCAGACTTATATGGCCAGAAATCTACACAGTCTATGGGAAGGCGACGTTATTTTCGGGTTTCTAATGGGGGTTGGAAATTTAGGGACAGGGTGAAGAATATGGATGACACAAAATAAGGGAGACAGGGAAATTTTGTGACCCAGGATGGAGGCATGACAAGGAAGTTTTGTGGTCCAGGATAAGGGCAAAGTTTCCTGTAGGATGCTCTCAGGCTCAGGAGGGCCTGCCAAGGTACTAAGAAAGCAACCTTGAATATTACTTTTAACCCTTTGGGCACTTTTGTATCCACATCATAAGGGTGGGGTGGGCACATAGGGAATAAGACTGGGTGGGGGAGAAGAGGGAGGCAGGTTGTGAGCAGTTCTGAGCAAACTTTAGCCATGACCACCACTAAGTTAATTTGAGTGAAACCATGATTTCCCATCCCCCTTTCCTTGTTATATCATCCAAACCTCTCATAAGGGACAGCCTGAGTGGATGCTAATTATAGCATAGGATGGCAACTCTATGTGCCATCTCAAGTGTAGGAAAGGGCAACTGCATGCTCTTTGATCCCTTTTTAGAAATGCGCGTCTACCAGAGCTGTGAACTAGATGACCACAAGTACATCCTCATTTAGAAATGTGCACCGCTCAAGATTGTGTTCTGTTACTACCAAACTCATCTATATCTTTAAACTATACTTTGAAGGGTGCAACTTTGATGGGGTGACCACATTGCTTAAATGCTAAAAGTATGTTCACCAAAAAGACTGTTTTAGAGAGAACCCACATAAGGCAAGTTATCACACAGAGGTCAGAAGAAACCTTATAGGGAGACTCTCAAGGTCTCTCTGAAGAACTTTGGAATCAACTGTGAGACGTGGGAAACAGTGGCACAGGACTGTTCAGCATGGCATGTTTCCATCAAAGATGGCCTGTACTCACTGAGCAAAGCAGAATTGCAATAGCTCAAAAGAAACATGAGATGCTTAAATTTAGAAACATTCCCATTCCAAAAGTTCTTACAGACTATTTGTGCCTGACCTGTGGTAAAGCCTTCTGAGCTCATATTGGTCTGATCAGCCACAGCTGGACACACTATACGTTGACCCTGACATAGTGATATCATTTGGGTCCTCTTTGACTACACAACCACCATCTATAAAAAACAGCACATAGTTTAAATTTGATGCCTGGCTACATCATCTGCAATTCTGGTCTCATTTTCCTAAGCTTGCCTGATTCTTTAGGACAAAGTCCTAACCAAGATTCTCTTTAACTAATGCCAAATAGAAGATTTTATATTTGATTCCAGTAGTAATAGGGAGCCACTGGTGTTTGTGTCTTGGGATGACATGGTCAGATCTGTGATTTAGGAAGATCACTCTGATAGCTAAGTAGAAAATGGACTAGAGTGAGAAGAGACTTGAGGCAGCAAGACCAATCAGCAAATTATTCTAAAAGTGATTGCAATAGTCCAGGTATCAGCTAATGAGAGACTAGATCAAAGTGGTACCAGTGTCAGAGGAGAGAAAGGGGCACATAGCAGAGATGGCACAAATGTAAAAACAGTAGGGTTGGACAACGGATTTGGATATGGAGTCTGAGAGAGAGTGAAGAGTTGTGGGTGATATCTAGGTTGAGAAGATGGTGGTACACACAATAGTGGGGAAGTTAGGAAGAGGGGAAGGTTTGGGGAAAGGATAATGAGTTCAGCTTGGCACAAGTTGAGTTTCAGAGAAGAGGAACCAGGATCATTTTTTGTATAATATTAACATTTTCCAAACAAACTAGAATTCCTCTCAGTCATGCTTTGAGAGGACTGTTTGTGAACATGCTACTCACTCCCTGACTGACGAGGAAGGGATTGATGTGAAGAACTCAGCAAACATGTTTGCTCCCAATCAGCTGAGAATCTCTTGCTTCGCTGTGTTGTTTGACAAGGGTTTTATTTTTGTTTTCCTTTCAGAAGGATGATAGAAACGATAAAAATAAATGTCTTCTAATAAAGACCCATTAATAAAAGATAAAGAGCAAACACGTTGGAAGGATTGGACAAGAATATGAAGAGGATCCAAGTTGGAGTGGCCAGAAAAGTCCCATATTGCCATTGGTCTAACCCAGTGGTTCTCACCCTTCCTAATGCAGTGACACTTTAATACAGCTCCTCACGTTGTGGTGACCCCCAACCATAAAATGATTTTTGTCGCTACTTCCTAACTGTCATTTTGCTGCTGTTACGAATTGTAATGTAAATATCTGATGTGCAGGATGGATTTTCATGGTTACAAATTGAACATAGCCCACAGGGTGAGAACCACTGGACCCATGGCTCCATCAGGCCATCAAATGAATACAGTCTTAGTTTATTTTTATCCAACGAACTGACTTCACTGTGGCCTCAGAAAACTCAACTTCAGCCCTCAAGGTTTTGAAAATAAGACAAGTGTTTCTAAATCCTAGTAGTTAAGTTTGGACCTGTAACAAAAGTCTAGTGGAGAAGGGCAGAAGTGGTGAAGACCCATAATATAAGAACTGGACCAAATAGGACATGAGGCCGAAGAGACCTCTTTTTCCTCTTTGGAAACCACAGTGGGTGAGATAAGACCACGGTGGTGATGCTTAGGGAGACATTACATCAGTTCCTCTTTTGCTTTCTCAACAGGGGTGGGAAAGGAGTGACCAAGAGGGTGACAGGACTAGGTGATTGAATAGGAAGAGAAAACCCATGTGACAAATGCTAGCAGTTTGGTTTCCACAGATTCTGTATGAAAAATGGATGTTCCAAAAACAGATGCTGCCCAGGAGTGCAGGAAGGTGTAAATCAGGGTGAGGGGAGGAAGGGCAGAGTGACCCTATTCAATCATATAGATGGAAGAAATCTGTAAGTTTACCCTGGAGGAGGCCTGGGCTAAAATGGCTCAAACTATCTAGTGTCAAGGGATGGTCACCAACTTTTCCTTAACATGCATGCTTAACTAGCCTCATACATATTAACTGACATACTCCGCATAGAAGTAGAGCCTCATTATTCAATCATGGGACACATGAAGCCCATTTTTGGGAAGAGGGAACATACTAAGGAGTAGATACATAATGGGCAGGTCAGAAAGATTATAACCCAGAAGAACTGGAACCAATCCTAGTTCTGAAAGGAGGAACAAGGCAGGAAATTTGAATAGAAGCAGCATAGAAGAGTTTACCTTTCTCTGATTCTATGTAGTCTTTTCAGGAGGCTACCCATTTATTCAGGACAGAAAAAATGTAAAATAAACATAATGAAAACCTTCCCGGCTCTCCAATGAGAATCATTTATTCCAGACCAAGTACATTTCTAACATCCAGTTCTGCAGCTTTCTCTGGCCAGTGAAAATTCAGGAAAAGAATCCTGAGGACAGATCTCTGGGAGATGTGGTTTTATCACACCACAGAAGAGCAGAGGGACTAAAAAGCATGTCTAAGGGCAGGGAATCTGGCTAAAGTCAGTCTTCCTTGAAGCCTCCAGTTACCTGAGAGTGACTAGGAAAGAGCAAGGAGATGAGACAGCTCCCAATAAGACATTCTTGCCTGTGTTTAGAGATAGTGGGGTTCTAAGAAATTCCTTTTGTTATTGAACATCTAGTATTCTCCAGCAGAATTGGTTTTACAAGCTCAGGAATGGCCTAGCCTGAATAACAATTTGTCTCATAAAATACTACTGCTAGGTCTGTATCCCAAGAGATTTTTTTTAAAGGGAAAAGAACCTGTTTGTACAAAAAATATTTATAGCAGCTACTTTTGTGGTGGCTAAGAACTGAAAATCAAAGGGATTCCCATCAATTGGGGAACGAATGAACAAGCTGTGGTACTTGATTGTGATGTAACATTGTTGTGCTGTAAGAAATAACAAACAGGATGACTTCAGAAAAACCTAGAAAGACTTACATGAACTGATGCAAAGTGAAGAGAGTACAAACAGGATAACATTGTACGCAGTAACAACAGTATTGTATGATGAAGAACTGTGAATAATTTAGCTATTCTCCAATATACAATTCAAGACAATCCCAAAAGACTCTTGATGTAATATGCTATCTGCATCCAGAGAAAGCACTGATGAAGTCTGAATGTAGATTGAAGCAAGCTTCCTTCCTTCCTTCCTTCCTTCCTTCCTTCCTTCCTTCCTTCCTTCCTTCCTTCCTTCCTTTCTTCCTTCCTTCCTTCTTTCTTTCTTTCTTTTCTTTTCTTTTCTTTTCTTTTCTTTTCTTTTCTTTTCTTTTCTTTTCTTACCATCTAAGGGAGATGGTGGAGGTGGGGTGGGGAGAAGGACAGTGAGATAGAATTTGAACCTCAAAACTTTTTAAAAAATGTTAAAATTGTTTTAACATATAATTGAGGAAATCAAAATTAATTTGAAAAAAAAATAGAAAGACCCAAGAGAAAATAAGATACAAAAACTCATTGAAGAAAATAATTTCTTAAAAATTAGAATTGAGGGGTGGCTAGGTGGTGCAGTGAATAGAGCACAACCCTGGAGTCAGGGGGACCTGAGTTCAAACCTGGCCTCAGAAACTTAACACTTACTAGCTGTGTGACCTTGGGCAAGTCACTTAACCCCAATTGCCCTGGCCTCCTCCTTCCAAAAAAGCAAAAAAAAAATTTTTTTTAAAGAAAAAAGAAAAAAAAATTGCCCTGGAAAATTGAGTGAAGAGAGATAATTTAAGAATGATTGAACCACCCAAAATCCATGATGTACAAAAGAGCTTAGACATCACCTTTCAAGAAATGATTAATGATGAGGTTGCATTGAATCTTCTTATCCTGGTCAAGCTCCAGCCCAGGCCTGAATTGATTTAATCCCTTTGATATTCTTGGCCTTTTGTTTTTTTAAATGAACTTTATTATTATCTTTTTCTAAGTTAGTAAAATAAATTTCAGTAATTAAATGGGGACGACATTGAATATGTGAGTTAGTTTAGGTGAAATTGTCACTTTTATTAGGTTTGTCCTGCCTACTCACAAATAATTACTATTTCTCCAGTTTTTAAAATCTGATTTTGTTTGTATAAAAGATTGTTTCTTCATGATTTTTCAATAAAGTTCCTCGGTTTGTTTTGGCAGGTGCATTCCCACATGTTTTACAATGTCTAGAGTTATTTTTAAAAGAGTGATCTCTTATTATCTCTTCTTCCTGGTTTTAATTCGTGATATGGAGGAATGCTGATGATTTATGTGACTTTATATACAGCTCCTTTGCTAAAATTATTAATTGTTTTAGTTAGCTTTTCAGTTGAGTCTTTGGGATTTTCCAAGTGTATCATCATATTATCTATAAAAAAAGATAGCTTTATTACCTCATTCCTTATTCTTATTTCTTCAATTTTTTTCTTTTCTTATGCTATTGCTAGGATTTACAATACAATATTGTGTAATAAACATATTTGAAATAATACTAAATAAATATAGTGAAAAAAGAGGCAGACGTAGCAATCATTGGGGCAATTAGGCACTGGGTCTGAAGTCAGGAAGACTTATCTTCAAAATCTGGCCTCAGCCACTAGCTATGTGAGCCTGAGCGAGTGACTAAACCCTATTGGCCTCAGTTCTTTGTCTGTAAAACGAGCTAGAGAAGGAAATGGCAAACCACTCCAGTATCTTTGACAAGAAAACCCCAAATGGGGTCATGGAGAGTTGGACGTGACTGAAATGACTGAACAATGACAACAGTAACCATAAATCAAAAGCAAAAACACACCTAATTAAAAGAGATAATCAGATCTACATTCAGAGAAAGATCTAGAACGACCAGAGTTTAAATGGAGGCTGAAGCAATCTACATGCTCTCGCTCTTTTCCATGTTTGGTTCTCTTTCTTTTTTCCCATTGTTCACTGCATTGGTTACAGCCCTCCTATACAACCAGACCAATGTCCAGTGTGAAAGTGTTTGCAGATCCAGTGCTTGATTGCATGCTGTCGTGGGGGGGGAGGGGAGGGAGGGGAGAAAATTTCAAACACAAGGGATTGTGGAACTGAATCTTGTAAACTAAAAGTAAGTAAACAAGTCAATAAAAAAAATAAAACAAAAGAGATAATCGGGGAAATGACATTTTGGTAAAAAAGATGTCATAGATAATAAAGTAATATCATGCCATTTTACAGCAAGTTTCTCTGATAAAGGCCTCATATCTCAAATGCATAGGCAACTGAATTAAATTTTTAAAAATGAGAGCCATTTGGGGTGGCTAGGGGGTGCAGCGAATAGAGCAATGGCCCTGGAATCAGGAAAACCTGGGTTCAAATCCGCCCTCAGACACTTAACACTTACTAGCTGTGTGACCTTGGGCAAGTTGCTTTTAACTCCAATTGCCCTATCAAAAAAAAAATGAGAGCCATTCCTTAATTGATAAATAGTTGAAGGACAGAAACAGGCAGTTTTCAGAAGAAGAAATCAAACTATCCATAATCGTATAAAAATGATCTAAATCACTGTTGATGAAAGAAATGCAAATAAAAACAACTTTAAGATATCATCTCACTCGCATCAGAAACGACAAAGGCTCGAGGGAATGAGAGAAAATCGGTACTCCAATAAACTGTGGGTGGAGGAAGAAAGCAGCCTGATCAGTCTGTAAAGCAGTTATGCCCCAAGGGTCCTAAAACTGTGCATGCCCTTGGACCTAGCAATACCACTACTCGCTCTGCACCACATAGACAGCAAAGGAAAAGGATCCATGTGTACAAAAGTATTGATAGCAGCTCTTTGTGGTGGCAAAGAATTGGAAGTTGAGGGAATGCTCATCAATTAGCAAGTGTCTGAAGAAGATGAGACATATGTTTGGGATAGAGTACTCTTGTACTGTAAGAAATGACAAAGGAGATCATTTTGGGGGAAAATGACAAGGGCTATAGGAATTGTTGCAAAGTGAAGTGAACAGAACTTGGAGATTGTTGTGATGTGGTCATGATGATCAACTGTGGAAGACTTGGCTACTCTGAGCAACATAATGATACAAGACAATTTCAGAAAACTCACGATGAAAAAAAAAATGCTGTCCACCTCCAGAAAGAGAACTGATGGAGTCTGAGTGCAGATTGAAGTATCTTTTTCTCACTTTTTTTTTGCCTTTTATCACTATATGGTTAAAATGGAAACATGTTTTACATGATTTCATAAATATTTTTAAATGGATAAAAGTTATAAAATATAACATTAATGTATTAATGTATTGCTCTAATGTGGATAAAGAATTTTACGTACTCTACAAGCCCCACAGAAAGACTATAAGGTATGCCATACATGCATTATAACCATTTTCAGCTGAGAAAACTGAAACCTTAAGAGTTTGAGTGACTTTTTTAGGGGCACACAGCTAATCAACTTCAGAGACAGGACTGGATTCTGGAATTTAGCTTACAAGTTCCAGTATTCTTTACACCATACTTCATTGTCTTTTGTCCTTCTGGTCCAAACCATATCTGTGACAAAGAATCCCCTCAATATCAGGTCCAAAAGGTCACCACTCAGCTTTTGTTGTACAGTCTCAAATGAGGGGGAGCCCACCATCTCCCAGCATAGCCCACTCTAACTTCAGAGAGCCCTGGCTATTAGTGCAACCATAGTCCGAAAGCCCATTGGTGTGGGACTCTTCCCTTTTTGGTGAAGATCAGTGCTCCATGCCGGAATCAAGAGTGGGGCAGCATTGGCAATTGTGGGAGAAAGGAAAATCCTTCCATTTTCTTCAAGTCTGAATCTTTCAGGACTTTTCACACTTCTGGCTTCTAGTTTCGAGAGAGAAGATGGACAACAGTAATGCCATTTCAGGTGGCTAAAGGAAAAGACTGTGAGCAGAAGCCAGTATGTGAGGAGCTGGCAGTCTCCATCATCTCCATATTCCCAGCTTGCTGTACTAGAGACTCCAGGGATCCCAGTGGGGAGCTCTAGCTCCTCTCCGTTCAGTTACCTTGTTCTATAATGGGAGAGCTCCTTCATTGTATACTTTCTGGTATATATTCTCATGTATACTTTCTCTAATTTTTGTTTGGTTATCAAATTGGATAAATGGGTTTCTTTGATAATTCCTATGCACGTTCATTGTCAATTGGTACTTGGTGGGAAACGATTCAAGCCTTGGAGGTAAAGCTTAGGGTCTGCATTTTCCCTAATTAATAAAACTGCAATGGGAAGCTAGCTTTAATGTAGAAATCACATCCCCTAGACCAACAATATTAGTAGAATGGCAGCCTCTAGCCCCAGATTCCTGCTTTCATTCTTGGTAGGAATTGGGGAACGGTGGGGAGGAGGCAACATTAGCGATGATGCCCATTCAAGGTCTCTTCACACCATATACATACCTCCCCATTCCCCCCAGTGCCACATGTTCCCGATAGCCATTGCCACAGTAGGAGGTTTTTGTGCTTACTTTTTTATTTGATACTCAACAGAGGTTTGGTATTCAGTGAGAATACTGGAATAAAGGGTACGCTAATGTCAGGGACATTTCTGGGTGGCACTTCCCCCTAGAAGCTTCTCCTTCTGGTGACCTCAGGAAGGGCTTTGAGGGAACAGTTTGCTGAGATGTTGGGGTCAGATTCTCCACGTGGGAACTCTAGGAGGATTTCTTTCCCCTTTCGTCTGTGTCCGATAATCTATATGGCTGCTGTAAAGCAAGTCACTACATTCACTGAATGTACTGAGATTGTTCAGATCGAGTGAAGAAACTCCTAATCCGCTCTGGGTCAAGCAACAAGTTTTACTAGAATGTTTATCATTTTCAATAACGTTCTATCGTCTCATCGTCCAAATTCAGAACCTAGACAGACAATGGAGTTTTTCTGGTACTACCATGAATGAATGCCCAAAGGAATCCGATGTGATCTCTGGCAGGTGGCACCACCTGGTGGACAGATTGCATATTACAGTCTTTCTCTGGAAAAGTAACATATAGACAACTTGCTTTGTCCTAGACCAGGCATGGGAAACCTTTACGTGTTGGAGGGCTGCATTAATATTTAGCCATAAAAAATAAAATATAAAAGATTAGCAAAGGAGTATTAATAAAAATTAAAGGATTTGTTCTGTAAAATTTGGATTCAGTCAAAAAGTCACACTTGAAGATCTAGGAGGCCATAGGATACAAATGATGTTAACAGACTTTAGTAAAGGGATGGAAAGCAAAAGAAGGGGAAACAAAACAAGTAGTACATGAAAATTAGCTGTGCCCTTGTCAGAGGAGCAATGGAGGAGAAGGGACTGACAACTCAGGAATTTCTATGGTGCTTAAAAAGCTGGATTCAATATCATTGTGCTTGAAAGATCACTATTATACTTTATGTGCTTAAATTAATTGCTAAGCAAGTCAAATTGGGCATGCTGATGATTGATGGAAAGTTTTTAAAATTTATTTTAATTCTAATTTAGGGCATAAAACAAACATTTTCATAGCATAGTATTATAAAAAGAAGATTGCACATGAAATTGCCGATCTATTATGTACAATTTACTACACAGAGTAAAGTTATTGCGTAAATTCATTTTTTCTCCAAATTTTCTTCCCTTCCATCAAACCCTAGAGATGGCTGCCATTAGACACAAATACGTGTGTGTGTAAAAATCAGTCAGTACATACTTCTATTTATGGCTTCTTTTCCTGAATGCAGATGTTGTCTTCCTTTATATCTCATTTGTAGTTAATTTAGGCATTTATAAGTCAAAATGACTTATGTTCTCTAAGTTGCATCTTCAAAAAATATTGCTGTTACTGTATACAATATTCTCTTGGTTCTACTTATTTTGCTCTTCATTATTTTGTGCAAGTCTTTCCATGTTTTTATAAAATCATTGAGCTCATCATTTGTTATAGCACAGTACTATTCCATCAAAAGGATATACCACAACTTGTTCAGCCATTCCCCAGTTGATGGGCATCCCTGCAATTTCCAGTTCTTTGCCACCACAAAGAGAGCTGCTATAACAATTTTAGAACTCACAGATAGTTTTCCTTTTTCCCTAATCATCTCTGGGAATAGACCAAGTAGTGATATTACTGGGTTGAAGGATATAATAGCTTAATATCTCTTTTGGCATAATTCCAGATCACTCTCCAAAATGGTTGGCTCAATTCACAATTCTACCAACGATGAATTAGTTCTCTGATTTTCCCATATCTTCTCCAATGTTTGTCACATGCACTTTCTATCATTTTAACCAATCTGGTAGTTGTGAAATGGTATTTCAAGGTTGTTTTAATTTTCATTTCTGTAATCAATAATGATATAGAGATTTTCTTATGACTATAGATTGGATTTCTTCATTGGAAAATTGTCTCTTCATATCTTTTGACCATTTATCAATTGGAGAATGACTCATGGTTCTAATAGATTTTGCATATTTGAGATATGAGATCTTCATCTAACAAATTATCTATAGACTGCATCCCTAAATATTCTGTTTTTCTTTTTCTTTTGACTACATTTGTTTTATTTGAACAAAACCTTTTCAATTTAATATAACTGACATTATTCCATTTTACACCTAACTTTGCTCCCTATCTCTTGTTTATTTATAAATTGTGCACCTGTTCATAAGTCTAGTAAGTAATATGTTCCATTTTCTTCTAAATTTCTTGGAAAAGCTCTCTTTATATCAAGGTTATAAAGACCTTTTTGACATTATCTTGACAAATGGTATGAGATAGTGGTCTATGCACAGTTTCTTCATGCTGCTTTTCAGTTTTCCCAACAACTGTTTTTTTTTTCCAAGTAATGAATGCTTTTTTTAAAAAAAAATTCCATAAATTAATCCATTTATTAACCTGTGGACTATGGGCAACAGATATTTGATAAGAAGATTTTACTGGTCTTTCAATTCCTTCAGTCTTCCGATAGCAGATTTGACTGTAACTGCAGAGGTGGTATTGTGGGTCCATGCACCACCAGCTACTGTTTTCATACAGGATCCACAATTCCAGATACCCACAGCCTATCTTTTCATCTTGGTTTTGCCACAGAAGGAGCAGGTACACTTGGCATACTGGCTGATTTCAATTTTCTTCACCATTTTTCTAAGGGATGTGCCGTAATGTGTTCCATATTGACTAACAATTCTGACCTTCTTGGTACATTTAACCATGTTACCAGTTGAGGGGCTGGAGCTTGGAGAGGCAGGTAATGAATTCCTATCCCCAAATTTTATGTCTTTGTACTTGTCAAACCCAAATTTATTATGTGCATTTGCTGTTGCAAATTGTATGTCTTCTGTGTTCCATTGATTCACCTATTTCTTAGCCAGATAATTTTGATAATTACTGCCTTATGATATAGTTTAAGATCTGGTACTGCTAAACCTCTTTCCTTTACATTTTTTCCCATTATTTCCATTGATATTCTTGGAGTTTTTTTTTCAAATCATTAAAATTTTTTTTTCTAATTCTGGAAAAGAAATATTAGTAATTTAATTGGGATGGTGTTGAACATGTAAATTAGTTTGGGTACAATTGTCATTTTTATTATATTGACCCTGCCCATCCATGAACAATTAATATTTCTCCAATTATTTAAATCTGATTTTATTTGTATGAAAAGTTTATATAATTTTTAAGATTTTATAAAAAGGTTTTTTATAATTTTGTTTATGTAGTTTCCAGCTTTTTTCTGTCACATATACTCCCCGATATTTTATGCTGTCTACAGTTATTTTAAATGGAGTGTTTTTTAAAAAGCTATCTCCTATTACATATAGAGAATTTTGATTATTTATGTTCATTTATGTTATATTATCCTAGTTTGATAAAATTGTTTCGACTAACTTTTTACTTGGGTTTTTAGGGCTTTCCAAGTATATCATTCTATAGTCTACAAAAAAAAAAGGAGATAGTTTTATTTCCTCAATCCCTATTTCAATTCATTCTATTTCTCTTTCTTCTCTTATTGTTATTGTTAGGATTTCCAACACAATATCAAATAATATTGGTGACAATGGACCTCCTAGTTGCATACTTGATCTTACTGGGAAGGCTTCAAATTTATCTGCATTAAAAATAATGCTTGTTGATGCTTTTGGACAAATGTTTTTAATCAGTTTGAGGAAAAGTCTATTCATACGAATACTTTCAGGGTTTGTTTTTTTTTTTTTTAAATAAAGAGGACTGTTAAAGTTTATCAAAAGCTTTTTCTACATCTATTGATATAAACACGTGATTGTTTTTTTTTACTTTCATTGCCTATGAAATCAATTATATTAACAGTTTTCTTTATGTTAAACCATTCCTGGTATAAATCCCACTTGACAATAATGTACAATTTTTGTGATATATTTTTGGGATCATTTCGCTATTTAGGATTTTTGCAAACATTCATTAATGAAATTTGTTTATAATTTTCTTTTTCTGTTTTTGCTCTTCTTGGTTAGGAATCAACATCATATTTGTTTCATAAAGGAATTTGGTAGGATCCTTTATCTATTATTCCAAATGATTTATGTCTTATTGGAATTAGTTGGCCTTTAAATGTTTGATAGAATTAATTTTAAATCCATCTGATCCTGGTGCTTTTCTCTTAGTAAGTTCACTTATGGCCTGTTCAATTTATTTTTATAAAATACATCTATTTGGACATTCTATTTCTTCTAGTATTAATCTAAGAAATTAAGTGCTTTGCAAATATTCTTCCATGTCACTTAAATTGTTAAACTTATTGGATGTAATTGGACAAAATTCTCCTTACGATTGCTTTAATTTCATCTTTACTAGTGGTATATTGACCCTTTTTCAATTTTGATATTAGTCATTTGGTTTTCTTCTCTTATTTTAAAAATCAAACTAACCAATTGTTTATTTACTTTATGTTTTTTTAATTTTTTTTAAATTTTATTTTAGTTTGCATCATTCATTTCCACAAGATTTTGAGTTACATATTTTCTCCCCTTCTTTCCCCTACCCACCACCCCAAAACAGCCATCCCAGTGTGTCCCCCCTCCCCCAGTCTATTCTCTCCTATGTCACATTTTGGTAGGGCAGGATGGATCTCCCAACCACAGTGCCTGTGTATCTCAAGTTCCAGTTGGATGTAGTCAATAATAATGATAATAATAATAATAATAATGATAATAATAATAATAATAATTGCATATAGATACACATTCATAACATTTGATTATGGAACTC
>CM053592.1:195526729-195552004 GCA_028646515.1 Pseudochirops corinnae | reverse complement strand
TATTATTTTAGGGTGTTGATTTTTTAAGTCATACTGATAAATCTCTTTTCATGATTTTCCTGCAACATTCTTATTTCTCTTCCCAATTTTTCTTCCACTTCCCTCATTTGGTTGTCAAAATCCTTCTTCAGCTCAGCTCTAGCTTTAAGGCATTCTTCATGTTTATTGGAGGCCCCTGGTGGGGGCGCTCTGGCTGCGCTCTCCTCCTCCCTCTCCCTCCAATGATCTTTCTTTTCCCCAAAGAAGGAATCTTGGGTTTGGGTGCAGTTCTTACTTTGCTTCTTATGCTTATTCTTACTCATGGTTGGTCAGTCCATGTTTTTGTTTTTTTTTAAATCTCTGTGGGTCTCTGCTTCCAGAAGGGAAAGCTCTGTCCCAAATCACTGGGGTCCTTCCAGCCACTGTAGCTCTCAGGAAGGTGCTTGGATCCTTCCTACTTACTTCCAGCTCATTGGATAATGAAGACTCCAAGGCCGAGGCCCAAGACAGTGATCCGGATCCAGGCCGCTCAACACGAGAGCACTGGCCTCAGAATGATCGCTTAGTCCCCCTGCTGTCTGCAGGCTGTGGGTAGGAAGCTGCAATGCGGAGGTGGGTACAAAACCTCTGCCTTTCGCTTTTCCACTCTGGAGGCCTTTCAGCCAGACTGCTCCCCTCCCAACTTCGAAAGCCCCTCTGACCTTGTTCTGAATGCAGCTCACAGCTGCCGCTAATCCGCTCACTGCTCCTCTCCTCCGGCCACCTCTGGGGCTCAGCAGCGGCTTCAGGTGAGGCTGGTTTCGCAGTGCTTATATGGTTCCTTGTAGCTGAGCTGACTTTAGTGGGAAGTATCTTTGTGTGTGTTTTGGAGTTCTAGGATTGGTTTAGAGTCCTATTCCATGGGTATTTTGGGGTGGCTATGTGAGAGCTGCGATATGTTGCTGCTGCTACGCCACCATCTTGGCTCTGCCTTTAGGTTTTTTTAAATAAATAAACTCCTAGTTTTATTTATTAATTCAATAGTGTTTTTTGCTCTCAGTTTTATTAATCTCACCTTTAAATTTTAGGATTTTTAATTTAGTGTTTAATTTGATTTTTAGCACAATGTGAATTCTTTCAATTAGTCTTTCATTTTTATGCTTAAGCTGTGTGGTTCTCTTCTATTATTTCTTTCATTATGGTGTTAAGGTTTCTTATTTGGTCATGTTCTTCTTGGATACCTGTGATCTTTAGATTGTCTCTGTGAAGCCTGTCATCAAATTTTGTGTGCCTTCTCTGTGTAGTAATCATATTTTCTTTTAACTTATTGTTTTTTGCCTCTCTTCTTCCAAGTTGTCCTTAATTTTTATTTATTTTCATTCTCAATTTATTGTTTTCTTTTTTGTTTCTTTGATGATGTTTGCCATTACAGATTCCAGTTTTTCTATTCTGGCTATTATTATTATTATTATTATTATTATTGTTATTATTATTATCATCACTGCGCAGGATTTAAATTCTTCTCTCATAACTCTCTTTTTTTTTAACTACCCAGGAATGATATATTTTGGTTTCATTTTCCTCTCAAATTCCAAAGGATTCTCAGTCTTATCAAAGGATAAGCTGTCTTCCCTGGCACTGGCAATTCAGAACTTTGTAGCTCTTGTGCAATCAGGTTGCATTCCCTGGCTAGCTTTTGTGCTTGAGAGACTGTCCCTGATTGTCTGTCACAGCCAGGGTAAATTTCCATAGTCTGGTTCTGGAGTCATCAAAGCACTGGAAAGAGAGATGGGAGCCAAGGTGCTAGGTTATATTTTGTTTTAAACCTGTGCCATGTCCTTGAAGCTGCCTCACTGCTGGCAGTGTAGGAGGTAGAAGAGATTTACAGATCTCAATTTCTAATAAGTGAGGTCAGAATGAGTGTCAGTTCACAGTTTTTGGAGTCTGCATTTTCCCATGAAAATAGCTGAAGTTGCTTTATCTTTGGCACCTAATTTATGTTTTGAAGAGATTTGAGAGGTCATGGAGATTAGTTTAATCCTCCATCTTCCTGCTCATGTGACCTGGAAGTCAGTTTTTACTCTCTTTTTTTTAAGCTTTTTTTATCCTTCTTCATCATTCCCTTCCACTGAGCTTAGAATTTTCTTTGCTCAAGACTAACTTCTTAAATCTATCTCACTTGTTATTCTACATTTTCCTCATGTTTATTTCCCTCTATTGTTCTGTTGAATTAAATGTGTGTTTGTACCAAATTCTCTTTTTTTTGCTTTTTGGAGGCCAGTTGGGGTTAAGTGACTTGCCCAAGGTCACATGGCTGGTTTTTGTGTTAAGTGTCTGAGGCCAGATTTGAACTCAGGTCCTCCTGACTTCAGAGCCATTGCTCTATTCACTGTGCCACCTGGCCGCCCCATGTACCAAATTCTTTTTGTCTGAGTTCTGTCATATCTAAATTTTAAAATTCTATTCAGATCCTAAACTTTTTTCTTATCTATTTTTAGATAGATTTATCAAAGTCTGGAAGAATTATACTAAGATCCTCCACTGTTACAATTTTGCTATTTCGGGGTGAAGCGAAGATGGTGATGGAGAAGCAACGAGGTTCTGCAGCTCCCACATAGCCACCTCAAATACCCACAAAATATAACTCTAAACAAATTTTAGGGCTCCCAAGCTTACAAAAATACAGAAAAACACATCTCCCACTGAAGGCAGCTCAGCAGGAAGGGCTCATCGCAGCAGGCTGGGAGTCAAAAATCAGCCCAGCCTGAAACCATGGCTTGGCCCAGGGGTTGGCCAGGAGGAGCTGCAGCTAGAGCCTTCAGGAGAGTGGATCAGTGGCAGCTGTGGCAGTTTCCAGAATTATCAAGCCATAAGAAGCAAGGAAAAAGTGAAAGGCCAGTGGAAATCAACTAAATTTGGGGGAGAAAAGTGGTCTGGCCAAACCACCTCCAGGGAAAGGAAGCAGCAGAAGTGGCCACCCTGCAGCAACCTCCACATGGCCACTTCAGAGCTCCCAGCCTGCAGATTGCAGAGGGGCCATGCCCTGATATTTTAGAATCAGAGGGCAAAATAGAACTTGAAAGAATTCACTGATCGACCCTTGAAAAAGATTCCAAAAAGAAAACTCCTTGGAATGTTATAGCCAGGTTCCAGAGTCCTGAGATCAAGGAGCAAATATTACAGGCTGCCAAGAAGAAACAATTTGAATACTGTGGAAACACAATTAGGCTAACCCAGGATCTAGCAGCTTCTACACTAAGGAATTGAAGGGCCTGGAATATGATATTCCTGAGACCAAGGGAGCTAGAATTAAAACCAAGAATCACCTACCCAGCAAATGTGAGTATAATGTTCCAGGGGAAAATATGGTCATTCAATGAGGTGGAGGACTTCCAAGCATTCTTGCTGAAAAAGCCAGAACTGAATAGAAAATTTGACACTCAAATACAAGAACCATGAGAAGGTAAACATGGAAAAGAAATCTTAAGGATCTTATCAAAGTTGAACTATTTACATGCCAACATGGAAAAATGATAACTGCAACTTATGAAACTTTTCTCAGTATGGGGATAGATGAAGGGAATACAAATGTATATATATATCTATATCTATATCTATATATGTATGTATACATACACACATGTCTATATAGGAGGGTTTATATATGCATATGAACACAAATCTGAGTATGTGTATATATGAGTACATAGAGGGCACAGGATCAATTGAATAGGAAGGGACGATACTCTAAAATGTGAAATTCTGAGGTGGGAGAGGATTAGAATGAGAGGAGACAGGGAGAGACAGAATGGGGTTAATCATCTCATATAGAAGAGGCAAGGGATAATTCTTACAATGGAAGGAAAGAACAGGAAAGCAAAAGAGAAAGGGTCAATCTTACTCTCATTGAATTTGTCTTAGGGAAGGAATGACATAAACTCTAAACTGGGTATCTCGCCACACAGGAGAGTAGGGAAGATAGGGATGAGAGGTGGGATGATGGAGAGGAGGGCAGGGTGGGGGAGGATTGCTGGAAGTACACACTTCTGCAAAGGGACAGGGACAGGGTAGAGAATAGGACAAGGAGGGGGCAGGATAGGAAGGAGGGACATATAATTAATCTCTTGCAATATGCCCACTGTGGAGATATTCTGCATAATTATACATGTACAGCCTGTATTTAATTGCTTGTACTTCCAGTGGGGGTGGGTGACAAGGGAAGAAGGGAAAGAATCTAGAATTTAAAATTCTATAATCAAATGTTAAAAATATATATGTATATATTATTATTATTATTATTATTATTATTATTATTATTAACTACATCCAACTGTGAATTAAGATATCCAGGCACTGTGGTAGGGAAAGTCAGAGAGGGGATGGGGGAGGACATAGGAGAGAGCACATTGGGGGCAGGGTTATACAGCGGCATGGCTGTTTTGAGGTGTTGGGTAGGGGAAAGATGGGGAGAAAATTTGTAACTCAAAATCTTGTGGAAATGAATGATATAAACAAGAAAATAAATAAATAAATTTATTTAATTTTATTATTTCTCTTAAAGCTCATTTAATGCATTTCTATTAATGCATTGTCTATGATGTCTTTCAAAATAACTGTGTTCCTGTTTATCTCTTTTAAAAAAATATATTTTTACTGTTGCTTTTTCTGTGGTTCATATTTATTTAGCTCATAAAAATGCATCCTTGAGAAGCAGCTAGGTGGCACAGTGATAGAGCATGGGCCCTGCAGTCAGGAGGACATGAGTTCAAATTTGGTTGCAGACACTTAACATTTACTAGCTATGTGACCTTGGGCAACTCACTTAGCCCCAATTACCCTTCCTTCCCCCCTCCAAAAGAGCAAACAAAATGCATCTTTGAATCTACCTTCCTTCTTATTTCCTCCTTTTCCCTGTTGCCTGGGTTTCCTGTTTCTGTTTTGAGTAAAACATACATCTGTACCCAAATATGTGTTTATTTTTCCTTTATTTTAGAAGTTCAGATGAAATTGAAGTTCAAAAGATTCTTGCTCTGTCTTTTCCTTATTTTCATAGATTTCTGCTTGAGTACTCAGATCATATGAGAAAAGTTAATTTACTCTCCCCTTTTCTTCCATAGTGCATACTTATTTAATTGCTTTTTGCTTTTATTTAAAGCTCATTAAAAGCTAACAAACCCCCTCTAAAGTCCTCAGCTTATTTGATTCCCTTTATTATGCTTGATGACATTAACTTTCTGAGGATGTGCTTAAATTATGCCCCACCTTTGGAATGTAATCAATTCCCTTTTGATGACTCACTTGTTGTCAGGGTTCTCTTTTAGAGTACCCTAACTTACCAGCAGAGGCAACCAGTTACACACCCAACTCAATGATGCTAGCGTACCTTTCAGGACAGAAGAGTCATGGCTCTGAGGTCCAAACAGAAAAGTTTACTAAGGTCTCTCCATGGGGAAGCCTTAAAGCCATGTACTAAGGCAGGCTTCAAAGATGCTTCCCAGCCCTAGGTCTTAAATAGAGCCCAGATCCACCTACCACATGTGATAGAGCCCAGCTGAACAGAATTGTGAGAGGGGGAGTGCAATCACAAGGGTATGAAGGCCCCAGGGTGTGGAGATGCCAATCAGGAACATCAGGTATCCCCACGCAAGAGAGTCCTGAGCAATGCAGTATCCTCTGGCTGGGGACCGTGCAGTCTGCTCTGACCTCTATGTGACCCAACTAATTCCTGGGCCTCAAACACTTCCCTGTGCCTCGACACAACTGCTTGCAATGTGAACCTCACAACCTGTATTTACCTTTCTATTTTTTTCTTGTCTCCCATGTTTGTATTTTAAAGATTTTATAAAACTCTTATCTACTCATTAAAAATGCTCAGAAGTTCTCTATTTCATTAAAAGGTTTATTTTCCTCCCTAGATCCTCTTTAGGATTACATTCTTGCATTCTGGATAAATTATTTGTCGTTGTAAGTCAGTATCTTCTGCCCACACCTTAACTACTCCTCTCCTGACATAATCATATTCAATGGCACTGGCCTCCTTGCTGTTCCTTACAAAGGCAAGTCCACTTGTCTACTCCTGGCATTTCGACTGACTGTTACCTATTCTTGGAATGCTTTCCCTCTTCATTGATACCCTCAAATCCAAGTTATAATCATACTTTCCATAGGAAATCTTTCCTGATCCCACTTAATTCAAATAACTTCCCTCTGTTGATTACCTCCAGTGTATCTCGCTAATATCTTCTTTGCACACAAGTGTTAGCATGTTGTCTCCTCCATCAAACGAGGAGTTCCTTCAGATCAGGGATGATCTTTTACCTTTCTTTATGTCCCCAGAATTTAGCCCAGTGCTTGCCACATCATAGGTGCTTAATAAATTTTACTTTACTGAGTTTTGGAATCTTATTCCATGTTCTATACTTTATATTTGTAGCTTCTAAATCTCTTATCTTTGTGACTGTATTTACTTGGATTATTAACTTGTTGTATTCCAGACTGCTTCAAGTATTTTTTTTTCTTTGACACAGAAATTCTAGATTTGAGTTGTAATATTCTTGGAGGTTTTTTGTTTTTTTAGATTGTCCTTCAGTAAATGATCAGTACATTACATTTTAGTTCTTCCCCTTCCTTGGAATAGTCTAGATAATTTTTTAAAAATTATTACTTCCAGAAACCTGATACTCATACTCTTTTATTAAGTAATGGATTTCAGGTAGTCAGGAAGATTTCCAGTAGGTAATACTGGAAGGACAAGCAATTAAATACAAATTCAGGTGATTCTTAAATGATCTATCCTTGATTGTTGATTTGTTTTTTCCAAGTCAGTTGTTTGTAATACACTTTCATGTTTTTTCTTCTTTCTTAATCTCTAGACCTTTAAAAAAAAAAACGAATGCCAATTGATTTACTGACTTTTAATACTTCTTGTTTTCTCACATAAGCTTTAACTGCTCCTTGGTCCATTCTAATTTTCAAGGAAGTTTTACTTCTCTTAGGTAGTTTTATATTTCTTGTTTTAAGTTGTTAACTTTCTTTCCAAGTCTCTACAACTCATTTGTTTCCCAATTATTTCCCATAAAGTTGACATTTGATTTATGTTTATTTGTTTTTAATTGTTTTTTTTTATTTTCATCTCTTGCTTCATTTTCTCCAAGACTTTTAGTTGGGCTTATAGCCAAAATGTGTGTGTGTGTGTGTGTGTGTGTGTGTGTGTGTGTGTATCTAAAGCTTTGCTTGTTGGTTTTATTTTTTGAGATGTGACCAAAACATTTTAATTTGGAGAAAGCATTGTAGAGCAACTTAATTAGTACTAAGAAGGCATAAGGAAATAACAAAAATGCCAAGCTGGGTTCACTCATAGCTCTTTCTTAATGGGATATACCATGTGTTTGTTCTTTGGCAAATGCTTTAATCAAAATGAGTTACACATAACAAGGCAAGATGGATTCTCTTTTTTTTCTTTTTCTTTTTGGAAGGCAATGGGGTTAAGTGACTTGCCCAAGGTCACATGGCTAGTTTTGTGTTAAGTGTCTGAGGGCAAATTTGAACTCAGGTCTTCCTGACTCCAGGGCCAATGCTCTATTCACTGCACCACCTAGCTGCCCCACAAGATGGATTCTCAACATCTGAAAGTAAATGCTCCAAATAGAATTATTTTTAAAAAATCATATGCTGAATATAAAATTGAATCTTCTCTTGAGGATTTGTTGTTGTTGTTGTTGGGATCTCTCTCCACCAATCCAATGTTCATAGGTTACTCATCTAGAACCACTAGTCTTCAGAGAGATGCTTGGGGCATTAGTAAATTGGCATGGCAGCATCAGCATCACACAGCCAGGATGCATCATTACCAGGGCAGCAAATGTCCTTAAATTTTGTATCACAAATTCTTAGTATTATCAATTTATATTGTTACAACTTTTTCTACATAATACAAGGAAAGGTGAAAAAGTACTGCCATATAAAGGTCCAAACACACACACACGTGCACACACACACACACACACACACACACACACTGTTTAAAAAACCCACTACTCATCTTTCACAGAAATGATTTGTCATTGTAAAAAAATATTTAACTTTAAATAGGAATGATGTTTCAGTTATAGAAAACACTATTACCTTCTTTAAATAACAAAACTTTTGAGAATGAATGTATAAACCGATCAGAAGGCTATCATAATCACTATGAAGTTGTTATACATGATTTTCAATGTAAAATAATGTTTAGTGGTAATAAGCTTGTAAGACCAGTTGTCTCATGCCTTGGACAAGTCACAGCAATAATCATCCATATACTGGTTGAAGAGACTGTCAGATGAGGTAAAGCTAATCTACTCCCAGATGCGACTTTAAACAGTCCACAGGTCTTTGAAGCGTGTAAATCCATTAGCTGGCTGATGATTATGCAAGTGGAATTCAGTAGGAATTTGGTCTCTTCCACACTCCAGGACAATTTCTGTTCCTTTATCTAAAATGGTTGCTTGAGGAATACAGAATGGATTTCCCTTTAAGAGAAGCGTCCTTCAACTCACACCATTGTTGTTTTTGAGTTATTGTCTCAAATGTGTTTCTTTGGTACCTTCAACATCCTAATGCCATTTGATCTATTTTTGTTCACTGATTCTTTCAGCCTGATTTCCTGGATTGGGACTTAGAGTAGAGGTTCCCAAACCTATTTGGCCTACTGCCCCATTTAAAAAAGTATTCAGAACACCCCCCCCCAAAATCTACTTTCTATAACCTTTTAATATTTTTACAATTTCCATCATTTCAAAAAACAGAAAATGTTTTTTAAAGAAATGGTGCATCTTAAATTTAATAATTTATTGTAAATTTGTGGTTTTTCCTACATTGAAATTTTGATGATGTGATATTGCATCACATAACCATTTATAGTATAATATTGTAAATGAGTCATTACACTCACATATTCCTGCTGATTCACGCTGGACTCCTGACAATGTGGTACATGTTCAGCTGCCAAGGCTTGCTTGTTAAGACCTTTCATACAGTTCAATTGACCACTGATGGATTATAACTTGCATTTTGTGTGTTTATTTGGGAAATAATGTAGTCACTATGACTTTACACAACTTTATGCTATTACACAATGGATGAAACATGTAGGAATGGTTTTTAAAAATGTTCTTCTCTTCTTTCCTTATGCTTCCACTGACTTCTTATTTTTATGCAACTCCCCCCAATTGCACCCGAGGCCACTTCTGCCCCTTTGGGTCATTCAAGTGCTCCCTGGCCACTTTGGGAACTTCTGTTTAGAGCAAGGTTCCATGCACTTCTGCCAGGGCTCTGTGAACTTTTTAGCCCTCTTCTGTCTGCTATGGGTATATCATAGCTGTTTTGTGGTTTTTCAGTCCTGTGTTCTCCAAGAATTATAAGGGAAGCTTGGGACAGGAAGCTTCAAATTTTCTTTTTTTTTAAGTAAAATTTTATCTTTATTAATTTGTTTGTTTACTTTTAGTTTACAAGATTCAGTTCTACTATCCCCTGAGTTTCAAATTTTCTCCCCTCCATCCCCCTGCCCTCTGTGGTGGCATGCAATCAAGTATGAGATCTGCAAATACTTTCACATTAGACCTTAGTCAGATTATAAAGAAGGATTGTAATGGATGGAATGAACAATGGGAAAGAGGAAATAAAACCAAACAAGAAAAAGAATGAGAGGAAGTAGTTTACTTCAATCAGCATTCAGACTCTCTTCTTTCTAGTTCTTTCTCAGAATGTAGATATATCTCTCTATCATAAATATTTTGGAGTTGTCTATAACAGTAATTAATTTGGAAGGTACTTAGCTCTTAGTAACTTAGGGCTAAGTACCTCTTGAAAGAAATGGAAGGTGTGAGCTTTGTCTCCTGTTGCTGACATGGCAGGAGGGGGTTGGCTGAGACAGAAGGCCAGTGTGTGTATATAAGAAGAATTCCAGAGACAGAGAATTGGAATTGGAATCTTCCTCCTGGTGGCCAGCCACTTTTTGGTGGGCTGCTGGACTGAGAACTTAGTTGGAGTTTTCTATGAGACCAGAATCTGGTGAAGGCTGCCAGGATGGCTGAGAGAGCTTCCTGGAAGGCTGCCTGGAAGGCCTAGGTTTCTTCTGGGTCCTAGGGCCAGCTAGACTGCTGGAATACTGAAGAAGCATGACCAGGATAAATCTTTGTTTGTTCTTGGCTTAGTGGATCCTTGAGTTCCCAGCAACAGAAGTGGTGAAGGGTTTAAGATGTGCTGGACCCTATGAACTTTAATGGTTTAACAAGAACTGCTTGGAGGACTGGACAAGCAGTTGGGAGCTGTCTCTGAATCCAGGTGACTGTTTGGTGGATTCGAGTAGGAGCTGGGATGATGGAAGGGGATCCAGGGAATCTGAGAGACCACCCCAAGTCAAGATGAAAACAAGACCTCTCCTCATATATAGAATACCTGATGAAATTGAAGTTTGCTTGACACCAAGGGGTGGAGGGTTTGTGTGGTTTTCTAATGATTGTATTTAGTGACTGATTGTTAGATAAGTCACTGATTAAGTTAATCTATGATTGTCCCATGAGTGGAAGTTTGATTATTGTATTGTGAATTGATTGAATGATTAAGTGTTGATTATTGTTTTGTGAATTGATTGAATATTTGCCTTGATTTGTAGTGGAATAAATGGAATGTTCACTATACTGTGTAATCAGAACCTTAAAAGCTGTTCACAATAGCATTATTTTGGGAATTTGCTAGTGCATGGTGTTACATTGTCTTATAACCCTGCATTACTGAGAAGAGTCCAGTCAATCAAAGTTGGTCATCACACATACATTATGTCTGTAATTGTGTACAAATTTCTCCTGGTTCTGCTCTTCTCACTCAGCATCAGTTTGTATAAGCCTGTCCAGATAAATATGAAGTCCTTCTGATCCTCATTTCTTATAGCACAATAGTATCCCATTACATTCATATACCACAACTTTTTTAGCCATTCCCCAATTGATGGACATCCCCTTAATTTCCAATTCTTTGCCACCATGAAAAGAGCTGCTATAAATATTTTTGTACATATGGGTCTTCCTCCCACTTCTATGATCTCTTTGGGATAAACCCCTAGAAATGGTATTACTGGGTCAAAGGGTATGCAATTATTTATAACCCTTTGGGCATAGTTCTAGATTGCTCTCCACAATGGTTGAATCAGTTCACAACTCCACCAACAATGCATTAGTGTTCCAATTTTTCCACATCCTCTACGGCATTTGTCATTTTCCTGTTTTGTCATCTTAGCCAATCTGATCAGTGAGAAGCAGTACCTCAGAGTTGTTTTGATTTGCATTTCTCTAATCACTAGTGATTTAGAGTATTTTTTCATATGTTTATATATATATATATATCTGTAATTTCTTCCACTGAAAACTGCCTGTTCATATCCTTTGACCATTTATCAATTGGAGAATGGCTTTTATTCTTATATATTTGACTCAATTCTCTTCATATTTTAGAAATGAGGCCTTTATGAGAGACACTGGTTATAAAAATTATTTCCCAATTTCTTACTTCCCTCTTAATCTTGGTTACATTGCCTTTGTTTGTACAGACACTTTTCAATTTAATGTACTCAAAATTATTATCCATTTTGCAATTTATAATGCTCTCCAATTTTTGTTTGGTCATAATGTCCTCCCTTCTCCACAAATCTGACAGGTAAACTATCTCTTGCTTTTCCAGATTGCTTAAAGTATCAGCCTTTATACCTAGATCATGCACTCATTTAGACTTGATTTTGGTATACTGTGTTAGATAATGGTCTATGCTCAGTTTCTGCCATAGTATATTCAAGTTTTCCCAGTAGTTTTCATCAAATAGTGAGTTCTTATCCCATAACTGGGGTCTTTGGGTTTATCAAAGAGTATATTACTATAGTCATTGACTGCTGAGTCTTGTGTACCAATCTATTACATTGGTTCACTACTGTATTCCTCAGCCAGTACCAAGTAGTTTTGATGACTGCTACTTTATAATACAAATTAAAATCTGGAATGGCTAGGCAACCTTTCCTAGCATTTTGTTTCATTAATTCCCTTGATATTCTGGACCTTTTATTCTTCCAAATGAATTTTGTGATTATTTTTTCTAGCTCTATAAAGAAATTTTTTGGTAGATTGATTGGTATGGCATTAAATATGCAATTTAATTTTGGTGAAATTGTCATTTTATTATATTAGCTAGACCCAGCCACAAGCAATTGAAGTTTTTCCAGTTATTTAGATCTGACTTTATTTGTGTGAAAAGTGTTTTGTAGTTGTGTTCATATAGGTCCTGGGTTTGTTTTGGCAGGTAGATTCCCAAATATTTTATAATGTCTTCAGTAACTTTAAATGGGCTTTCTCTTTCTATCTCTTGCTGTGGGATTTCACTAGAAACCTATAGGAATGCCAAGGATTTTTGTGGATTTATTTTATATCTCGCAACTTTGTAAAATTTATTTATTGTCTAAAGTAGTTTTTGCTTGATTCTCTGGGATTCTCCAAGTATATCATCATATCATCTGCAAAGAGTGATAGCTTAGTATCTTCTTTGCCTAATCTGACTCCTTCAATTTCTTTTTCTTTTCTAATTGCTACTGCTAACATTTCTAGTACCAGATTGAATAAGAGGAGTAATAGTAAACATCCTTGTTTCACCCCTGATCTTATTGGAAATGCTTCTAGCTTATCCCCATTACATATAATACTTGCTGATAGCTTTAAATAGATGCTACCTATTTTTCTAAGGAAAACTCCACTTATTCTCATGCTGTCTAGTGGTTTTTTAATAGGAATTGATGTTGTATTTTGTCAGAAGCCTTTTCTGCATTTATTGAGATAATCATATGGTTTCTGCTAGTTTTATTGTTGATATGATTAATTATACTGATGGTTTTCCTAATATTGAACCATTCATACATTCTTGGCATAATTCTATGATCAAAGTGTATTATTCTTGTGATAAGTTGCTGTAATTGTTTTGTTAGTATTTTATTTAAAATTTTTGCATCTATATTCCTGAGGGAGATTGGTCTATAATTTTCTTTCTCCATTTTGTTTCTCCCTGATTTAGGTATCAGTACCATATTTATGTCATAAAAAGAGTTTAGTAGGACTCCTTCTTCACCAAATTTCCCAAATAGTTTGTAGAGTATTGGAATCAATTGTTCTTTAAATGTTTGATAGAATTTGCTAGCAAATCCATCTGGCCCTGGAGATTTTTCCGTAGAGAGTTCCTTGATGGCTTGTTGGATTTCTTTTTCTGAGATGGGGTTATTAAGTAATTTACTTTCTCTTCAGTTAATCTGGGAAACTTATTGTCAAATTTATGTGCATACAATTGGGCAAAATAATTTCTAATTATTGTTTTAATTTCCTCTTCATTGGAGGTAGATTTACCCTTTTCATTTTTGATACTCAAAGTTTGGTTTTCTTCTTTCTTTTTTTAATCATATTGGCTACAGGTCTTTTGAGTTTATTGGCTTTTTCATAAAACTAGGTCTTAGTTTTATTTTTTAGTTTAATGGTTTTCTTCTTTTAGTTGTATTGCTCTCTCCTCTGGTTTTCAGTATTTCTAATTAATATTAAATTGGGGATTTTAAATTTGTTCTTTTTCTAACTTTTTCAGATGCATGCCTAGTTTATTAACCTCCACTTTCTGTATTTTATTTATGTATGCTTTCAGCAATATAGAACTTCCTCTAAGAACTGCTTTTGCTGCATTCCACAAGTTTTGATATGTTGTCTCACTATTGTCATTCTCTTGAATGAAGTTACAGATTTTTTTTCTATAATTTCTTGTTTTACCCACTCATTCTTTAATATTAAGTTTTTAGTTTCCAATTTGTTTTTAGTCTATCCTTCCATGGCCGTTTATTACATATAATTTTTATTGCATCATGATCTGAGAAGGATGCATTTAATATTTCTGCCTTTCTGTACTGAACTGTGAGGTTTTTATGCCCTAGTACATGGTCAATTTTTGTGTATGTACCATGTACCACTGAGAAGAAGGTATATTCCTTTTTATCCCCATTCAGTTTTCTCCAGAGGTCTACTGTATCTATCTTCTCTAAGATTCCATTTACCTCCTTAACTTCTTTCTTGTTTATTTTTAGGTTAGATTTATTAAGTACAGAGAGGGAGAGATTGAGGTGCCCTACTTGTATAGTTTTGCTATTTCTTCCTCTAACTCACTTAACTTTTCCTCTAGGAATATGGATGCTGTACCTCTTGATGCATAAATGTTTAGTAATGATATTACTTCATTTTCAATGGTGCCTTTTAGCAGGATATAATTTCCTTCTTTATCTCTTTCAATTAGATCCATTTTTGCTTTTGCTTTGTCAGAAATAGGAATTGCTACCACTGCTTTTTTCACTTTGGCTATAGCACAATGTATTTTACTCCAGCCTTTTACCTTTACCCTGTATGTATCCCCTGTTTCAAATGTGTTTTTTGTAAACAGCATATTGTAGGATTGTGGTTTTTAATCCATTCTGCTATCCACCTCTTTTATGGCAGAGTTCATCCCACTCACATTCACAGTTATGATTACTATCTGTGTCTTTCCCTCCATCTTGTTCCTTCCCCTGTTTATGATTTTATTTTTGCTTTTCTCCTTTTCCCTCCTTAGGAGTTTTCCTTTTGACCACTGCCTCCCTCAATATTCCCTCGTTATCAGCACCCCTCCCTTTTCCTACCCTTCTCCCTTACTACCTCTTCCCTCCCTTCTAATTCCCCCTCCCTTTATTTAGCCCTTCCTCCCTCCTACTGCCTATAAGGTACGATATATTTTTATGCTTAATGTATTATGTTATTTCTTCCTTGAACCAAGATTGATGAGAATAGATCTCATGCAATGCTCCTCTCCCTCCCCTCTTTCCCTCTATTATGATATATTTTATGTCTCTTCTCAATAGTCCTATACTTAACTGATTATATTATTCCCTCCTTACACCAGGACCAATAAGGGTGAAGATCATATAATGTTCATCTCCCTCCCTTCTTTCCCTCTACTATTATATGTTTTTATGACTCTTTGTGTGGTATAATTTACCCTTTTCTGCTTTGTTCTTTCCTCTTCTTCCATTGCGGTCCCTTTGCACCCCTTAATAGTGTTTTTTATCATCATTTTGTTTAATTTATACTCACCCCCTCTATTTATCTATATCCTTTTTAAATGTCATGATATGTCTACAATTCTCAATATTAACAGGTATCAGCTTCCCATATAGGGATGTAAAGAGTTTGCACTTATTAAATAACAAGTGGTGTGTGTGTGTGTGTGTGTGTGTGTTTTTTTCCTATTTACTTTTCCATGTCTTTCTTGAGTCTTGTAATTGGAGGTTGAATTTTCCATTGACCTCTGACTTTTTCATCAGGAAGCTCTGGAAGTCCCTCATATCATTGAATGACCATCTCCTTGACTGAAAGACTATGCTCAGTTTTGCTGGATAGCTGATCCTTCATTGTAACCTGAGCTCTTTTGCCTTGCAAAATATCATATTCCAATCCCTCTGATCTTTTAATATAGAAGCTGCAAGGTCCTGTGTGATACTGACTGTAGTTTCATGATATTTGAATTGTTTCTTTCTGGCTGCTTGCAGTATTTTTTTCCTTTTCCTGATAGTTCTTGAATTTGGCTACAACATTTCATGGAATTTTCAATTTGGCATCTCTTTCAGGAGGTGTCCAGTGGGTTTCTCAATTTCTATTTTACCCTCTAGTTCTAGAATCTCAGGGTAGTTTTCCTTGATGAGCTCTTGGAAGATGTTGTCCAGGCTCTTTTTTTGATCATGATTTTCCAGTAGACCAAGAATTCTTAGATTATCTCTCCTGGATCTGTTTTCCAAGTCAGTTATTTTTTCCACTGATATATTTTACCTCTTTTTCTAATTTTTCATTCTTGAAGTTTTGTTTGACTGATTCTTGGTGCCTCATAGAGTCATTAGCTTCAATTTGGTTGATTCTAATTTTTAGCAAATTATTTTCCCCAGTTAGTTTTTGAAACTCCTTTTCCATATGTTCAGATTTCAATTTTAATTTACACATTTTTCTTTTTAAGGAGCTGCTTTCTTCATTGAAAAGTTTTTTTTTTCTATTTTCACAATTTTGATTTTAAAAGAATTAGTCATCTTATATTCTACCTTTCTAATTTGGTTTTCAAAGTCCTTCTTAAGCTATTATAAGAATGCTTTCTGGGCTTGAGATCAATTCATATTCCCTGTTGAGGCTTCAACTGGGGGTGTGGAGTCAATGCTGTCTTCTGAATTTGGTTCCTCCTGCTTGCAATGATAGGATTCTAGAGTCTTTGTCTTTGCAATCTGTTTTTTACCCATTTTGAGGCAGGGCCTTAGCCAAGCCCTTCCTCTAGGACTTCCAAGCCTTAACTATTTTAAAATTTTGTTCTGGGGCAATAATTTCTATATTTTCAGGGTCAAAGGGTGGATTAGAGCAGCCGGGAGTTCACTCTGTTATCCTGGTCCCTGGAAGTTCAGATAGGTGCTTTTTAAATTTCTGCGCTGTGGATTGATAGTCCCAGGAGTAGCTGCTGCCACTGCTGTGGGCTCTGCATTTGTCTCTTACCCAGCTCCAACAGATCCCAGTCCTGTGGTGATAGTCCCAGGAATGGCTCTTGCAGTTGGTGGATCAACTTGACACCACAGCATGTGCCACGCCAGTTCACTCTCCCAAGCTGCAAATTTTCAATGAGTCTCATGTAGTCTGATTAAGGGCATTATCAGAGCACTGACCTCCTGGCTTTCTAAGCTCCAGACCCCAATTTGGTACTAGATAATATAACTACAGAATTATTCCTGGGTGGATCCAGCAATGAGCTGCTGCCATCAGCCACTATCAATTAGTTGGGAGACTGAGCAAATTCAAAGCAATAGTTCTGCCTTCTCATCCCTGTTCTGCATCCAGGGATTAAGTCTACAGCCCATTGTGGGGTAAGAGTGGTAGTACTGATAGCCATCTTTGTTCTGGCCCTGGTACTGAATTCTTGATCAGCTCTTGGTTCATGTCAATAGTACTGCCATTGTAGCTCTATTCTTCATTAAGGACCTGTCTCAAAGATTCTAGAATGGCATCATTTTAATCTAGCTCCATTCTGGGCCCAGATCTACTCAAGGTTCAGTGAGAACACTGGGAGCCTAGGACTACTTTGAGATGAGGATGAGTTAAGTACTCCATTCTAGTTTCAGCCATCATCTCTGTGCAACCATCATCTCTCCAGCCCTGTTTTTAGACTGGTGGCTGAGGCTATGATCTACTCTGGGGCCCAAGTGAGAGGACACAGCCAAATTTGGTACCCAAGTGTTGTTCATTATTCTCTGGCCTAGTTACTTGACTGTAGATATAGCATGTGATCATGGGCTGGAAAGATTATCCTCTGGTTTTTCCTTAGATTCATCAATCATTACTAAATCTGGTACTTTTTTAGGTCTTTGTTAGGGAAATTCTTGGAGATTGTAGGCTCTACTGCTTCTTCCTTCTCTTCCATCTCACCAATCTCCATTTCCATAATGGAGAATTTCCATTCCCATGTTGGAGCAAAAATACCTGTTCCATTTCTGGCTGTATATATCCATTTGGTACTTCCTCTTCAGGTTAGGGGATGAGGTTCAAAGAAAGAATCCCTAGATTTGATGTGTGTAACCATGGCTATAATTAGTAACTCTGTATGAACAACCTCTTTCCTTTGAGTAGCTGAAGCTGCAGTGAAGAGCAAGTGAACATAAGAATCCTGGAACCATTCAGGTTGAGAACCCCAGAGAAATGAACCTAAGGCAAATCACTACGAAAACTAAAGGAAAAGTAGGAGTAGAGTAACTACTCTATTATCAGTTATCAGTCAAGACATGACTGGCTAGCCATTCTCCTGGCCAAGCACAAAACAAATGGGTAATGTCCAATCATTCTAATTCAAATCCTAACACCAGAAAAAGAAAAGGATTGTTGATCTTGTTTACATCTGAAAATTCTCATTTCTGGAATAGTGTTCAAGATGGCAACTCCCCAATCCTTTGCAACTTCTCTTTTGTGTTCTTGGCACTGCTTTCTTGCCATATTTTTTAGGTGTCAATTCAGGGTTTGGGTTACACCTATTGATCTTGCAGGCTAAGGCACACAACTGCGACCTCTCAGTCATTTTGACTCTTTTACCTAGTGAACTCACTAAAGGACATCACTTTACATATGAGAAGAGAGTTAAACTTGGTATCTAAAATAGATGTCTAAATGGAAAGAATTAGATCATGAAATGGATTCCCCAGTATTCTCTCCCACAACATAGCAGGAAAATAGTAATAAAGTGTAGGGTAGAATAATTATAGCAAACCAATGAATGACAGGACATTCCCCAGAGACTATTATCACAGAGAACTATGTAGATGAAAGGAAGATTTCTTAGACCTAAAGAACTGTTAGTGGCTAATAAAGGGAAGATGGGAGGCCTGCTTGTTACAGGATAATCACATATATTTAATTTACAGTAAAGGCATTCATAGATGTACCCTCTATCCTAGAATCATACCTCCAATGTGTTTAACATTGAGAACTCTGAGATCCCATCTGAGCCCTGGTTTTTATATTGCTATTCTTCTAGATAAAGATCAAGAAGAAAGTAGGGAAAAGGCCATGTTCTTTATTTTCTTACTCCTTCTCTGTCTTCATCCTTCCCTCCTTTTTCTATTTTTCTTCCTTCCTTCCTTCCTTCCTTCCTTCCTTCCTTCCTTCCTTCCTTCCTTCCTTCCTTTTTTCCTCCCTCCCTTACTTTCTATTTTTCATTTTGTTCAAGTCTCAGCTAAAGTCCCATCTCTTGCAAGAAGGCTTTCCTTATCTTCCTTAATGCCAGTGCCTTCCCTCTGTTGATTATCTCCAATGTATTTCATTAATACATAGTTGTTTACATGGTCTCTCTATCATTAGACTGTGACCTACTCAAAAGCAGGATTTGACTTCTGCCCTCTTTTTATCTCCAGTATTTAGGGCAGTTCCTAGCACATAATTATTTGTCTTTGATTTTTTGAAGAGGACCAATGACATCATAGGTGATGTTTTGATTTGTCCATGAATTGGATTTCAGTGAGGCCAAGGTGCACAAAGTGATCAGCCTCACTTTCTCTTCCAGAGTCACCAAAGTCCAGTGGCAAGACAAAAGTTGGTTTGACTGACAATGACCTGGAATGTAGTGGATGCCCTTGGTATCTTTCCTGTCTGACCAAGCTCTAAGCACTCCATGAGAGCTGATGCAACCACCTCCATGGCAATTGGGACAAATTGCTCTTATCTATCAATTCCATCATGAGGAGTCTTCACATGCTTGGAGTAGATGTCCCCTTAACTCACCAACAGGTTTGAGGCCCGTTGGCTACCCTCAACTTGGTTTAGCCCATATGTCAATACAGTTTGCTGTCTTGAAACCACATGCTATGGCTTCTTGAAGCAAGAGGTAAGAATTGGGTGGCAGGTGGACATGCAAGATGGATAAGGATAGGGATCAGTCCCTCTGTGGTGAGGCCTGTCAGTTACCCTCCACCTGGTTAGCATATACTAGCACATAGGAGATGTTTAGTAAATAATTGTGGACTGACTGATTTAAAATAACTTTTTGACTTTTAATTACTAGCAAAGAACTTCCCTCTGGAATCGTAAGAACATAACTCAAGCACCACAGCAAATATAAAGTAATCCTCATCTCACATAGAAATACTCCACCTAACAATACAGAGAAGACTTTATTTAATGAATCAAAAAGAAAACCAAAATATTCAACAATTAATAAAGAGAGAAGCTTCATATCTGAACTCAGAAATAGTGAAGATAATTCTGTTCCTTCCTTCAGTCAGTGTCAGGACCCGTGTTCTCATGGAAGAGAAGTGAAGGTGGTGAATCAGTAATATAATAACAATAATCCCCTCAAAAACTACCTGAAAGCTCCATGACACTGACATGACATGTCTTCATTCTTACAGAGTCCTTGGCTCAGTTCTGCCCTGGTGACACATGCATTTACTAGAAATGCATCAAACCGACCTGAGCACAGCAAGAATGCTGAACCATTAGCCGGATGCCCCAAGGCTGTAAAGAGGAACTCCTTTTTGGAACAGTATTTATTGAACAAAAGACTGAGGGATGCACTAATATTTATATTACTTTTATTGGCCATAGGAAAAAAAGTTTTTTTTATTTCTACATTTGTTTCTACTTAATGTATTGCAGATACATAAAATATTACCAAATTAAGTTAAAATATAAAATAATTTTATATCTAAATGGAAAACTCATTTTAAAAATTGACAATACTCCACTGAGACTATAATTTCAAGGAAGACCATGAAATTATTCTCAAATCTCTTGAGTAGAATGATGGATGGTTGGTTTCTAAGGCCAAGTTATTTGATGTGCACCATCCTTTTGCACGTCAGAAATATCTGAAATAATGTAAACGTATTACTTGAATGTGACAAGTATAAATTATTAATGTATACAATAAAAGGAAATACATGCGAATGCTTTGGGTTTCAGTCCATCAAATAAAACTAATGAATGAAGGCAACATTTAGAATATCTTATTGGTTCCCATTCAAGATTCAGTGTATATAGCTATACAAGAGAAAGATAAGCTTGTAAAGAGACTAGTATCTCCAAGTCAAAGCTCCATAGAAAGTACAGCATAGATCACACTTAACTTGCATTTTAACAAGATCAAAATGGACAATAATCTATTTAGAAAGTATAAAAATGCATGTAATACTAATAAAAAGAAAGATCCCACCATCCAAAGGGGCTAAAGAAAAGTGAATATTTCCTCATTTAAAAAGGAGGAAAAGAACTGAAAACATCATCAGAACACATGAATATAGACTGGAATCTTACAGAAATACTTCTGCAATAAACAGACAGTGCTGCATGGAGCAACAGTGAACATTAATAATAGATCAAAACCACTGTGTCTATTAAAAGTAAGTTGTATTGATTTTGTCTCCTGAGAGAGTCTATGAAACTCTTATGCTCCATGAGTAGTGGGCAATAGCCATATAAACTCATAAAGAAATTTTAAAATATAAAAGTATAATGGGGGGTGTAGATTAAGTAAACCAATCATCATTCTATTCCATTTAAAGTAAATACTAAAAGGCTCCACCCTGTTATCTTAACCAAGTGAGAGCAAGTGCCGATCAGTCAATTCACCATAGAATCTAGAAGATGGATAATTCCTTGGTGAACTGGAGTGATGTTGCACAGAAAGTGTTAGTGTGCTCAGAGTGACTGGGAAACCTTGGGAGTTCCCAGGAAGACCTCTGGAAAGCTAGGGAGCTAGTTCAGAACCTGAGAGAATTGAGTAAGCTCAGGAAAGAGGATATTCTCTCTGAAGTGCTGAAAAGGAATCAATTGTGAGGGGAGGTCAGGAGAAGTTGAGCCCCAGGCCTTCTCCAAACATCTCCTTCCCATTAACCTGTGGAGGACCCTGTGAAATGGAGAGGTCCTGCATAATTCCCAGTTGCCCATCATCATCCTAGCACCCCCTCAGATCAGCAGATAGATAGCAGTGTTTCTAGCAGGAACAAAAGGCATATTGGATATTATTTCTATGTTCTCTAAGTAGATCAAGAGAAAGCTTGCTCAAACACCAGAGAATATCTTGAGGACTTGGGCCAAAGGACTCCCAGGAGCTCAGTTATGTCAGTGGCAACCCCTCTTAGCCCCAAGGCCAAATTCGAGATCACTTGCACTTGAACATTTTGTGAGAGAGGGGGTCATATCTTAGAGTGAGAGATGTTTTCTATCATCCATTCTCACTGTGCCCCTTTATAAAAGCTAAAAGTTGTCTGTGTCAAGTAGATTTGGTAAGAGGATTGCAGAAGTTTGTTGTACAAAATCATTGCCATCAGAAATTACAAGAAAGGTCATCCTCAAATCTCCTTTATTCATTGATTGAATCAAATCGTCCAAGTGGTAGAAACTATGCAACTGCTCCTTTGGGTCTAATATGCATGCAGACATATTTGTATATACATGATAGTATAAGGATACATGCATATGGATATGCAACATAAATATGTAGATATGATACCTAGAATAAATTAGGTCACAAAAATTATATGTAGTATATATAAATATATATGTATGTATATGTATATATATACATACATATATATTTATATATGTATATATTTATATATTATATATATGTGTGTATATATACATGTCTCATAATCGCCCAACTACATGGAAGGAAAAAGATTTCTTATCATAAAGAGCAAGCTAAACCAACCAATGCACCAAGATGTCACATTTATATCATCCCCATTGTTCCATCAGCTGTGGAAGGTGTCCCAATGATGCTTTTAGTGAGTATATAGATGGGGATAAAGGATAAGCAATAGATCTCTTAGTTTACTGGTATCCTTTACCAATGCTGCTCAGTTTTTTTCTCTGCAATTTGTAGTCTTAGAGATCTACTTAAAGCACCCAATGTCAAAGTGACTTACCCAAAGACACACAGCATTGTGTAAGAGGCAGAAGTTGGGCTTAGGTCTTTCAGGTTATGAGGTCAGCTTTCTATTCATCCTCCCAAGACCCTGTGGACAATGAACTCAGGCTGCGATTTCATTATTCAGGGTGATCACAGCCTTATGTAAGTGCATAAGAGAGCAGGGACATGTGGCCTCAGGATGTTGTTTACTCATCTTTTCGCTGTCCTTCCTGGAAAACAGCCTTTTGTAGAAAGTTTCCTCCTTACAACCCAGTCACACCAGAACTCTGAACCTCAGGCGCACTAAAAAGACTTGAGCCTGAGGCCTGTTTTCTCTCATATCCAGGAGATCCTGGTGATTCATATTGCGGGAGAAGGAGTCATGAACATTCCTCCTCTGAAAGGAAATGATTGCCGATTGCCACTAGGCCTGGCCTGAAGGGCAGGATTAGCAAGGCCATCAGCTTGGGGAAGTGCCTTTTCTCTTGGGCTCCCCAAACTGAGAGCCTAGCCCCAACTTCAGGGCATCATCTCCATGGGGCCAAAGGAGGCTGGCCCCTGAGCTTCCTCCATCTCTGTCTCCTCCCCTAGCACTCTTTGGAGCACAACTATGAAGGACTCCCTAGGCCTCTTCTGTCTGAACCTCCCCACAAAGAAATAAATGAGGGGGTTAACACTGCTATTCAGATACTTAGAAGCAATGACAACAAAGAAAAGGGCATCATGTAAGGGAAATTTGGTTGAAAAAATTGTAGCAGCAATGCAATCCTAAAGGGCAGGCCACAGAAGAAGAAGAGGACTGTGAGCAGAATAAGGGCATAGAGTCTGAGAGGCTGGCGCTGCTGGGAACCACACTGCACCCTGAGCAGCAAAGTCAGGCTGGACACACTCATCATGCCAATGAGGAGAAGAATCCACGCTGAAGTAGTTATAGCAAACCCATAGCAGGGCCCAGGGATTAAATGTGCACATGTGGGCCCCATCACTGCAAAAGGCAGGGCATAGAGAGCCCAGATCAGGGCACACACAATTGCAGATGTGTGCCTTGGCCGGAGACATCGGTACCAGATAGGGAAGAGAACACACAAACAGCGCTCAGTGCTAATGGCCACTAGGAAACTCAGGCCCACATTGTAGAACATGAGTGTGACAAAGAGGGTCACTTCAATCGTGGAGATGAACGAGATCGGGGAGAAACTCTCTATGGTGAGTGAAGTCCAGCAGGCAAGGTGGAGAAAGTCAGCCCCAGCCAGGTTAAGGATGTAGACAGAGAAGGGGTTCTTCTTAATGTGAAAGCTGAGAATCCAGAGGACAAGGCCATTGCCCACCATCCCACCCAGGCTGATGACCAGGATGAAGTAGGGGAGCACCACAGCAAACATTCTTTCTTCAGTTACGTTCAAAGGCCCCTGGGGTAATTCAGTCCCTATTACCTCAATCCAATTGTCAGAGCCTTGGTCCCAGGGAGATTTTGTAGAGAACTGGGCCATGGAGGTAGATCTGCTCTCAGGAAACCCCTGCTAGCCTCTGTTTACCCTGGATGTTCCTGTGAACACAATGACATAAAAAAATGCATTGGGTCCTTTTTGGTGGCAGAAATGATACCCCTCTGAAGATTTAGGCTCAGAATATGCACCAGATACAAAGATGCAGATGAAGAGGGCCCAAGGCTTGGTCTATGAAAAGGAACAAAAGTCTTTTTATGGAAAGTTCAGATAGTTCATGTTCTAGAGTTCCCGTCTAGGCCATAAGGTACAGGGGTGTTTGTGTTTCCAAGATAATCTTTCCCATGTGATGGCAGAATTTAGGACTGATGTTTCCTCCCATTTCTAAGACCACCCAGAGATGGTTTGTTCCACATAGAAAAGAGCTCCACAGAGAATGTCTAAATTGGGTCTTAGTTCTCATACATTCACTTCCACAAAGAGGCTTTGTCCTGTCCCAGATCACAGGGGAAAACACCAGGAGACTGAGAGTGAGCAGTGAGGATCAGGTATGCTGTGGATCAGAGTGGACAGGGGCTCCCCCTTGACACAACTTGCCTTCCTGAGGATATAGGAGAAGACCAAAGGAGAGAAAATGTGTTTCAAGTTACATTTGAAGGAGCTACATATTAGGCAGACTTGGAACAGCCAGAGAAAGTCCCTATTCCCTCCTTTCATACCCCTCTAGCCCATGAAGACCAGAGGTGTCTGGAGCCACCCAAGGGGATGTTAGGAGTTCTAGACAGTAGAACCTAGACTAGAGGCTCCTGAACCCAGTAAAAGCTCTCCTAGTGTCCTCGGACACTGCTTCCATCCTCAGACAGACTGAGCATGTCACCCTTGGGTGATGGCAATAACTTGCTCTTTGGTCACCTGCCCTCCAGTCTTTCCTCACTCCTGTCCACAACTGTCCATTTGCTGTCAAATGTGTCTTCCCAAAGTGTAGGTCTGACCACGTCATCCCTCCTTCCATGCCCACCTTCCATTCAATAAACTCCCGTGACTTCCTATGTATCCCAGGATCAGATATGTAATCCTCCCTTTGACTTCTCAATGCCTTTCATGACCTGCTCCCTCCAGAGTTTCTAGTCTTCTCACACCTTGCTTCTTCCTCGATATTCTATGATCCAGGGACATTAGCCTCCTGGATATTCTTCAGACAATTCTATCTCCTGACTGTTCGTTTTCCTTGGCTGTGACTCATACCTAGAATTTCCTCCCTCTACAAGTCCCAGGATGGAAGGAGATATATACATTCAGAGAAAGATCTAGAAAGGCCAGAGTTTAAATGGAGACTGAATCAAGCTACATGCTCTCGTTCTTTTCCATGTTTGGT
>CM053592.1:195505820-195526229 GCA_028646515.1 Pseudochirops corinnae | reverse complement strand
GTAACATAAAAGATCATAGAAGAGCTCAGATCTCCAAAAAAAATCTGAAGAAAATGCTAAAATGGAACTAGATGGAAGTAATCAAAAGAAATTATAATATCAGGGAAAGGAAAATATAATTAAAATTCTTCCATCCAATTCAGGACCACAGAGGAAAGTTGTCAGAAATCTGCAGGCTCTTGGAGGGTCATGGTATAGCAGATGGAAGCCAGAAAGGGAAAATTTGAAAGAGTCTGAAACCAACCTAATGTCATTCTTGACTTGTCAGAAGTAGCTTGTGCCACAGTAGAGAGAGTATGAGGCCTGGACTTAGGAATTCCTGAGTTAAAATTAAGCCTCAAACACACAGTTTAACTATGTCAACATATGAAAGTCACTTAACCTTACCTCAGTTTCCTCCACTGTAAAAGGGGATAATAATTGAGCTGGCTGCGCTAGATTGTCATGAGGATTAAATGGAATCATATTTGTAACAGTGCTTAGTATAGGTTATGGCCAAGAGTGGGCACAAAATAAATGGTTATTTCCTTCCATTTCCCTTTGCCAGAGCAGCAGCAACAGTTTACAGATCCAGGTTTTGGTAGATCATTGTTCAGAGACAATACAAGCCCTGATAGATTTCAGGTATTAGAATGAGAGGACCTTGTAGGAAACACGAAACCAATATTCTTTTTGTGATCAGTTTGGGGCATATTGGTACTCCAGAAGGGCCTAGAACTAACTGTCAAATGGAGGGATGAGGAAATATAACTGAGGCTAGCCTCCCTGTTGGCTTACCATGGCATGGACCAAGAAGGCAGAAAATGTGGCATATGATTGGGTCTACCCTCTAAAAGGGATATGGCAATTTAGAATAATATACATACAGATGAGACCTATTTTCTTTGTATCAGCTGTTAACTATTACTTAGGGTTGCAGAATCTTCCTTCTAACATCATTCTTTGGTAAATCAATGTTTGAGATGCATTTATTAGACAGTATTCTTGTGACATCACTACTGCATAAAGGATTCCTTTTTGGTGATGAGTCTTTGGCCCAAGGAGGCTCTGAGGCTTGGCCATTTCATGATCTCATTTTATATTACATGACTATACTTCCCTAAATGCTAAACAAATTCCCTCTGCTCTTACAGGAAAAAGAAACCCAGCTTTTCAAAAAAATGAGATAATACATTTTATTAAAATAATGGTAGACAAAGTGGCCAAACTTTTAACCATACAGTTAATGGCAACTGAATTCTGAAGCAAAGTAGATAAAAAACTGACAAAAAGAGAAGAAATTTACACAAATCATATGAAAATATTTTAAAAGCATTACTTGACTACCTTTATCTTGCATGATGCTCCTCAACTGAGAAAGCAATATGGTACTAATCATTTCACAAAGTAATTTTTAAAAAATTAATTAATTTTTAGTTTTTACTTATATAAGATTTTGAGTTCCAAAAATTTTCCCCCTCCCGCCTCTGCCCCCAAGATAGCATGCAATCTGTATAGGCTGTACATGTTCAATTACATTAAAGGCATTTCCACATTACTTATGGTGAAAGAAGAATCAGAAGAAAAGGGAAAACCATGAGAAAGAACAAAAAAACCAAAAAATAGTTTCTTCAGTCTGCATTCAGACTCCATAGCTCTTTCTCTGGATGTAAATAGCATTTTCCATCATAAATCTTTTGGAACTATCTTCAATTACTGTGGAACCAAGAAGAGCCAAGTCTATCAAAATTAGTTCAGTGTTGCCATTACTGTACAATGTTCTCCTGATTCTGCTCACTTCGCTCAATACTAGTTCATGTAAATCTTTCCGGGTTGAAGAAGAACCCAAAACCTTTAAGTCAGAGCCTTGGATAGTTAGGTGGTACAGGGGGTAGAGCCCTGGGCCTGGAGTCATAAAGACCTGAGTCCCCATATGGCCTCCGAGACTTACTAGCGTGATTCTAGACAAGTCTTTTAACCACATTTGCCTCTATTTCCTCGTCTCTAAAATCAGCTGGAGAAGAAAGTGGCAAAGTGCTCCAGTATCTTTGTCAAGAAAACCCCCAATGGGGTCACAAAGAATTGGACATGACTGAAATGACTGAACATTTGGGTGAAGAAGCCAGTGAGATTGACAAGGAGTCATCTGTATGCCATAGCCTGGGCAGCACCAAGAACCACCATCCTGTCCCTTGTCTATATCATGGATGTACTGAGGATACAATTGTTTTTCCAGAAAAGTAGATGAATGTTGCCATGGGGAAGAAGAGAAAGAAGGGTAGTTCTTACCAGAAAATTTAAAATTGTGAATGGGTAAAGAAAGCTCTTATGCAAGCTGGTTTTTTCTAATCTGCCAGTCATGCTGAGAAGGAAGTAAGGGCATAGTGAGTAGGGTATCAGGTCAGACATGGAAGCTGGGAATCTAGATAAGATGGAGGGAATCTTTGTTTTCCAAGGATTAAAATTGATTTTGTCCCTTTATACTCTCCTTACTAATTTTTGCCTTGTCAGAGCTTGTATCTCTAACACTACAGTGGGGTCCTCTGGTAACGAGTGGGGCATGACTACGTATGTTAATGGCCCTTTGGTGCCAGGCAAGTATCTAGGCCACCAGGAGTGGGCAGGCTGGATACTTCATAAATGCTTCTTCGATCACTAAATCCCCATTGGAGAGGGGAGGAAAAGGAGGGTTTTATGGAGGAAGTGACTTGCCCACATTTCAACAGGTTAGAAGTATCTGAGTGTGTCTCAGAACTCCATAGAAATGAAGACACTTTCCCAGATTTTTTCTATGACTAATACTGTGAGAAAGGGATAAGTGGGAATTTTCTCCAAACATTGTGTGTATTTGTGTATACATAGACACAATGTATTATTTTTATAATGTGTTCATATTAATAATGTTTAATATATACATTTCATTATTTTTATGATATGAAAGAAATGAACATGAGCTTGGATGGACTCCAACAGATAGTGGAGGATAGAAGGGCCTGGCATGCTAGGGTCACGTCCATGGCATCATGAAGGGTCAGACATGACTGATAATACTAACCAATGATTTGGGGAGTTCCAGGGTCCCCCCCCCCCCCCCACGTCTTTTGTAAAGTCTTGATTTTTAAAGTTCAGTTTCTTGAAGGCCATTGTTCATGATGAGATTGGCTTAACCTTCTTGTTCGGACCCAACCCAGGCAGGGTCTTTTGTGTTTGGCTCAGGTTTGGGTAGCATAGAAATTCTTTGAAGAGAAGGCTGAACAGAACTTAAGAACTAAATGGCAGAATCAAAGTGCAAGTCCAGTCCCTCACTGTAATATTCATGCTCTCTTTAATTGTTAACCAATCAGGGTGGATTCCCACTCTGGGGAAAACCTATTCTTTGAAGGGTATATAAACTGTTAACCACCACAATGATTATCTTTGGTCACTGCTGCCTTGGCCTGTGTTCCCCTCTGTGAGTGACCACAAGCACTCTTTTTCACCCTGGAACAGTGACCAGGGTTCCTACTCCCCTGTGTCCACAGACTGGAGTGAGCTAGCACTCTACCTTGCCTCCAACCCAGAACCACATATGGGCAATGCAACAGAACTCTGACACCCAGCACTATCAAGGGGTCCCCCATAATCCCTTTCTATCCAGTTGTCTGGCCCCTTTTACTATATGTAGGCTGAAAGCTTCAGAAGACACTGATTCACTCATCCCCAAGGCCTACTATGGGCATGACCTGTACTGGATTATGGCCCATTCTCACTCCAGTGAGACAGACCTTTCCTGCTGAACTTAATTTTCTAGAGTTGGAAAATCATTTCCCTTGTTGTTTTGTGGGTTCTGCTCCTCCTGGATTCATTTTGAGATGCTATTTTAAAGTTGGTTGGAGGGGAATATGGAAGAACTCGGGCAAGTCTTTGTCTCTATTCCAGCCTCTTAGCTCAAGCCCTCAGCTTCCCAGTTTCTTAATCTAAACTCTTTTATGACCTGTTTTTGTGGTCCATTTCAGCTCCACAGATGGGTGACCTTTTTACCATTCATAAAATTTATTCTTTCTTGCTTAAGAACTCTGACTTTCCATTGTTGATTATAATCTTTTATCATTTCATATTCTCCAATACCTCACTACTCCCCCTCCTACTCTATGCTCTCACTATGGCCTCATTCCCGCAACCCTTCAGTATTTCCCTAGGCTCTCATCCCTATTCTGACTCCACTGTCTTTTCTTTCCAGCACTGACCCCTTGCTTGGCCAGTACAATGCTGCACCACCCTCTCCTCATGAATCTCTTTCTTCTTTGTCTTGACCCCAGTCACAACTTATTACACTCTGTCTCTGGGTTACTAACACCCTCCACCTCCTTGCAATCTATTCATTTATTGTTAAATTAAACTGCAAGAAGTAATGAAACCCTTCTGTTTGAGTGTGAAAGTATTAGGATCATTACTGAAGTAGAGGTACATACAGAGAAACAGAGGCAGAAGAGGGGAGAGAGACAGAGAGAGAGGGGAGAAGAGGAGGGGAGGGGAGGGGAGGGGGCAGGAGAGGAGGGGAGAGGACGGGAGGGGAGGGGAGGGGAGGGGAAAGGAGAAGAGAGGAAGTGAGGGGAGGGGAGGGGAGGGGAAAGGGGAGGAGAGGAGGGAGGGGAGGGGAGAGGAGGGGAGGGGAGAGGAGGGGAAAGGAGAAGAGAGGAAGTGAGGGGAGGGGAGGGGAGGGGAAAGGAGAAGAGAGGAAGTGAGGGGAGGGGAGGGGAGGGGAGAGACAGAGAGAGAGCAAAACAGAGACAGAGACAGACTGACAAGCAGGCAGTCAGAGAGAACAAATGCCCCCTGAAGGGATAAATTTGGAGGACAAATTTAGGACAAGAAGCCACAGAATAAATGCAATACCAGTGACCTCTGAAGAAATAAATCATCCTATCCAGCTATTTTTCTTCAGATCTTATATTATACCTACATTTTCAGTAAAGTTGCCATGTCTCCCTATTTGTATCATCCCTCTCCAAACAGCTATATGGTGCTCAGCCCTTGCCTTCTCAGTGATTTCCATAGACCTTGTCCAGGATTACTGATAATTCAGACCCATGTCAGTGAGCACGACCCCAGAGGGTGAAAAGGAAACCTTATTCTTCCTTCTATCCAGTTCCCTCTAGGGTAGAGGGAATATATTAGCCCTGAAGAGAAGGGGGCTCCCTGAGGTGACTGATTTGGAGATACAGATTTGTTCTTTGATTGTGGGGGGATGGGGTGGTGGAGTCTCTGCAGGAGCTTTTGGTTAGAACTTACGTCAGAGAAATTGTTTTGAAGAGATTGCAGAACCCTTCAATTTCCAGTGATAGAACAATTACCAAGTGGAACACAGTGATTGTTGGAAAGTGACACTGCTGGGACCTCATTTCACCATCCCCCCCCCCCGACTTTGGTCATGTCACACTTCTTCTAATGCCTTCTGACCAATCTACCTCCCCCCCAATTGTGGGAAAACTCAGGCTAATTCTTTGAGCTTCTACAGCACCCTCCCTTGCACTTGCATGTGTCATCTCTGACTTCTCCATGAGTCCCAGACATCTTTGAAGCCTTTGCTAGGAAAAGGGGGCTCGGAAACAACAAGAGAACGTTCCTCCTGAGTGCCCAGGGGAAGACTGGAACCATAATACTTTCATGGCCCCAAGGCTCACTTAAACATGCGAGCACCCTCTTTTCTGATACTACTACAATTCTCTCTCCCATCCCTTGAGCTTCCTCTCCATAACAAAAATCCCCGACTCACATCCTGGTGCCTAATGTATTTGTGTGATGAGTGGTGTGTATGTGTGTGTATGTGTGTGTGTGTGTGTGTGTGTGTGTAGGTACAGCACTGCTAGGAGTAAATTCATTTTATGCAGTGACCACACTTTTCTCAAATCAGTGAAGTGACCTTCCCACTCCCCCTCCTCAGAGGAGTGACTGGTTTATTACAGAAGGATAGGGGTGTGTAACAGCCACATTGTGCAGTGACTGATTTGGATAGCCTTAGCCCTTCTCAGAAAGGACCTAAAACTATTCCGAAGGACACATGATGAAAAATGCCAGTCGCATCCAGAGAAAGAACTATGGAGCTGGAATGCAGAATGAAGCAGACTGTTTTCATTTCTGTTTTAATTTATTTTTCTTTCTCATGCTTGTTCCCATTTCTTATCATTCTTCTATGACATGATGAATGTGGAAATGTGTTTAATAGGAATGTATACGTCGAGCCTATATCAGATCGGAAGCTATCTTGGGGGGAGTGGGAGAAATTTAAAACTTGTGGAAGTGAGTGTTGAAAATGAAAAATAAATAATTTAATAAATTGGGGAAAAATTTTAAAAGATGAATCAAATCTTCAAAAGATAGGGATAGTCACTTTCCATCTGTCATTGCTAAGGGGCCATTTGCTAGTTCTCTCTAGATTTGTGGTCATTATGTCTGGGAAAGTATTGTTTTCCATGATGCTGAAGTGAGTCATCTGCTAAAATCGACCTGTATTTTTTTCTTTGTGTAATGACTCAATATCCAGTTAGGAAAACCAAAGGGTTTTTTCTTCTTTGAGGAGTCAGAGGGCAGTGGGTAGAAAAATTTTATTTTATGACTTAAAATGTTTGTATTGACATCTTTTGTTTTTAATCTTACCTTCATTTCTGAATTCCTCTTCCTTCTTTCCCATTCCATAAGTCACAGCTTAAGATGGCCTCATTACAGAGGCAGAATGCAAGGATACTCTCGGTATCTTGATGATTCTTGGTGACACATGACACGTATAAGAGAAAAAAGAAGGAAGTATCCCTATTCTCTCTGCTCTAGAATAGTTGTGTTTTTGTGACCCAGAACAAACTCCTCTAACAAATGGTCAATCTATAGTCTCTGGAATGTTCCTACCTCAGGAAGGTAGCAATGGGAATGAACACAGGCAGATAGATACCTGGCGTCTTCCTTCTGTGAAGAATCAAAAACATCCTCCTCACTCATGTATTCAGATTAACAAAGCAGTTGTGAGAACTGTATTAGGGGATGGACTCCACAGTACCTTTAGAGAATCATAAGCTTTCCATGATTTTTTTAGGTTCCCTTTCTATTCCTCAGGCTTCCATCTGCATAGTTTCTCTGTAGAGTAGTTCTCTACTCTTCTCTGTTTCTATCAGATTCTTCAGTGCTCTCTGTGCCACCCTGAGTGACTCCCTCAGTCTCTTCTTCCCCAGGCTGTCCACAAAAAATTAAACAAAGGAGTGATGGGAAGGATCAGAATAATATAAGGTCCTTCAGCAAATTACCCAAGAGTAAAGGTACCAAATGGCAGTCCATCAATGAGGGAACATGTCAGCCATGAATGACCAGATTGGGATATAAATCCTAGGGAGGTAAAAGAATTTTTTTTTTTTTTTTTTTAGCACTAAACCCTACAAAGCAGAGTCAAGTTAGACCCATACACCGCTGAGGACAGGAGGAAGAAACATCCAATAGGGGTTTTATCCTGTCCTTTCCATATACTAACAGAGTCTAGAGAAGTATGAGGGAGATAATAAATGCCAGGAATAAGACAAACTCAGAGCAGGACACATAAGATAGCAGATCTGTGCTTATGACAGCAATATTGGTATATAGTGAAGAAGATGGTCTGAAAAAGGCTGATGGAAGCCAGGAAGAACAGACCCATAGTGCAAAAAAGATGGCAGCTGTTTTCAATGTAATGTCTATCACAATATCAATGTAAGCTCTAAGAATTGTCAGCATGGAGAATGTCAGGAAGGAAAAATCTCTTATTCACCATTAGCCACATTGAGAAGCCAGAGACGATATTTCCCACCAAGTCACATTCCCATGGTTGGAGTGATTGGGAGAAAAAACATATTTCATTTTTCCATGTAATTTTATAAGTTGGGCTACCCAGTTCCATTCAAAATATTGTTAATTCCTTCAGCATTTCAATGGACCTATTTTCATAACCTATTTTCTGTATCCGTTGTACAGGAAATGGGAACAAATCACTTAGATCAATCCTAGGCAAACCTCTGTTGGGCTCTGCTGACCTGGGACACTCTTGAGAATAGACTGTATAAATGAACTTTACTTAGTTCTTCAAAAAATTAAACAAGACTAGGCTTCTGTGGTTTTAGGAAACTTATGACAAAGACACCAACATCCTGTGGGACAATTTAATCCAGAGCAGAGAACAAGAAGCATTTTTAGAATTGGAGAAATGTTCAGAATCAAAGTGGAGTCATTAATGAAGACTGTCTAGAAGCAAGTCTCTAGGGAAGTGCCTATTTCCTATTTCAGGATCTATTTCAGGGCCTATGAATCCTACTTTTTAAAAAAAAAATCATTAAGTTGAAGTTACAGACATTCAAAGATGGGAAGGATAGTTAATATAGTGTATAACAGTATGCATACTTGACTAGATCTTAATAGGCTAGATTATTGGGCCCAAATGATAAAATGATCCTGTAATGAGCCTGCCTCTGGCTCCACTCTTTGAAAGCCCGGGCTGCTGAATTTTACCCCAGAGTCCTGAGGGCACCTGTTGTCTGCCATATCCTCAAGTCCTAACCAATTTTAGACCCTTATATTTTCCGTTCCCATTGACTGGATCTCAAGTTCCATTTAGTTGTTCAGTATTGCATTAGCTTTTACCATTATATTGCCTTCAAAATATAGAAATAAATCAACATAAAATTAATCCGTGTTCATTTATTAAACATGTTCTTGGTTCCAGACATTGTACTAATCACCAAGGATTGAAAAAGAAATAAGCAAACTAAAAGGCAAAGGCCAAATACAGTTGTTGTCCTCCAGAAACACAAGATACAGCTAGCTGTGTGCAAACAGAGGCGGCAGAGGGCTCAGGAGAAAATTAGAAGTGCCTGATGGGATATGAATTAGTAAAACTGGGAACCGAGAACATTGGCCTGAGTGACCAGATGGACTGATGAAGGCCACAAAGCATCAGGAGAAGAGCAGAGTAATCACATTTTTTTTACTAAAATTTATTTTTAAATGATGCAAAATTTAAAAAGAATCTCTTCTCACATCAAGTTTGTCATTAAAAAAGAAAGCAAGGGAGAAACAAAACCACTTAAATTATTTATAACCAAGTAAACAAATTTCTTCCTTGACCAAGTTGGAAAACATCATGCCTCAATCTGCTCCTAAGTTCATCTTCTCTCTTTCAGGTGAATAGCCAGGTACAAAACCACTCTATTGAAACTAGACTTAGTCTCTGGGTTGTTCAGAGTTCTTAAGTCTTTCAAAGTTTGTTGTTGTTGTTGTTGTTTTACAATATTGATGACAGAGTATAATTCTTTTTCTAGCTGTATTTACTTCACTCGGCATCAGTTCATATATGACTTCCCAAGTTTCACTGAAACCATCCCTTTCCTCATTTTTATAGCAAAATTTTATTCCTTTCCATTCTACTACCACAATTAATTCAGTCTTTTCCCAGTCATTGGACACCCCCTTAGTTTCCACTTCTTTGCTTCTATGAAATCAATATTTTGTCTAAATGGGTCCTTTTCCTCTTTCTTTGATCACTTTTTGGAATAGTCTTAGTAGTGGCTTCACTTTCCAGAATGGCTGAACCAACTGAAAACTCCACCAAGAATAGAGGGGGCACTTTCCAATAAACCTCAGGCTCTGATTGGATAATGATGCTGCACAGGAAATCACAAGGTTTTCTCTAGTCTCTTATAAAACTTGCCCCAGATCCAGGTCCTCTTAGGATCGCTGGACCAGAGGACAGAGCAGCATCTCCAGGCTAATTCTCCCAAATAAGTTGATCCAATGCCAAAAGGGAATTGGATAGAGTTACCTCTGGTCACCTCTAGGAACTGTGGTCAATGATTCTCTAATACCTCCAATACAGTACCTAAAGAGGTGTGGGTTACTCATAATCTCTTCAGAAATATCCTGTGACTCCCCAAAGTCTAGAAATGATGAAGGGAACAGTTTCAGAGAAACTTGGGAAGACTTTGTATAAACTGATGCAAGTAAGCAGAATAAAAAGAAAAAAAATGCACAAGAGGAAAAACACTTGATCAGTGAAATCTATGTTCTCTTTGACCCATCAGGAATCACTGGGATGAAGCGTTCTCCCAGCTCCCAATTTCTAAGACCCAGAGCTCCCAAAGAGAAGGTTTTCACTGCCCCAACCTTGGATTCTTCTATCAGGTTTTCATCTCCCAAATTCTCAAACTTCAATGACTTATAGGAGAGCCTTGGAACTTTCAGTGACTTATCTTTCTTTTAAACAGCCACAACCCCACAAATTTCCCCTGTCTAATCAATAGTCCTTGGGAAGTCATGTGTCTCAAAATCATGACCTGATTTCTCATTGTTTTCACTTTTAGCCTCTTTAATCATGAAATGTGCCTGTACAAATGACCTGAGTTACCATAATCCTTTGCAGGTCTGCAGTCTCCAATGTATTGTAGTAACCTTGGGGTCCTTAAAAATATGTTTGCATTCCTTATCCTCCATGGTGTGATAATTAAAATGTTATCTCCCCTCTTTATAGCAAAGCCAAGATAATATTCCTCCATAATGGAAGGTTACTTTTTCCCCCAAGGTAAACATACACATTAACTTCAATTTCAGAGTACTGCTCATTTTTCTGTCAGAAACTGCCCACAGTCTGTCTTAAAGCTGTCTTCACACTTAGATCTTAGTGGTCTTAAAAAAGTCCTTCTCTGAGGTATCAGAGTGTTCATCTACAAGCAGTGATGGTTAAGGAATCAACATAGATTAAGGGCCTTCTATGGGCTCGATAATGTTCTCAGTGTTTTTGTGCTTTTAGAATTCATAGTAATATAATCTTGAACAGAAACACTCTTTTTCCCCCTTTCATCAATGGAATTTTCCTTATGAAAAAGAACTTGTACAGTTTTTCAGTTTCATACTTAATGAAAAGAGCTAATACCTAACATTTACAAGACAGACAGACACACACAGACACACATGCACACAAACACACACACACTGCACACACACAGACACACAGACACAGACACACACACAGACACACACACACACACACACACACACACACCCCACTGAACCACAATCTTTGCTGGATTATACAGACAGTGACTGATCACCCAGCCTCCTTTTGAATCTCTCAGTAACACTTCACTCTCTCTTCAGGTGTTTTTAGGTCTCATCTTTTATCTAGTTTGGTCATAAAACGGTAGCAGGGCATCCTCAACTCCCCTTGTTATTTCTTATGTAGTAGCACGACTATAAGCATTAAATAGTCACCAAGGCAGAGAGTGTTATGGGGTGTCCCTAGTACCCAACTTTCCCTGGTCCTGCCACCTTAATCACTAATTCTGGTTGACCTTGCCCTCAGCTCCTCCCATAGTTAATGATATGATCAACACATTGCTAGATGTAACTGAGTTCCCAACACTGGAATCCTAAAGGATATGAGGCCTTTCTCCAGAGCTGGAAACAGGGAAGGGAATATGTTTCTATAATGCTCACAATGTGCCAGGCACTGTGCTGAAGACCTTGCATGTGTGATCACATTAGATCTTCAGAACAGCCTTGCAAGGTCAGTACTGTTTTAAGTCCCATTTTATAATTGAGAAAACTGAGCCAAGTAAAATCTAAGTGACTTGCCCAGGGTAACACAGCTATTAAATGTCTGAGGTTAGTTTTGAAGGTCTTTCTGACTCCAGGTCCAACACTGCACTATCAAGGTAGCATCTAATACTTGACGGTTTTTCTCATTGGAATTGGGATTATCTTGACCCCACAGGCCTCCCTAGGTCACTGATTAAGGGGACATTTTAATCATGGAATCACCTAGATAGCTCAGGACCCTATTTGATTCCATGCTGTTCAGAGGCAGAAGTCTTGTTCCTTCATTTGGGCCAGACTTCCAGGCTTGTGCTGGCAAAGACTCAAATGAGGACAAAGTCTGTGAAATAATTACTACCGTGCTTGGAATATAGTTGACCTTTCATGAATTCTTCTTCACCCTATCTCCAGCTTCTAAGAAAATTTAAGAAATGGTGGCCTTCTTTTGGGACATGAGAGTGTTCCTATGGCTGAATTTGTAAATTTATTTATCTTTTTTGGAAGCTTGATTTTGCAGCCTTTCTCACTTTCTCTCCCTCTCATCCCTCTCCAAGAACATGAGAAGTCCATGCCTTCCTTTCCAAGCAGAGGCTTCTAGTCTTCGGACACATACCAGGGAGAATCCACTGTAATGTTTCTGTGAATAATTGAAATATTTCTATACTTAAGCATTCTATTTGTTTTATGAAGATGTGATTATTTCTCACTACTGTATTGTGGAGCTCATGAGAGGACTGAAACTCTGGGTGTGGTTCAGTTCATACTATACTAGAATTTTAGTCCTGGAATTAACAATTCCCTTATTCCCATGGCCAAAGAACAATTAAAATATACATATCCTTTGATCTAGCAATATACCTTTTTCCCAAAGAGATAAAAAAAAAAATGGGAAAAGGACTCACATGTTCAAAATCATCTATAGCAACTCTCTGTGGTGGTCAACAATTGGAAAAAGAAGGATCACCATCAACTAGGGAATTACTGAAAAGACTGTGTAATATGAATGTAATGGAATACTGTCATACTCCTTGCAAGGTTATTGTGGATATCTAATATGATCATATTTGTAAGGTCTTTAGCTCAATGCTTGGCACATTCTGAGCACTGTACGAACATATTTCATTTCCTCTTTCAGCTTTGGAGAAGGGTCTCATATCCTTTATGTATCCATTGCTGGGGGTTTGATTGCATGTAGCAATGCATCAATCACTGGCAAATTTTAGAAAAACTGGGAAAGATTTACATGAATGGATGTAAAGTGAAGTGAGCAGAACCATGGGAACATTGTATACAGTAGCAGCTATGTTGTAAGTTGATCAACTATGGTTGATTTCAATCTTTTCAGCTTTGCAGTGATCCAAAGATTTTTATTGGAATATGCTATCCATGTGTGTAGAAAGAACTGATGAAGTCTGAATGGATATTGAATCTTACTATTTTCACTTTTTTCCATTTTTTTCTCTTTCCTGTTTCTTCTTTCACAACATGACTAATGTGGAAATATGTTTTACATGATTACAGATGTATAAACTATAATAAATTGCTTAATGTTTTAGGGAGGTGGAGAAGGTAGGGGAAATTTTGGAACTCAAAATTTTATATAAAATAAATGTTAAGGGATGGCTAGATAGCACAGTGAATAGAGCACCAGCCCTGGAATCAGGAGAACCAAAGTTCAAATCCAGCATCAGACACTTAACACTTACTAGCTGTGTGACGTTGGGCAGGTCACTTACCCCCAATTGCCCTCCAAAAAGCAAAAAATTAAAAATTTAAAAATGAATGTTAAGAATCACCTTTACACATAATAGAAAAACAAAATAATATTTTAAAGAAAAGTTAATTAAAAGAAACTAAAAATGATTGATCACTTGCTTGTTTTTTTTTACTATCCACTTTCTAAAACATCTTAAAATAATTGATTTTCTCCTACCCCCTCTTTCTATATAGAGCCCTTTTAATACCCATGTAATGTTCAAGTTCTTAGAAGATGCATGTATCATCTGCACATGCAGAAAGGTAAACAGTGCTACCTTACTGATCCTCTTATTATTTCCTCTTTCACGTTCAGTTATTTTTACATTTCAATTGAGCCTTGTATTTAAAGAGCCCAATTTTCTGGTCTTTCTTAAAATTAGGAATGCTTGAAACTCTTCTATTTAATTAAATGCTGTTTTCCTTTTCACTTGAAGACAGATTGCTCTGTGTCTCTGGGCAGTACCCTACATTTTCTAGATGCAAGTAGAGGAAAATGCTTCCCACTGGGGGTGGGGTGGAGAGAAGAGCTGACCAACAGGAAGGCCATGCCCAACCGCATTGCAGCAGCTGGAGGGGGTAGGAGACACCATGCAGACAAAGACAAAACCCAGACCTCAGAGGGGGAGCCCTTCAGCCCGGGATCTGAACCTATTTCCAGCCATCGGCTTCCTGAAGGCAGGACTGCACAGGAACTCCAAAACTTTGGCTTGAAGTAGGAGCCCAGTTATTTTGCTGTCACCTGAAAGAGTTGGTTTTCTGGCTGTAAAAAGTAGCTGAAGTTAACAGCAATTTGATTCCACTAAAGTCTAACCTTGCAAGTTTCAAATCTTCCCTACAGTTTTATTGGCAATTTAAAAGAGACATTGCTGGCCACCTGTCCCTGATTGAGAGTGTCTTAAGAAATGGGAACTTTTGCTCCAGTGCTTGTTGTATGACACACCAGTTTAAAGGATGTTCTTAGGTGAATGCAAAGCAAGCCAATGAGCTTGAGGGCCATGCAGAACATTTGGAAGACTCAGTCTTAGCAGCTCTACACATAATGGCTAGGGATACTTAGGGTAAGATAGCAAGCCAGATACATGTGAAAAGATATAACCAGGTAACATGTCAAGGAGAGTTGGAATCTGTCAGCCAAAAGCTGCTTGTTTGGAAAAGCAAGGACTTGCTGTAAACCCAGCAGAAGCAATGATTTTCTGCTAAAGCACACTGATTTAGAAGAGAGGCTCACAACTCTGAACTACTGGCTCTAAATTGGGTTCTCATGTGTAAAATGGAAAGCTACTTGAATAATTATTTTAAAAAATGAATACTCTGATAAGAAGTTCTAAAGGAGAAAAGGAGATGCTTTCCAGATCAAAAGTTTTCTCGAATGGTGCTTCCACCAACTTTATGGTGATTGCCAGGCCACTCAGCTTCTTAGTTCTTAATAGAAAATAGTCTAAGTTCATTGATGCACTTTTAGTGGAGTTGCGAACTAATCCAACCATTCTGAAGAGCATTTGGGAACTGTGTGCAAAGGGTTATAAAACTCTGCATAACCTTTCATCCAGCAGTAGCTGTACTAAATCTGTATCCCAAAGACATCATAAAAGGGGGAAAGGACATTCAAATGCAAAAATGTTTATAGCAGCACTTTTTGTGGTAGCAAAATATTGGAAATTGAGGGTATGCCCATCAGTTGAGGAATGGCTGAACAAGTTGTGGTATATAAGAGTAATGAAATAATATTGTGAATAAGAAATGATGAACAGGCAGGTTTCAGAAAATCCTGGAAAAATTTGTACTAACTGATGCAAAGAAAAATAAGCAGAAGCAGGGAAACATTGTGCCCAGTATCAGCAACATAATGTGATGATCAACTATGAATGACTCAGTTCTTCTCAGCAACACAATGATTCAAGACAAGTAGAAGGGACTCATAAAGGAAAATGCCATCCATATCCAGGTAAAGAACTGATGGCCTCTGAATGCAGATCAAAGTATATTCTTTATTCTTTCTCTTTTTTTTCCTTTTGATCTGTTTCTTCCTTCACCACTGTGAGTAAGATGGAAATGTTGTTTTACATGAGACATGTGTATAAACTGTATCAGACTGCCTGCCATTTTCAGAAGAGAGGAAGAAAAAATTGGAAGTCAAAATCTTGTAAAAAATGAGTGCTAAATATTTTCTTGACATGCAACTGGGGAAAAATAAAATACCATTAAACAAACAAACAAAAAACCCTAAGTGACAAATCCCCTTAAAAAGAAAAGGAAATGGTAGCAATTCTCATAGCCAGACATTTGTCTCATGAACTGGTTTACAAATCCTGTTTTATTATGTGTTCACAAGGGCTGGGAAATATGACATTGAGAATACTCAGCCTCCAAACTGGACACTAAAAGAGGTGTCAGTGGAAAAACCTTTTGATATTTCCACAAAAACACCTAATGTGGGGAAACCAAACCTTGTGTGGGAAACCTCATTTCCCATCCTTTCCACAGGAAAGGCAATAAAACTTGACTTGTTGGTAAAAATGAATACAACCCATTGAGGTGTTGGGAGGTGCTAACCCTGGTTTTCTTGCTGAGGACAGTTGTCTGCTCTGTTGAATTGAAAGATAGCCCCTCAGTAAACATTAAATGCGAGTGACTACAGGAACTTTAGATTCTTATCAAATGGATGATTTGATGTAATTCTTATGCCCATCTCCTGGGTAATTTACACTGTTTGGTCTCACTTGATTCCTCAAAATTTAGGTTGTAAGTGTACCTCTACCCTTAACAAATACACTAGAAAAAGGAGAAGATGAAGTATGTACCAGTTAATTTAACCAATTAAATAATTCTGCACCTTTTTAGAACTGTGATGCCAACTATAGTCCTGGAGAAAAGTCCATTTTCATAAACTGAATTCTCACAGGTCAAGAGTGAATGAAGATGGAAGAGAAAAGCAGATAGAATATAAAAATTCTAAGATTTCAGAAAAGGGTGTTTAATAGTGGAGTGAGCTTTGGGGGAATACTTTTAGGTATGAATATGTTGCTTTAGAAAGAAAAACCTGTTATACTTATGGAGAATGGGATAGGTCAGGTAAAGATTAAATCATTTTCTGAGGTTAACCATGAGGCATGAGGTACGCATTTCTAAACTGGTTCATACAGACCTGAACTCCTGATGGCAATATCAATCTTTCAAATATTTGTACAAGTGTTAGGTGATTTAGTGAACAAATTAAAGTGCTGCTCTTAAAAAAAAAAGGCAGGGGGAGAAAAACCCAACAGTCACCTCCAGCCAAAGAAAATGATAAGTCCCTATGGTAGTGGTTATGACCTTCTTTGAAGCTACGTGAAGATAATGTTCTGAGACATACAAAATATAAATTGCTTATACCTATGCGATCTAGCCAACTCCAACTATTTCAGATTGCTGGTCATACGATATTATAAAGAAGAAATACCTGCTTCTTCTGCTATAGAGAATTCTCAATTAGATGGTAAAATGTTTATGGGGAGGAAATAATCCTCTAAGATTTAAGAGGACTTAAAACACAAATGAAATCTTTCTAAATATGTTATTAATTAAATTAAAAATATACACTATGGGGTAACAAAAGGCTCAGTAAAGATTCGGGTTCCAGTTCTGCTCCTGACAATATGTGAGTCCATGATCCTGGGCAGATGTGACCTAAATCTTGCAATGTCTTGCCCTCTCTCCTTCACTTCAGGCAGTTCTCTGAGACTGGAGTAGGAGTTGCTACTATGCATTGATGGAGAGAGTCAACATCTTAGAAGTTCTCTATATGAAAGAAATCATAGTCATTGAAGCACTATCCTACCCTCCAAAAAATTAACCTTTATCTTGTAGAGAGAGTTTGGTATGGGAGAGAAAGTGTGTTTGCCTTGGAGTTACAAAAATAAAGCTTGGATTCTGCCATGCCACTACCTGCATGCCCAGGGACCAGTCACTTCCCTTGTGTCCTCTCTGGTAATGTCGAAATACCCATAGTATGCATCTCACTAGTCATACTGGGATATCCACATGAAAATGTTTGTGAAACACTGTGTGAAGAAATCTAGTCACCGACTTTTGCAAAGTTGTGGACAAGGAATAATGAGATCAGCTCCCGGAGGTAAAAATATATTCATAATAATGCATTTGAGTTTCCAAATTAGAAATCAGAGGGTCCTCAATGGTTAAATATTAAAGGATCATGAGACAAGAATGTTGGAGAATTATTGAACTGAGTCGTAGTTTTGTTGTGATCCGTTATCAGTGGAGGGAATTCCTGATGCTAGTGAAGTCACAGAGATTTCCTATTTTGTCTCCAAATACATGGCTTCTTTAAAAGAAGAGAAATACAAGTTTGCCACATTTGGGGTGATTTTAAAATACAGATTTGTACCTTAGCCAACTGTGTGAGTAGAACAGTCTGTAGAAGAAAACTACTTGGTATTGTATGAAAAGTAACAGCAGAAAGTGGAATTCTCCATTTAGACTGCTTCCTGAGATTCAATACTAGGTTTGCACAACTTCTGAGAAAGTGCCACAGAACACTCCTTGGGGATGCCCTTCATTTATAAGTGAGACTCCAATTCTGCATCATACGAAAGATTTTTAAGTTATTAACATCCAAATCCTTTTTCTAGTGAGTAGCAAAAAAACCACAGAATCTGTGGAAGCTAACATTCTAGCTGCCTAAGAGTGCCAGCAAGCCAGTCAATAGCCACTATTCTTTATTCTTTAGCCACTGTTTTAAGAAAAAAAAATCATTTGGCTTAGCAGTTATTCAGCAATGCTAAGAGGTAGGCTAATCTAAAAGTCTTGGGGAAAAAACAGATTTCACATATATCTATATCTGTATAGTTTATATATATTTAAATCTACCTGGACAAAAGTTCCTGAAATCATTAAAACAGATGGGAAATGTTGCCTTACATTACAAACCCTTGAAAATAAGTTTTGTCAGATCCATGTCCCTATTAGGAATGTTTTCATGTTCCTCTGTAAACATCAACAGGTATAATCTAGAATGGTAGAATGAACACTGGACTGGGTCACAAGAGTCCCAGTTCTATAAAGTAACTAGCTCTGTGATCATGTGTAGGTAAACTTCAATGAGCCTCTCATATGTGCATTGAAGATGTTAATGTACAATTACTATGAGTAGGTTGCTGAAACCAGTTGCCAAAGCATAAAGCAGTAGAAAAATGTTAAAAGATAGTCTTTGACTGAGCATGGAAAGTCAACATTATTACTAATAAATGAAATTTCAATATAAGGTCATGGAGGCTCAGACTAAAAATGGCTCCCACCTCCCAAAGACCCCCTATTTTCTGAGCGTGTCTCCCCAGATTTTACTGAAACCATCCCTTTCCTCATTTCTCATTGCATATTTACCCCTTCCATTCTTATACCACAGTTAGTTCAGTATTTTCCCACTCACTGAGCACCTTCTTAATTTCCATTGCTTTGCTTTTATGAAATCAATATTTTTGCCCATGTGGGGTTTCTTGCTTCTTCTTCCATCTCTTTTTCTAGCAGTCCTAGCAGTAGCCTTGCTTTCAGGAATGACTGGGCCAACTGAAAGCTCTAAGGATAGAGGGGGCACTTTCCAATAATCCTCAGGCTCTTATTAGATAATAATCCTGCACAGAAAATCACAGGGTTTTCTCTCATCTCTTGATAAAACTTACTGTGGATCCAGGTCATCTTAGGATCTCCAGACCAGAGGATAGAGCCACATCTCTAGGCTTATTGTTCCAGATAAGCCTCATCTCATCACAGCAGATGTGTCCCATATAGACTGGAGGCACTGAATAGAGTCACCTCCTGTTATCCCTAGGGATTGTGGTCAATGGTAGTGGTATGGATTCTCCACACACTACCCAAAGAGGTGTGGGTTACTTAGTCTTTCCCTTTCCATAATCTCTTCAGAAATGTCTCATGACTTTGGAAAGTACAGAAATGATGAAGGGAACAGCTACAGAGAAACTCAGGAAGACTTTTTATAAACTGATGCAAAGTAAAGTGAACAGAACAAAAAGAAAAAATACATAAAATAACAACAACACTTAAAAAATTTTGAAAGACTTCAGAATTCTGTGCAATTCAAAGAGTAGGCACCAGTGAGGAGGATGAGTGGGGTGTGGACTGCATAAATCCTAACAGTGAGGAGACAGGCTCCAACATATGTTTTGGGGACATTATCAATGAAGAAATTTGGTTTGCTGGAATCTACTCATTACAGGGTTTTTTCTCCTTTCTTTCCCAATGGCATTTAGTGGAGAAAGAAAGGAGAGGGTGGAAAAGAATCATTAATGGATTAATTTCACAAGAGGACTACTGAGTGTGTGCTTGTAATCCTCCTCTTTAATGGGGCCTCCTTAAGTGATTACTTGTGGTATAAAGGAGTATATGGGGGTGGGGGAGGATGCAACAACCAAATAAAACAATAAAAATATTTCTAATTAAAATAATGCAATAAAAAATTTATGACCAATGTCCTACAACAGAAAAAAAAATCAGCTTCTCTGATTTTCTAAAAAGAACCTTGAGTCACTACAAATAAAGGAAGAAAAGTCATTTTTTTTCTTTTTTTTTTATCTTTTTTTTTTTTTACATTTTACTTGATTTGTTTGTTTACCTTTAGTTTACAAGATTCAGTTTTACAATCCATTGAATTTCAAATTTTCTCCCCTCCCTCTGCCTCCCACTCATGTTGGCATGGAATCAAGTATAGGATCTGCAAATACTTTCACATTGGACATTAGTCTGGTTGTAACCAATGGAATGAACAATGGAAAAAAGGAAACAAAACCAAACATGGAAAAGAATGCCAGCATGTAGATTGCTCCAGTCTCCATTTAAACTCTGTTCTTTCTAGATCTTTCTCTGAATGTAGACATCTCCTTCCATCCTGAGACTTGTAGAGTTGTCTTATAACCTTGTGTTGCTGAGAAGAGTCCAGTTTATCAAAGTTGGTCATCACACATACGATGTGTCTGTGATTGTGTACAAATTTTTCCTGGTTCTGCTCTTCTCACTTAGCATCAGTTTGTATAAGCCTCTCCAGGTGAATGTGAAGACCATCTCCTCCCCATTTCTTATACA
>CM053592.1:195476757-195496770 GCA_028646515.1 Pseudochirops corinnae | reverse complement strand
TGTCAAATGTTTATTTAACCGCTTTTTTCACCTAGAAAGCTTGAAAGTCCTCTATTTCATTGAATGACCATATTTTCCCTTGAAACATTATACTGACTTTTGCTGGGTAGGTTATTGTTGGCTTTAATCCTGGATCCTTTGACCTCCAGAATATCATATGCCAAGTCTTTTGATCCCTCAATGTAGAAGCTGCTAGATCCTATGTTATCCTGATTGTGTTTCCACAATATTCAAATTGTTTCTTCTTGGCTACTTGTAACATTTTTCCTTGATCTGGAAACTCTGGAACCTGCCTATAATATTCCTAGGAGTTTTCATTTTGGGATCTTTTTCAAGAGGTAATAAGTGAATTCTTTCAGTCTCTATTTTGCCTTCTGGTTCTAAAACATCAGGGCAATTTTCCTTAAGAATTTCTTAAAGGATGATTTCTAGGTTCTTTTTTTTTTTTTTTTTATCATGGCTTTCAGCTAGTCCAATATTTTTTTTTTAATTATCTCTCCTGGATCTATTTTCCAGGTCAGTGGTTTTTCCAATGAGATATTTCACATTGCCTTCTATTTTTTCATTTGTTTGGATTTGCTTAATAGTGTCTTGATTTCTCATGAAGTCATTAGCTTCCATTTGCTCCAATCTACTTCTGAAGGAATTATTCTCTTCAGTGACCTTTTGAGATTCTTTTTCCATCTGGCACATTTGGCTTTTTAAGGCATTCTTCTCCTCATTGGCTTTTTGGGCCTCTTTTGCCATTTGAGTTAGTCTATTGTTTAAGGTGTTAATTTCTTCATTCAGGTTGTTGACTTTCTTTTCATGATTTTCTTGCATCATTCTCATTTCTCTTCCCAATTTTTCCTCCACTTCTTTTGTTTAGTTTTCAAAATCCTTCTTAAAGCTCCTCTATGGCCTGTAACCAGTTCATATTTTTCTTGGAAGCTTTTGGTGCAGGAGTTATGACTGTGTTGTCTTCCTGCCATTCCATGCTTTGATCCTTTATGTCCCGTCAAAAAGAATCTAAAGTTGGATTTCTGTGCTTGCTTCGCTTCCTTTGTTTGCTCATGTTGCCACTCAATTACTTGGCTTTTGAGCTTTTTGCCAGAGTGGATCTCTGCTTCCAGAGAGGAGAGCTTTGTCTCAAATCACTAGGCTTTTTGCTGCTGCTGGAGCTAATAGTTGGGTGCCCTCTCTGAAGCCTCCACAGGTTCTGGCACCTAGTGAAACACCCCAGGAGCTCCACCCAAGACAGTGACCAGATCCAAGTAGGTTAAAGCTAGAGTGACTACCCCTCAGAATGGTTGCTTGATCCCCCTGCAATCTGCAGGACAGGAACTCTGAAGCAGCCACATGGAGGCAGCTGCATGAGCACTATGTCTAAGGGGCTTCTCTTTTCCAGGGGCAGAGTCTGGACCGCACTTTCGGTCCCACTGTTCCCAAAGTCCACACTGACCTTTTACTTTGTCTTTGGCATTTATGGGTTGATAATTCTGGAAATGGCCACAGCTGCTGGTGATCTACTCTCCCAAAATCCTTCCAGCCATGGCTGATTGGGGCTACCCTGGGGCTAAAGCCGCCAGCTCTTGCAGGGCCAGGCTCCACTCCCAGCATGCAATGGACCCTTCTTGTCAGCCTGCTGGGCTGCCTTCAGCAGGAGATTTGTTTTTCTCTGTTGCTTTGTGGGTTCTATAGCTCTAAAGTTTGTTTAGAGTCATATTTTATAGGTAATTGAGGTGGTTATGGGAGGAGCCACAGAATTTTCCTGCTTCTACTCAGCCATCTTGGCTCCACCCTGATGGTGTTTATTCTTATAAATTTGGCTCAGTTCTCTATATATTTTTGAAATGAGGCATTTTACAGAGACATTGACTATAAAAATTGTTTCCCAGCATTCTGCTTCCCTTCTATTCATGGTTCAATTGGCTTTTTTGTGCAAAAACTTTTCAATTCAATGTAATCAGAATTATCCATTTTGCATTTCATAGTGTTCTCTGTCTCTTGTTTGGTGATAATTTCCCACCTTCTCTATAGGTTTGATAGGTAACGTATTCCATGCTTTCAAAATTTGCTTAAATCACGTAACCATTTTGACCTAATTTTGGTATATGCTGCAACATGTTGGTCTGTGCCTAGTTTCTGCTATACTATTTTCCAGTTTTCCAAAAGTTTTTGTTAAATATTGAGTTCTTATCCCAGAAATTGGAGTCTTTGGGTTTATCAAACAGTAGATTACTCTAGTTATTGACTAGTGTCTTGTGTGCTTAACCTATGCCACTGATCTACCACTCTGTGTCTTAGCTAAGGAAACACATTTCTATACTACACTGCAACGCCATGACAGAAGTAAGGGGAAATGGGAGAATTAAGCACCTACTATGTTCACTGTGTTAAATTCTTTACAGATATTACAAAGGTTATCTCATTTGATCCCTGGAAGAACCTTTTGAGGCAGGTACCCTTATTAGCTTCATTTTACAGTTGAAGAACTCGAGGCAGACAGATGTTAAGAGTGCCTTGTCCAGGGCTGCACAGATAGTGTCTGAGGGTAGATTTGAAATCCTTTCTTACTTTAGCCCAGCTCTCCGTGCACTGTGGCGCCACCTAGCGGCCCCTAGAGACAGGGCACAGGGAAGGAGGAGGCTCTAACTCGTAAGAGGAGGGAGCGGAGTAAATCTTTGGAAAAGTCTTTGATGCCCTTCCGTTTCTTCCTGAACCCAGGGCGTCTGAGAGGAGCTGGACTTCGTGGGGCTGGGACCAACCACCATGGCTGTGTACCCCACACCTGGGCAGCGGGATTATGTTTATGACAACGGAACGGAGAGAAGTGAAAATGGGATTTTGTTTTTTGGAGCACCAGGAGAGTTTTATTTAAGTGACTGGATGGAGATCCTCCCTCTGGTCATTGCCCCGGTCGGGCTGGTGGGGAACAGCGCGGTCCTGTGGCTACTGGGCTTTCGGATCTCGAAGAACCCCTTCTCTGTCTACATCCTCAACCTGGCGGGGGCCGACGCCCTCTTCCTTTGCTGTTCCTTTCGGATCTCCATATACGAAACTGTTAGTTATTATTCTTTCACGTCGGTAGTATTTATCTACCTCGAAGACGTGTCCTACAGCATGGGCCTGAGCCTGCTGGCTGCGATCAGCACCGGGCGCTGTCTAGCCGTGCTCTTCCCTACTTGCCGCTGTCACCGCCCAAAGCACACGTGCCCCTCCGTTTGCGCTGTCCTCTGGACTTTGGCTACTTTCTTCTGTGTAGCAGATGTCCTTGCAATTATGTTAGCAGACAGGCTTTCAGCGGAGCATTGTTCAGATTACCGGTCGTGTGGTTAGTCCATTTCACCCCAGTGCTGTGCGGGTCCAGTGCAGCTCCCAGCGCCGGCAGCCCCCCAGGCTCTACCTCCTCGTCCTGCTCATGGCCCTGGTGTTTATGCTCTGTGGCTTGCCCTTGGCGATCCAGGATGTAATATCATATTTCAGCTTATATTTCATACCTTATTGGCTCCCTACGACCCTGGTCTGCCTGAAATGCAGCGCACACCCCTTCCTTTACTTCTTGCTGGGCAGTCGAAGGCATAGAAGAAAGAAGGAGTCTCTCAGGGTGGTCCTCCAGAGGGTCCTGGCAGATGGCCAGGAGTTGGAGGGTGAGAGGAGAGACTCCTGCCTCAGCAACACCTGGGAGACGTCATTCTAACGATGGGGAGAAGATGCTTGGGCCCAGGAAGTCATGAAACTAACTCTATGACCCAGGCCCCCCCCCCCCCCCCCAGCACCTCCGCCTCCCCGCCTACCTGGGAGGGGAGCGAGGAGTCCCCGCAGGTCTTCTGCTGATTACTAAAGTTTGAGTTTGAAGTAGTGAACGAGCATTTATTAGGTGCCTAATGTATACCAGGCACAAAGCTAAAAACTTTTTTTTATTCTTTTTTTGCTTTTTGGAGGGATGAGGGCAGGGCAATTGGGTTTAAGTGATTTGCCCAAGGTCACATGGCTAGTAAGTGCTGAGTATCTGAGGCCGGATTTGAACGCCGGTAAGTGACTCGGGTTGAATTTCAGCTCAAATATTCCTCACTCCAAGCTATATGCTCTGTGCATTCTGGAGCCCTCAGATGGCAGCAGCATTCAGGATTTAGTGTACTCGTGGAGGGAGGTCCAGGGCCTCTTGTGTCACTAGCCCAGAGAAAGGACATTCCAACACGATGATTGTCCTTTTTCTGAAAAGTAGAGGAAAGACACCATTTAAGGCATCCTGTCTCCCTGACTTGTCTTTGTCAGTCTCTATAAATGAACTCAGAGTCAGGACTTAGCTCCTCAGGATTCCATAGACCATGGTCCCCCACCTTGTCTTTTTACAGATATTACAAAGGTTATCTCATTTGATCCCTGGTGCATGTTAAAACACACTATTTTCACTTTTTTATGATTTTTTTGGCATTTCATCCTGTTTCTTCTTTCACAACATGACTAAAATGGAAATATGTTTTAGATGATTGCATATGTATAACCAATGTCAATTAGCTTATTGTTTTAAGGAGGGGGAAAGGAGTGAGAAAATTAATAAATCAAGGGGGTGGCTAGGTGGCACAGTGAATAGAGCACCAGCCCTGGAGTCAGGAGGACCTGAGTTCAAGTCTGACTTCAGACGCTTAACACAAAAACTAGCCATGTGACCTTGGGCAAGTCACTTAACCCCAATTGCCCTACCTTCCTCCCTCCAAAAAGAAAAAAAATTAATAAATCAAAATTGTATATAAAAATGAATGTTAATAATTGCTTTTACACATAATTGATAAAATTAAATTATATTTAAAAGAAAAAATAAAAAGGAGAATAAAATTATTTCACAGTTCCTGTTTTCTGATAGACCTCATCTAACATTTCAAGCTCTCTCTCTGTCTCTTTCCCTTACTCTCTCTGTCTCTCATTCTTACTCCCTCTCTCCATTTCTTCCTCCTTCCCTTCCTCTTCCTTTTGTAAGCACATACAATTTTACTTAGAAGCCAATAAAAAAAAGGCACTTTTATAATAGAATTTAATTGATTTAATCAAGAAATCCCTGACTATGTTTTGGAGGAGATAGATAAAAGTTCTCTCTCTATCACACACATCAGCAAGCAGCCTTATTGAGTTTTTGCATGAGTTGAGTCTAGAATGGACAGTACCCTCTTTCCACCTAGATTGTAATCACTCCTATTTCCTCCATCGGTGACATGGTGAAACTCAGAGAGGTGTAAAGAAGCTACATTAGTAGTCCAGCATCCCACAGTAGGAGGCAGAATTTGAACTCAGATTTTCACTACTTCAAGTCTAGGCATTTCTTCACTACAGTAGGGTCCCTCACATAATTCAGGAGAACTAACGGACTGAGGCTGAAGCGTGTGGAGACAGGTCTTCACTAAAGTGATAGGGTTGTTCCTGGACCAAAGAAAAGACTGCCATTTCTTATCTGCATTATTGTTGGGAGACTGACAAAGAACAAAGACACTACAAGGTAAATGCTCTTTCTTGCATGCCTCTTTTATGCAAGATAACTTAAGCATTCTTACTCTTCCTTTCCCATTTTCCCAGGACATCCAACTTTTGACTATCCACTTTTAAAAAAAAACATCTCAAAGTAATTGATTTCCTCCATCTCTCTCTTTATATGTAGAATTCTTCTAACTGCTCATATAATGGTAAGGTTCTTAGAAGATACATGTGTCATGCAGTAAGGCAAACAGTTCAACCTTACTGAGTCCCTTATAATTTTTTCTTTCATGTTTACCTTTTTATGTTTCAGTTGAGTCGTGTTTAAAGAGTCAGATTTTTTATTCAGTTCTGGATATTTTTTAAAAAAAACATTAGGAATACTTGAAACTCTTCTATTTAATTACTCATTTTTTTTTTAATTTTAAGGATGATACTCAGTTTTGCTGGGTAAGTTATTCTTGATGTTAAAGCCCACTCCTTTGCATTCCTGAACATCATATTTCAAGCCTTCTGCTCCTTTAATATAATAGCTGCTAAATCTTATGAGATCCTAATTGTGGCTCCATGATATTTCAGTTGTTTCTGTCTGGATGCTTGAAGTGTTTTCTCTTTCACCTGGGAGTTCTGGAATATAAGACTCCTAGGAATTTTTATTTTTCTTTTTCTTTCAGATAAAGAAATAAAAGCAACATTAGAAAATTTTGGGAAGACAGTTCCTTGTCCCTTTTTTGAAGAGGGCCAGTGACATCATGGGGTAACTTCTAGACTCATGCTTTAGTTAGATTTAAGTGATAGGTAGATATTTTTACATTTTTTTATCCTTTGGTTCTAGGATTTTGGGACAGTTTTTCTTGATAATTTCTTGAATTATTATGCTAAGGCACTTTTTTATCACAGTCTTCAGGTCAAACAATAATTCTTAAATGAACTCTTCTTGATCTATTTTCCTGGTCAGTTGTTTTTTCAGATGTTATTCTGTTTTTTAATGTGTTATTTTCTTCAGTACTTTGATGCCTCTTTTACTAAGGTGTTGATTGTCTTGGAGTTTATGAATTGTTCAGGGAGGACTAGTATCTCTCTTGTGATGGCTTGCTGAGCCCTTTTCAAGACTACTCATTTACCTTCAGTGTTCATCTCCACAAAACTGGCACTTATGGCTCAAAGAAGCTGCAGCATGTGTAGTGGTCAAACCCCAATAAAACCATCTTAGCAGACCAGCTAAACCAGGTCAAGGGTGACCAGCAGGTCTCAAACCCATTAGTAAGGTAGGCAGATATCTATCCCAAGAATGTGAAAACTCCCCCTCGTGAAATGAGTGAATCGGAATGGCTTACTTCACTGGGAATGGAGACAGATGATGAAGGAGGTGCTGTGGAGTCCCTAAAGCTTGGTCAGACATCACAGACACTAAGGTCATCTACTGTATCTGGGGCCCTTGCCAGTTATCATGATTTTTACCATGCCATTGGACTGCAATGACTCCAGAAGAGAAAGTAATGCTGAATATTTTGTGCAGCTCTGTCTTACTTAAATCTAATTCACACATGGATCAAGACATCACTCCATGAGATCACTGGTCCTCTTTAAAATAGAGAACAAACAATAGTCTTTTCAAAATTGCTTCCATTCCTTTCATTTCTGAAAATATTTTTCCTCTACCTCTTTGATTTTGAAGAGTACTTTTTTTTTTTTTTTTTTTTTTTTACCTCTTCCAAGAATTCTTCTGTGGCTTGTGTCTAATTCACATTTGTCTTTGAGGTTTTGTTTATAGCTGTTTTGACTTCATTGTCTTCCTCTGAGTTTGTGGTATCATTTTATTTTGTGACCACAGTAGACATTTATGGTCAGGTTTGTTTTTATTATTTGTTCATTTCCCATTCTTTACTATCACTGGAATTGTAGGAGTTTGGGGTGAGTACTAATATTTCTGGTGTAAGTACTAGTCATTTTTAGGGCTGCTTTCCTCTTTTGATGTTCACTTGATTCACCCAACTCTCAGCAGTGGCTCCAAAAGGCTGTGCAATGGCCATTAAACCATTTTGGCAGATCTGCTAAACCAGAGTCACGGTAATCAAGGGGTCTCAAATTTATCAGTGAAGTAAGGGGTGGTGTTTGTCCCAAGCACATAGATAAGAACCTTTTCTTCCATCAGTCATGGAAGTGGCTAAAGGAAGTGCTGTGAAGCACTTAGAGCTTGGTTAGACACCGAAGATGTTATGGTCATCCATTACATCCTGAGCCATCATCAGTCATCCTGGCTTTGTCTTGACACTGGATTCTGATTACTCTGGAAAAGAGTTTGAGGCCAATGACTTTCACCCAAGTCTGCCTCACTCATATCCAATTGATGCCCAACTCAAAAATATATTATCCACACTATTTTACCATTTATACCTCTCTCATAGTCCTATGGTAACAGGCAAGTGAAGTAACAGGTATGGAAACATATGGGTGGCTCATGTTCCAGGGTCATTGTCTCATTGAACTGAAGCAGAGAACCATATAAGAGATCCATGCTTCCTTCCATCACCTAGGCACTCAGTAGGGTCTTGCCTCAAATAACCCAGCTTCCCTTTCAAATAAGAACCTCAGAGATAGCAAGGGACTCAGAGAAAATTCCTCATCTCTAGATAGACCTGGGTAGTATAGCTTGTGGGCAGGGACCTTATAATGTTATCCTGTGTGGCCATATGGGGTGGAAGTGGGTAAATCACAAGGCATCCAAGGAAGAGGGACATGAACAAAGTCATGAAGAGATGCTGAGATAATTCCCCTGAGGGAGTCACTTTGCAATAATTCTGAACTCTGATTGGACAGTTCTACTGCACCAGAAACCACAAGAACATTTCTAAATTCTTGATATCACTAGCTCTGGCCTGAATTTCCAACCAGAGACTCTCAAATATAGCCCTAGGTCCATCATATCTGGGTAAGTCACCCCAGGGATATGCCTTTTCTTAAGGGCAAATTTTTTCCCCCTCCCCTAAAAGAAATGGTGTAGAGGGGAAGGGCAGGGTTGCATTATCACCCTTTGGAATTGTAGTGAGTGACAGAGGTGCAGGTGCTATGGATTTGTACGAACAATTCTAAGGGAATCATTGATAGAGCAATAAATGCGTCGCCTCTTCCCTTTCCCACTTTTTTATTCCTTAACATTGGTTTCATTGTGTTGTCTATTTCAACTCTCCATCCCTTCTCTTTAACTGTGGCTACATAGGACCAGAAAAATGAATTTAGAATGGGAATGGTTGAAAGAGTTACTCTCAGCTCTACTGAAAAAGTGAATAAGATGAAGTGAGGGGGTCATTTCACAGATATCAGAAGAGGTTTCATAATGTGTAGATAAAATATATATCAGGTTATTTTCTCCTTTAGTGATTCCAGGAATTGGGTTTTTTCTCACCATTCTGACTCTCTTCTAACAATTATAAAGACTCAGAGATAACAGGGAGCTCAGTAAAGCTCTCAAACAATGAAGAAATCCATTTTATAGCCTACAAATCCTCCAACCATCTCTTTGGTCTCCCTCACTTCATGGAAGTGGGGTGGTGGTAATCATTAATGACAAGACTAATGTCACTGAGTCATAGAAGAAGGGAAAGACTCCGGAACAGATGCTTCTGAATCCACTTTGATTCCTTCTTTTTTTAATGAATGTACATCAACTTTATTATCAATTATTTAATACTACAAAAATGCTGCTTATAAATATATGCCTGTAATTTTATCTATTTTTTTCTGTATTTAACTTATTTGCTTAATCAATCAATTAATTTATCTTCTAATATTACAATGTAAGCAATATATTCTTATTTAGTCCTTATCATGGTTCTTTCTAGTTTTAATTTTTTTTCTTTTTTTGTCTTTTGAAATTTGTTTACTCTTAGTATGCAAGATTCAGTTCCACAATCCCTTGAGTTTCAAATTTTCTCTCCCTCTTTCTCCTTCCCCCTCCCCCTTGGTGGTGTGCAATCAAGTACAGGATCTGCAAATACTTTTGCATTAGATTTTAATCAGGTTGTAAAGAAGGATTATAACCAATGGAGTGAACAATGAGAAAGAGCAAACAAAAACAAACAAGAAAAAGAAAGAGAGCAGGTAGTTTGCTTCAATCTGTAGTCAAACTCTGTAGTTCTTTCTTTGAATGTAGACATATCTTTCCATCATGAGGATTTTAGAGTTGTCTTATAACCTTGCATTGCTGAGAAGTGCCCAGTGTATCAAAGTTGGTTGTCACACATAAGTTGTGTCTGTAATTGTGTACAAATTTCTCCTAGCTCTCTTCTCACTCAGCATCAGTTTGTGTAAGCCTCTTCAGGTAAATATGAAGATCATCTGCTTCTCATTTCTTATAGCATAATAATATTCCATTACATTCATATACCACAACTTGGTTAGCCATTCCCCAATTGATGGGCACCCCCTTAATTTCCTATTCTTTGCCACCACAAAAAAGAGCTGCTATAAATATTTTTGTATATATGGGTCTTCCTCCCACTTCTATGATCTCTTTGGGATACAACCCTAGAAGTGGTACTGTGGGGTCAAAGAGTATGAAATTATTTATAGCCCTTTGGGCATAGTTCCAGATTGCTCTCCAGAATGGTTGAATCTGTTCACAATGCATTAGTGTTCCAATTTTTCCATATTCTCTCCAGCATTTGTCATTTTCCTATTTTGTCATCTTAGCCAATCTGACCAGTGAGATGTGCTACCTCAGAGTTGTTTTGATTTGCATTTCTCTAATCCATAGTGATTTAGAGCATTTTTTTGCATATGATTATAGACATCTTTAATTTCTTCCTCTGAAAACTGAATGTTCATATCCTTTGACTCAATTGGGGAATGACTTATATTCTCATAGATTCGACTCAATTCTCTGTATATTTTAGAAATGAGGCCTTTATCAGAGACACTGGGTATAAAAATACTTTCCCAATTTTCCACTTCTCTCTTACCCTTGGTTACACTGGCTTTGTTTGTACAGAAACTTTTCAATGTAATGTAATAAAAATTATCCATTTTGCATTTTATAATGCTCTCTACCTCTTCTTTGGTCATAAAATTTTCCCTTCTTCTTAAATCTGACAGGTAAACTATTCCTTGCTTTCAATAGCAATTCCTTGCTTTCAGATTGCTTACAATATCAGCCTTTATACCTAGATTGTGCACCTATTTAGACTTAGTTTTGGCATATAGTGTTAGATGTTGGCCTATTTCCAGTTTCTGCCATACCACACCAGCACTTTTTGTCAAATAGTGAGTTCTTATCCCCAAAACTGGGGTCTTTGGGCTTATCAAACTGTATATTACTTTAATTGTTGACAACTGAGTCTTTTGTACCCCATCATTGATCTACTACTTTATTCCTCAGCCAGTACCAAGTAGTTTTGATGACTGCTGCTTTATAATACAGATTAAAATCTGGTATGGCTAGGCCACCTTCCCTAGCATTTATTTTCATTAATTCCCTTGATATTCAGGACCTTTTGTTTTTCTGAATGAATTTTGTTACTATTTTTTCTAGCTCTACAAAGTAATTTTCTGGTAGATTGATTGGTATGGCACTCACTTTGACTCTTTCTCTAGTAAAACAATGTGTGTCCTTCAAGGTTGTTGATAGGGATTCCATTGTCACTCTAAAGCTTATTTTTCTATTGTATATAAGGGATGTACTCCAGAATTTAATGGACTGTCAATTAATCTCGCTCTTCTTGAACCCAGAATGTAGAACAAAGAGGAATGAGTAGAATTTACTAAAAGTAAAATTGTGTTATGCTATCAAGAAACACTTGCCAACAATGTGTTTGATGTAGTGGGATGCCTCCTCTGGACTATAGTGGATTCCCCCTCATTGCTTACCTTCAAGAGAATACCAGTTGTCCACTTGCTGGAAATGTTTTCAAAAGTATTTGTGCATGTGTGTAGGTTATATTAGGTGGTGTTGATACCTTTTATGAAGCTATGGTTTCAATTTTATGAGATAGAGTCATGAAACAATTTTCTTCTTTACTATTTACTGAGACTACGTTTCTCCTAAGACAGCCTGTCTTCCACATATTCACCCAAAAGAACTTTGGGGCAACATCCTTTCCATGTTTCTCTCTCCTTGAACAATCATTTGAAAGTTTTTCTTCCCCAATTGCCTTCTTCAGCATTTTGGTTCAATTAGATTGAACCTGATTTTTTTTTTATCTCTTCATTTACAGTTTCCTGATTCTCAATGTTGACGAGTTTGGTGGTTGTATCACTGTATTTAGTGAACATCTGGAAAAGGAAGCAATAATCCCAAAAAGTCATCTTGACTTCTTCATACTCATTCCAGATTCATTATGTTTCTGTTACAGAGAATCACTAGACTGCCAGGCAAAATCAGAAAGGTCAGGGACCCAGAAGTCCGTCTCTCCCAATGTATGCCTCAACAAGAATTTTATCCACAGTCAAACATGATATAAGGTGATATAGATGGCCCAAATATCTTCAATAAGAGAGACCCCCTGAAGCAACCCAGTTCACCATGCGATGGTTCTAATTTTGAAGAGGTTCAACCCTTTCCCCCACATGTCTTTCTTAGCAAGCTGCTTCCATTGCTTTTCATTCCAACTCTATGTCCAAGTAGCACAAATTTAATCCCTGTCTACCTAAAAGTCCTTCATATGCTGGCAGACAGATATCATGTACATCCAAGTTTTCATTTCTTCAAAAATATCATGGGTCCAGTAGAAATCATTTCTCTGTATTTAGCAAAGCATTGTCCTAAACATTTGTCTGCCATCTTGCCTGTGGAAAAGAATGATGTGTGAGAAAGATGACATAATGCTGAGGCAGCTAGGTGGTGCAGGGAATATAGCACTGTGCCTGAAATAAAGCAAGAGCTGAGTTCAAATCCAGCCTCAGACACTTAGTACCTTGGTGACCTTACAAATCACTTAACCTGTTTTCCTCAGGTTCCTCATCTGTAAAATGGGATAATAATAGAACCTACCAGCCAAGCTCATTGTACGGATCATTTCAAATAATTGTAAAAGCATGGAATACGGTAATCCTATGTAAATGCTAGTTACTTTTTTATTATGTATAAAACTGAAAAAACTTATGAAGTTCCTTTTTCATATGGAAAATTTCAATGATGAAAGGGACAAGAAAGAATATTTTTGTTTAAGAATATATTGATATCAATTCTAAAAGCACAAAAACACTTAGAACATTGCCTAGGGTACAGAAGGCACTTAATACATGTTGATTCATTGATCAGCACTCTTTAGAGATGAATATTTTTATACCTCAGAGGAGAAAGAAAAGAACTATCTTTGAGTGTGTTTTTTTTAAATACTGCCAAGATATGAGTGTGAAGAAACATAGGTTTAAGACAGGATGTGGGCAGTTCATGACAGAAAAATGAGCAGTACTCTGAATTTGAAATCAATATATATATGTAACTTGGGGAAAAGTTAACTCTCACTTGTGGGGGAATATTATCTTGCCTTTGCCCTAAAGAGGGTAAGATATTATTTCAGTTTTCACACACTGAAGAATTAGGAATATTAACATATTTTTAAAGACCCAAAGAATACTCTAGCATATTGTAGACTACAGATCTGCAAAGGATTGTGGTAACTCAGTTCTTCTGCACAAACACTTTTCATGATTAAAGAGGATAAAAGTGAAAACAATGAGAAATCAGGTCATGATTTTGAGACCCAATATTTCCCAAGGCCCATTGATTAGACTCTGGAAATTTGCAGAATTGTGACTGTTTAAAAGAAAGACAAGTCACTGAAAGTCCTGAGGTTCTCCTTTAAGTCACTAAAGTATGAGAACTTGGAATATGAAAACTTGCTAGAAGAATTCAGTGTTGGGGCAGTGAAAATTGCTCTATGGGAGTTCTGGGCCTTAGAAATTGGAGGCTACAAGGAGGATTCAGCCCAGTGACTCCTGATGGGTCAAAGAAAAGATAGATTTCACTTAGCAAGAGCTTCAGTGACAGCTAGAGCAAGTCAGTCACCTAGAATTAAGAGAAGCGCAGTTTTTCACCCAAGTCTGTTGCTCTTGGCTGCTACCTCTCTCTAGAGAATGAAAAACAGAAGGGGCTTTCAAGTAGATTTCTAATTCTGGTGAAGAGGGCTGGGTGTGTCTGTCTGGTGTAGAGATCACCTGGACTATATTGCTGTGCACTCTATTCTGACTGGAGGGCCAGAACCACCATATGAATGATCAGCAGGAGGGTCAGTATGGACCAAAAAGTTATTGGAAATTCAGATACCATCTGTAGAATCCTTGAATTCTTCAAAAATCTCCTTTCCTCTACCCTGATGACTTCTAGGACCCCATTGCTTCTATGCCTCCTTTCCAGCCACATACAAATACCTGAAGTCTGTGACGACTAACCTGAAGAGGCACACCTGTGGACAATGACAATGATCAGGTCTAGATCCCCAGCAAAAGAACAGAAACACAAGGTTACATCCCAGTTCTGAGGGCTCTAGGTTACATCTTGTGAGGTGAAATGAAATTCCTTTAGTCATCTCTGTATCTCTTGGGCTCTCATTTGGGAGTGATATGTCTCTATATGAGCATCCATTCACAATGTAATACATCAATACAATGTGTGATAGTTTCACAATGAATCATTTTTGGGTTTTAATATCATGCTTTTATGTCTTAAATATAACTAATAATTATGGTTAAGTAAGAGACCTGGGAAAGACCTAAGCTTTAGAAGACCAAAGTCTCCCCTATTGAATCTGGGGCCCTCTCCTATCATCCTGATCTGTATCTTGCCACTGGCCCCAGCTGGCCCCAGAGGACAAACTGAGGCTAGTGACTTTGCACAGCCCTCCCTCACTTAAATCCCTTCTCTTGAAAGTCAGGACATCACCTTTCTGATGCCATGGTCATTTTCCAGAAGGAAGGACAAACTGCGACAAGAACAAAAACAACTATAAAACAACGATGAATAAAAAGACATAAAAGGAATCATAGAATTAACATATTAATGCAAATGCATAAAAACTAAAACAGGCTACAACTCACGTATAAACCTGGGTCCTTCTCTTCTCCTAATACATTCAATAGCCATGGGAAAGAGAAGACAGACATTTATAAGAGCCTGGCTGGGAAACACAAGAGGGAGGAGAATCCTTTTGTTTAAGGTACCTTGAAACTCAGGGAACAAATTCCTCCATGATGAACATGCTTCCACTACACCATAGCAATGCTATCCCAATGACTCTGAACACCACATCCCATTCCTAAATGCTATTCTCTGACTGCCTTTATTTCCTTCTCCTTCCACCTATACACATATATGTGTGTATCCATATATATATATACACACACACACATAGTGTCTGTGTATGTATGCACATCTATTTTTTCATTTTTCCTTTGTGTTTATGAATATGTGTATCTGTGCATATACACAAGAGTGTCCTTAAAGAGGGTGATTGTCAATACTTTCTGTGAGCATAGCAGATTTTGCTTAAATTGTAACAACTTATTTTTAAAAGTCTCCCTTTATGATGGAGAGCAATATTATTTCTAGTAGTTAGATAATATCCAAACTGATTGAATTATCAGGCAAAAAATTAGTTATTAATTCCTTGACATCAACTTGGTGGGAAGAGTCCAATGTAGGGGACCAGGGACATCTTTATCATTTTCATCAAACACTTAAAGAAAGGCATAGGACGCTTTAAAAAATTTGAGTGACAAAAGATGGGGGATGCGTAAGGATAGATAATATTCTAGAGAAAACAAGCTATATAACAATCTAGAAAGGCTACAGATTGAAATGGGGTGCTATAGCAGGAGACCTGGTCTCCAAAACACTGAACTTTGCATTTTGGCCATAATGTTTCCACAGTTTTTCATTTGGAGGTTTCTCTCTTGAAGGGATCAGCATGTTCTTTCTATGTCCACTTTGTTCTAAGTTCTGGTCCTAGAGAATTAGGCAATTTCCTTTCTGGATTATTTTCTACTTTTTTAATACATATTTTTGTGCAATTCATGACATATTTCCCAATTACATGTAAAAAACATTTTCATCGTGGTCTGTAGCAGTGAGGGTTAGTCTTGCTTTGAATCTTTCCACTCTCCCTACTGACAGAGCATGCCAATGTTCTTGTCCCCAGTCTCTCCTCCCAAGTCTCTGGTTCAGTCTGAATGGCCACCATGTCTCCTTGATTTACATCATTTTCTTACTGTGGAGAAATACCCTGACTCTGTTATGCTTATCTGTAGGTAAAAGGCATCATTTGTCAATAGACATGCAATAGAAGAAGAACAACAACCACAAATAAAACCCTACTCCTTGTATTTGGCCCTGTTCCATGGGGAGTAATTACCCGATTTTGCATAGAGCTACTCCCTGCTGCTGCAGGCTCCTCCTCTCTGCCCACCCACTAGAGGACATCACCTACTTCAGGGTAGGGACAATTTCATTTTCTTCGTATGCTCAACACGAAGTCAGGGTGGAAGATGATTTTGCTGTCCACACCCTATAAACACTAGTGTTTATTGATCTTTCACACAGAAAAAACAATAGGGAGATGATTACATTTCCTTTCCCACTTTGCAGGGAATGATGAGTGGGAGGAAATAATGTGTGCACTGTTGGATGTGGTTAATATGAAGTCTAGCTGTGATGAAGGATTTTTCTCTTTCTGTTTTATTTATCAATTTTTTTTTAAAAGATGGACTATGGGTGGGGCATATGATATTGAACAATAAAAATGATAAAAGTTGATAGAAATTCAAAACTATGAATAAATTTATGAATTAATGATTGAATTAATAAGTAAATGAAAAATAAATGCTTTCATCCATACATAAAAGAAAAAATAAAGCCTGTTGCATTGAATGAAGCGATTCAGGGGACCTCTATGAGCTTATGCCCCACATGGATCATAGAAGGCAGCCAAGTCCTCGCCTAGTGGATTCTTCTACAGTCTAAAGAAAGATAAGAGAAAAACGAAGAGTGGGCTGGAGACTGGTTAGGAAAAAGAGGAGAGGCAGGTCTCAGCTCAGTCGTCTGCCAGCCGTACGTTGCTATGCTACACTGTAACACCATGGTAGCAAACACATTAAGCACCTTCAGTTGTGTTAATTACTTCATTTGATCCTCCGAAGAACCTTGTGAGGTGGCTGCTCTTATTGGCTGAGATTTCACTGTTGAGAACCGGAGGCAGACAGATGTTGAGTGACTTGTCCATGGCCTCACAGATAAGATAATAAGTGTTGGAGGAGAGATTTGAAAGCATTTCTTGCTCTGGCCTAACGTTCTATGCACTGGAGCGCCACCTAGCTGCACCCTAGAAAGAGGGAGTGGGGAAGGGGAGGTTGTCACTACTGAGAAGGGGGATGGGAGAAAATCTCTAGAATAGTCCATGATGCCCTTCCTTCTCTTAGTGTCCCCAGGGCGTCTGACAGGAGCCTCGCTTCCTGGGGCTGGGAACAACCACCGTGGCCGTATCCCCCAACCTGGGCAGCGGGAATATATTTATGACAACACAAGGGAGAGAATCGGAAATCAAAGTTTCATTTTTGTGGCACCAGGAACATTTTACTTACGTGACTGGATGTGGATGCTTTGTCTGCTCATTGCCCTGGTTGGGCTGGTGGGGAACAGCGCGGTCCTGTGGCTCCTGGGCTTCCGCATCCCCAGGAATCCCTTCTCCTTCGACATCCTCAACCTGGCTGGGGCCGACGCCCTCTTCTTTTCTTTCTCCTTTCTGATCTCTATATACGAAACTGTTAGTTATTATTCTTTCACGTACGCGATGTTTATCTGCCTCGCCTACACGTCTTACGGTGTGGGCCTGAGCCTCCTGGCTGCGATCAGCACCGGGCGCTGTCTAGCTGTGCTCTTCCCCAGCTGGTACCTACATCACCGCCCCAAGAACACTTCTGCAGATGTGTGCGCTGTCTGGGCTCTGGCCGGCCTCTTTTGGACATTAGATCTTGTCCTTTGTTTTTATATTGGTAGTCGGGTTTTCTGTGACAGATTCTCCAGAGTACCGGTGGTATGGTTCATGCACTTCACCCCAGCCCTGTGCGGGTCCAGCCTGACTCTGCTGCTGCGGGTCCAGTGCAGCGCCCAGCGCCGGCAGCCCCCCAGGCTCTACCTCATCGTCCTGCTCATGGCTTGTTCTTGCTCTGCGGCCTGCCCAGAGGATTCCAAGAGGGAATGTCGGCTTTCGGTTTACATTTCATTTCTTATTGGTTCCTTACGCTCCTGGCCTGCCTGAAAAGCAGGTCATACTCCTTCATTTACTTCTTGCTGGGTAGTCAAAGGCATAGAAGAGGGCGGGAGCCCCTCAGGGTGGTCCTCCAGAGGGCCCTGGCAGATGAGCAGGAGTTGAAGGGTGAGAGAAAGGACACCCTTCTCCCCAACACCCTGGAGATGTCATTCTAATAAGGAGAAGATGCTCAGGCACGGAAGGCCACAAAATAAGCACTATGACCCAGCTGCATCCAGCTTCTCACTCCCCTGGAAAGGAAGCCAGGATCCCCCGCCCATGTTTTCCTCTGGTGCCTAGCTTTTGAATTCTAAGTAGTGAGTGAGCATTCACTAGGTGACTAATGTGTGCCAGACACTATGTTAAGAGCTTTACATATATATACATACATATATATATGTATATATATATAATTTAGCAATAACCCAAAGCACTTTTATCATGCCCTAAAGGCCATTTATGAGCCAAAGACCCCTAGGGCTTCTAAACCACTCAGTAATGATGGAGCCACATTGATTAATGATAAAAACACAATCCTGGAGAGATAGACCAAACACTTCCATTGTGTGCTCAACAGACCATCATCAATCAATGCTGAAGCCACTGACCATATACCCCAGGTCAAAGTCAATACATCTCTAGTCACAGCTCCAACTGAAGAAAAGGTTTTCAATGCCATTTGGTTCCTCTTGTGTGGCAAAGCACCCGGTGCTATTTCTATTCCAGCTGAGATTTTCCAAGTCAGGGGATCCACTGTTCATTTACAAAACCTGACTGAAATCTTCTGGGTTATATAGCAAGAGGTTATCTTACAGGGGTTCAACAGGCCTCCATTGTTCATCTCTAAGGAAATAGGCTGTCTTGTGACAATTATGAATTCATCTTAGGCTATTTCACTTGCCTGGCAGTCTTACAGAGATATCAATCTCCCAGTCTGAGGGCCATATACTGTGGCAAAACTGCCTAGTGAGGTAAAACAGATTGCAAGGTAATTGGGAGATGTTTAGCAAAATATATAAAGACAGAACACAACATAGATAATATATATATATATATATATTTTTATTTTATTTTTTCTAAATCAATATGGAGTCTTCAGAGATATGTTTCTCTTTGTATCTGACCAACACTGGGATGACCATATAGGACACTATGGAGTGTGGAAACTCACTGAAGAAAGAAGAGGAGCTCTGCTGACCATTTATAGGTTTAACAACAAATCTTTTCTTTCCTCTAGGTTGAATTTGTTTTTGTTTTATCTTTGCTTGTGTTAAGTAAAGCTTGTGCTATGCTCTACGTGTTGCTGCATTGCATTCTTGCTTGGAGGTTAAGGGTCCTTTGTCTTTCTAATAGTGAGCATGACCTAAAGTCTGATGTTTTCAAAACAAACTGGGTTGGAGAAGACATTGAAGTACTACCTTACAGCTATTAGATTGGTTAATAGGAGAGAAAAAGAAAATGACAAATGTTAAAAGAAGGCATGTGGAAAAAATGAGACACTAATAAATTGTTGCTGGAGCTGTGAACTGATTCAACCACTGTGTAAAGCAATCTGGAACCACGCTTAAAGAAAGGCCAACAAAACCATGCATAGCCTTTGACCTAGCAATACCTCTAGTAGGTCTAAATCCCAAAAGAGATTTTAAAAAAAGGATATAGTCCCAGATGTACAAAAATATTTATAGTAGCTCTTTTTCTGATGGCACAAATCGGAAATTGAGGGGATGCTCCTCAACTGGGGAATGGCTGAACAAGCTATGGTATACGATTTTAATGGAATGTTATTGTCCTCTAAGAAGTGATGAGGTAGATGCTCTCAGAAAAACTAGGAAAGGCTTACATGAGCTGATGCAAAGTGAAATAGGTAGGAGTAGGAGAATGTTGTACACAGCAGGAGCATTATGGTAAGAAGACCAACTGTGAATGACAACTATTCTTAGCAACATAATGATACAAGACAAGTCTGAAGTAGTCATGAAGAAAAATGCTATCGATTCCCAGAAAACAAGAACTGATGGAGTCTGAATACGTATTGAAACCTATTTTGTTATTTTTTCTATTTTGCTTGGATTTTTACTTTGGTCTACATTTTCTGTTAGACCATGACAAATATGGAAATGTATTTTGCATGTGTACATATACATAACCAATATCACATTGCTTGCCTTCTCAGTGAGGGGGCCTGGAGGGAGGGAGAGAATTTGGAAAGCAACTTTAAAAGGAATGTTGGAAATTGTTTTTGCATGTAATAAATAAAATGTTTTTGCATGTAATTGAGGGGAAAGAAAATGCTAAATTCCAGTGGAAAAAAATAAAAAAAAAA
>CM053592.1:195421469-195476257 GCA_028646515.1 Pseudochirops corinnae | reverse complement strand
GAAGGAAGGCCCTTTAAGAGAGGACCAAGGCAACAAAGGACTTGGGGGTCCAATTGACTTCAGGGTGTCCCTCCAGAAGGCCACAGCCGAAAGGACTAGGGGATTGTGGGCTGATGACCCAGGCCAGGAACTTTCTCCCAGTGGGAAGACCAAGTCTTAAAGTCTCTGATGGAGAGAAGTGAAAATTCCACAGAGTCATGCTTAGGGAAGGATAAAGGGCTAAGTGGATGGGCACCGTAAGAGCCTGAGGCAGCTGCCTGGCCCATTCTCACTCCCTTGCCCCCTCCCAAAGTCTGTTCACCTTTGATGCTTCCACGTCTCTCCCTGATCCCCAGTTACCGGTGAGTCCCCACCAGGAAGGAACAGATCCGGGTCCCAGCCCCTGGTTCTCACAGTTGTGAAGGCACATTCAAGACCCCCCGGTACCCTCTACCCTGGACTTGCCCACCCCTCCCAGCCTGGATAATCAGTCCAGAGCCCAGAGATTAGGAGGTCACGAAGAGAAAGCCCAAGGAGCCGTCAACCTTAGTCAGACGTGTAAGGCCCCTACCTTACAGTGTTCGTCTCTGAGACTCTTAGAGTCCTTTGGGGAGGGGTCACGTGTCGCTCAGAAGCCAGCTTGGGGCTGACCAGTAGCTTACCCAACATCATAGCACCAAGGGGGGCACCCTGAACATCACTGGGGGGCAGGGGACAGTCAGGCTAAATGTGCGTCTCCTGCCAGCCCCACCCCCTGGGTCCCCCCAAAAGCCATGACTTCCCAGAACTCTCACCCCTCTACCGACAGCATTGTGGGCAAACTTTAGGGAGCCGGGGGCTTGGGGTCTTAGCAGTGGCTAAAGCCAAATTCGCCCGGCTGTGGGGACACCTGGGCGCTTTCCGTTTCCGAGGTGGGAGGGGAGTGCCCTGGCCGGCAGCCTTTAAACTCCCTCCATCCTGAAGAACTTCCCCAGGAGGAAAAGTCTAATTGAACTTAAGAAGCAATAACTGGGATGTCCCCAGCCCCCAATACTCTCCAAGGTCAGACCAAGAGCAAGAACGGGAACTGGCCCACCAAACCCTTCAGCCTGAGTGTTTTCTGGGCTTTGCGGGGAGCTGGCGGGAAACGGTCCATGCCGTCTCCCCAGAACACTTAGATGCCTCCTAGTGAGTGAGTCCAAGCCCCGGGTCTATTACCCCAGGTTAACTACGTTAATGAAACTCTGCATTAGCATCATCCCGCCTCTCCTCTCCCCAGGGCTCAGTTTCCCAGTAAGGTGTCAGGGGTTTGCTGTTGGTTGAGAGATCTGGCCTCTCAGGAAGAGCCCGGATTCTGGGGTCCAAGGAGCCGCTTTCTTCCTGCATCAATGAATTGTTTAGTTTAACATTACTGTAAGAAATAAACCTCCCCAAGGGATGTGGGACCACCGGCTGGCCTCAGCTGGAAAGCAGAGGGCACCCAGGAAATTCACCCTCGGATTCGGAAGAACAGGAAACATGGATTTTTATTTTAAACAGTTTTTATAAAGAATCAGAACCCACGCCGGTGCAGCCAGGCCTGGGGACCATGCCAACAAGTGTTAAGTAATCTTAACCAGCCGTTCCAGAGAGAGAAGAAAACCAATGCGGGGGAAGGGAGGAGGAGAGGGGAGGAGAGTGGCCACCGCCTGTTCTCAGCCATGCCTCGAGGCCCTCGGTCAGACCAGCTCATCAAAGTCCTGATCTCCTTCTGCGCCTTCCAATTTCATCACCTGGAAGAAGGGGAGGATGGAGCAAAGAATGCTAGAAACAGACAGCATCGCCTTCTGTGTTAACTCAGAGCCCCACCGAACCAGGGCTCTGGACAGTTTTGAAAGAATGCATAAAGGAATTCCAGCTGACTTTTATACAGCGCCCTACATTATCTCATTAGCTCCTAACAACCTAGTGAGGAAGACACTGCAGGCATGATTAGTGTGCCCATTTTAAAGATGAGGAAATGGAGGCTCAAAGACCTGCCAGTGCTGGCACAGCGAGGACATGTGGAGGACTTGAGGCCCCCTGGATTCCAGTCCAAGGCTCCAGAACATACATCATCTACATAGCCGACAAGACCATCTTGCTAAGACGCAAATGTGACACACAACACTCCCCTGCTCTAAAGCCGTGAGTGGCTCCCCATTCCCTCAAGGATCAGATTCAAAGTCCTTGGCCTGGTATTGGAAGCCCCCACCCCCACCCCCATCCCCACTTTGTGCCTTACTACCTCTGGCTTTCAGACACTCTACATTTCAGTGATACTTCCAGGATGCTCTCTTTTCTCATCTGTCTTCTCTTCCCACTGATTCCTCCCTCAGACACTAATTATGTGAGGGGGAAGAGCCTCTATTTCCTTATCTGTAAAATGACTGCACTTGCCTTTCAGAGTCGGGTGAGAAGTAACAGATAATATCTTTAAAGTTCTTTGTAAAGAGCAAGGAAAAGGCTAGCTAGTGTTATTGTACATAGTAAAAGGAAACCCAGGCCTCCAGACCCCAAGGCTGAGATACAAAGACCTCCAGGGAAGTCCCTGGGCCCCACGAGGTTGTGAACTGAATGCTCTGGGCCATCCTAGCTGGTGCCAGGGCAAAGACTGGGGGTGGGGAGGAGGAAGGTCTTGGCAGCTCCTGTCTAGGACAGGCTAGATTCATCAATGCCAGAGACCCCAGTTCCTTTGGGGGGGATGGTGCCAAGGTTCTTGCTGGGGGTGTCTGCTCAACTGAAAGCTTTAACAGACTGTGTCCCTGGGTGAGAAGTATGCCCATGCATGCCTGTTTCCTGCTGCATAAAATGAGGCTAATCTCAGCCCCTTTCTCTCAAGCACCTTGTGAACTTCAGAGAGATTCTGCCTGAAAGCACTTTGGAAACCTCCAAGGGCCAGTGGTCATCAGCACTGTCCCTACATAGAAAGGGACATCCAGTATTTACCCACTCTCCACATCTGGGCAGGCTCTGGGCCAGTGGCCTGGGCTGCCTGCAGAGGCCCCCTCCTCTCCCCTCCCCTCCCCACTCTGCTTGGTGCCTCACCTGCTGGTCAATGCAGCGGAATTGCCAGGGCCAGTTTGTCTGGTACAGGAAGGGCCTCAGGTCGAACCTGTTGTCGTCTGGGCTGTAGTTCTCAGCATGATAGGAGGGAGTGAGGGTGGTCATCTTGTGCCTGTTCAGTGAGTACATCCGGAAAAAGTGTTTCACCTTCTCAGCCACCTGGAGGACAAAGCACCAGGTGGGGGGGGGGGGGCGGGTTAGCTCTAAGGGAGGCCTGGGGGAGCCTCCAGAATCCAGACAACTGGTCATCTAGTTTAACGAGAATAGAATCATGTGTTCAGAGTGTGCCCCAAAGCAGGATAACACGGGGCAATAGTCTAGTCTGGGGTCTGGGCAGAAGCCCCACAGCCTCAGGCAGACCCAGGAAGGGCTTGGGGCTGTGACAAGTCTGAATTAGCCAGGATTTCCTATAGGAGCATGTTTGAAAGGGCTGCCTCCCTGGAGGGCAAAGACCCCTTCCATCTCTCTCTGTGCCTTGCATAAATCAGGTGCCTGAGAACCGCCCAGTGGGATTAGGAGAGTCTTCTGAAGCACACTGGGACCGAGTAGTAGCAATGCTCCGAGTTATTAACTACCTTTGCCAACTGTTATTACCTTCAAGGACCCCGGGGACTCCTGAGATTCATGTCCCTCAGGGCAGAATCTGTGGGGCCGCCTGCCCCCCAAGCCCGCTTCCATCCCAAGGGCCTCGCCCTGCAGAGCGGGGCTCCCCAGCCCTTTGGAGCTACTGAATCGAACTCAGGAGGGGCCTCCCTGACCCTAGGTCACTCCAGTGCCTTTGTTCATTACTTCCAGTTTAGCTGGTCTCTAGCTCGCTTTGTCTAGAGGTGCACGGCCCGTTAGTGGGGAGCCCCTGCCCTTGAGGGCACAGTAGGGCTGGGCAGGGCCCGAAAAGGAAAATGACCAGGAGAGGGCCCCCAGGGCAAGAGGGGCCCTTTCCCACCCTTCGTGGGCATCCATAGTGGCCCAAACACGCCTCAGGCAGAAATGGGAGCCTGGAGCCCAGGGATCATCCCAAGGGAACCGAGGGGACAGCTTAGCCGCGGGGTGCTTGGGCAGTGGGGGAGGGGTGCAGGAGCTGCCGCTCGCCTACCTCTCTTGGGGTGCAGATCTCCTTCCACAGGTTGATGAGTTTGCAGAACATGCTGTAGGGCCCCGCCTTCCCCATCTTCCTCAGTCTCCCAAAGATGGACAGCTCCTTGTACGTCATCCCCATGTCCTCCTGCAGAAACAAGGGGCCCCCAGAGTGTTGGGAGGTCACCCATGCCAGGGAAAGCAGGGCCTGGATTCGAGTTCTGCCCCCACACCCCTGAGCTGGGCACAGGACAAAGCCGGAATTCCAACAGGACTGGATCGACCATGTGCTTACAGCCTCTGAGAAGACAAAGAGGACGCAAGAAGCGCTGGGTTCGAGCTCTGGCTGTGCCACCCCTTGATTACTGTATCTGTGAAATGGTGACAGCAGCTTCCCTGCTGCCTCAGAGGCTCAAATGGGACAAGGGATGGCACCAACAAGCGCTCAGCCCCCTGGGGAAACAAGGCCACCCAGTCTTTTAAAAGTGACCCCAGAAGATAGGCAGGCACTTGCTCCTTGGGGGAGGGGGTAGGCCGACCTCTGCCAGGACCCTCAGAAGGGGGTCCTGTGGGAGTGTTGTACCCAAACCCAAATCCCAGGTCACTACACACCACCTGACTTGTGGCCCACCATTAAGCCCCTCTCGTATTTCTGTCTTTGTCCCTATTTTATTTTAGCTTGAAACTGCTTAAGGCATGTCTGGGCATATTGCTCAAGGTGTTCCCTGACTCTGTCTCCCCTAATCAGTATTTCCTATTTTCCCCCTGAATGATTATAGTGCACCAGGCTCATTATGGTGCAAGGACCTTATCTAAGTACCAGCCTGTCCTGCCCGCTGCCCAAGCAGGGCCTTCACCTCCCCTGCCCAGAACATGACCCCGACCAGTGCTGTGGAATTCCAGCCCGCTCGGACTACAAACTGGGGAATTCCAGCCCCCTCTGACTACAACCTGGGGAATTCCAGCCCCCCTCATTCCATGCCCCTCCACCCTCTGCCCTCCACCCAGTTAATGGATGCATCCCTTGTACCCTTATACCATATTCCCGAGTCATACAGATTTAACCAATGGCTGTTCTCTGCTTCTGTAGGTCATAGCTTCTGCTAGCTCCCCTCCCTATTATAATTTTGTGGTTTTTAGCCTATATAAACCATGATCTGATTTTCCAAAAATCAACACTCATTTGAGTGCTGATCACTCTAGTAGTTGCACTCTTAATCAATAAATTCACATCTACATTTATCTTCAACTCAGGTCTCAGCTCGCTCTTATTTCTCTGCACAACAGGAGGAGCTTGGATCGCGGGTCATTCCCAGTCCTCTCTATACCAAAAGCATGGCCATCCCCAGGAGCAGCCCATCCCCATGCAGCTTTCCTTGCTGAGTCTTATGAACCCATTTTACTGATGGAGAAACTGAGTCTTTGCGAGGTCCAGGGATGTGTTCAGGGCCACACAGCCAGGAATCCAGACAAGAAGCATTCATTCAGCACCTCAGACGTTACTGACAACAAGGAGAGCACCACCACCACCATATATATATGATGCTCAAGGTTTGTGGAGCACCAGCCACATTGGATTCTCACAATAATTTGGAAAGGTGGGTGCTTATCTCCACTTCACGGATAAGAAAACTGAGGCAGTTGGCATAAAGGGACATGCCCAGGGGAGCCCAGCCAGCGAGTCAGTGTCTGAGCCAGAATTCAAACTCTGGTCCTCCTGTCTCCAAGGCCCTCTCGGTACCAACCCCATGTCTCTCTGCCTCCATGCCCACCCACTGTCCAGCAGATGATACTGGCTCTCTGAGACCCCTCCCCCGGCCTCCTTCCCAGCAGGAGGAAGGGTCCCCAACCAAGGGTCTGCCCTACAGTACCTCATCTGTCTGGACCACCTGTCCTTCAGCCAAGGGCTCCAGCTCGGCAGTGGCTGGGGCAGACATGATGCTGCAAAAGAAGGAGGCAGGTGTGGCATGCGCAGTTAGTTAGCTCTGCTACAGGTCCCTCCTTTCTGGATAGTGGGGAGGGGCCACAGTACTGGGGACTGTAACTACCCCAAACCATGAGCACAAATGAGCAAGGAGCCCCTGGCTGAGGGCTCCTCCCAGTGTGGCCCCACTTGAAAAAAGCTTCCTGAGAATCCACCCATTTCCTTCCAGATCTAATCAACTCAATCCACTCAGCGCTGATCAAGCACTGCTGGGCCCCCAGACCTGGCAAAGACCTGGGGATCCTTGGATGAAATGGCCCCCACCCCCCAGGTTCTACAGGACCAGGAAGTGGATGACTGCTACGTGGTGCCAGGAATGAGTAAGGGGCTAACGATCAGGGAAGGCCTCCTGGAGGAGGCGCGATGCCTCAGCTGAGCCCCAAAGGGAGGTCAGGACTCCAAAAGGCCATGAAGGGGGAACAGAGTTTGGCAGAGGGAGTTAACATCAGCTGTGAAGGCCGAATGGTGAGATGGGGGTGTTTATCCTCATGGGAGACAAGTTGGGGTCACTGGAGATTCAGGGGCAGGGGAGAGCCACTGGCCAAATCTGGCCAGTGTCATCCCTGCCATGTAACTCCTTCCCCACCTTCCCAATCAGGCTCCGACTTCATTGCTCTGGGTGCCAGGCAAAGCAGCTGACCAGCACGTCATCTCTGACCTCCTTGTTTTTGCCCTATGTGTAGAAGGCTGCCCTCCTCCTGGAGTCCTACCACACCCTCCACCAGACCTTTCCTGATCCCTGGGTGTGAGGGGCCATCTCCAACAACACTCTGAACTGCACTGAACTGAATGTGAGAGGGGCTCATGTGAACTTCCTATCTGAGGGCCATGGGCCCCACCCCCTTTGAATACACCCTATCCTAAGTGTCTGCAAGAAAAGACAGTCATCTTCCAAATTTAATTTAGCCTTCCTTAGAGAGGGAATGCAACTTGTATACAGTAAGAGCCCACTAACCACTTCTCCACTGCTCAGTATAAGGGGCTTTAGAGGATGGAGGGCCTTGAATGGCGTGCTCAGGGGCCAGGGAGTTTGTGTGCAAGCACTCAAGCCCAGGAGTGTGTCTGGAAGGTCTCGCCGGAGGCCCAGCCCTGGGTTCAGCCTTCCTTACTTTCGCAGGGAGATGAGCTGAAAGTGCTCTATACAATACTGGATAAAGGTCTTGAGGTCAGTCTTGCTGATGCCGCCGATGGGGTTGATGTCTGCGCTGGAGCAGTCGTACTTGGTCAGGTAACCCCGGAGGCTGAGAGCAAAGAACACCCTCATTTCAGATGCTTGGGGCTGGGGGAGGAGGCTACAGGGTGTCAGAAACCTGGCCAGGAAGCCTCTGGCTGGCACCGGCTCTGCCAGGACAGAGGAAGAAGCCTTCCCCCAGCCCACTTCTTCTACATGCCTCGGAGAGTCCAGCATCCTCCTGCAGACCCCAGCCCGTCACTCCTATGCCGGATCTTGGCACGTACCTCTCATCCACATTGCTGGAGCCGAGCACCAGGAGCCCCCCTCGCATCCCCCGGGACCACAAGCTCAGCTGGGCAAAGAGGTAGGCAAAGACCATCCTGACCCTGGCCTACGGAATAAGGGAAGATTGGAGGGAAACAGCAGTCAGTCTCCTGGAGAGCCTTCGGGAAAGTGTGGCTCTGTTCAGAAGGGCCAGGGGCCAGGGGCTAACAGGCCCCAGAAGGCTTCCCGGTGTGTCACACTGACTCTGGGGCGCCTCGTGCCATGGCAGCCTAGCAGCAGCCCCACCAGGTGCCTGTGGGCCGCCTGGAAAGTAGAGAAACGAGGGGCCTTGGGGAGGGCTCAAGGGGTCAGTGGACTGGCAGTACATCCATTTCTACCCTAACAACATCTTCCCCTCTGGCACTGCCCCCACCCCCCCATCTGAGTGGGCCAGAGGGGGGAGGGTCTGCCTGCCCCAGGCCTCTCCCCCTCCAGTCCAGTGGTGCTCAGGAGCCCTGTGTCCCCTGCCGGTCACTCCCCTTTCTAGACCTGTTTCCTCAGACTCTGAGGTCTGCTCCATTGCCTCGACAGCCTGTCTGGAAGGCTAGGGCCGCGGTCATTGTTGGTTACAGTGGCCGTAACTGACCTGACGTTCTCTCTCCTGTCAGTCAGTCAATAAACCCGCCTCCTCTCCGCGGAGCCAACCTGCCCTGCTCTAGTCCCAGCCAAAATCTAGCCTCCAGGGAGCCTTTCCTGACTTTTATCCTGTCTGCAGTTATCAATCAAGAGACACCAATGAGGTGCCTACTGTGTGCCGGGCACTGTGCTTGCTGTAGATTTGTATATGCAGGACTTGGCACAGAGCCCTGCACACAGTAGGTGCTCAATGAATGTTTCCCGACTAACGGTATCCTCACCTCCTGTGTCCCCCATGGCTAACGCTTTACAAAGTCCTTTCTTCACATGAGCCCCACTGAAACAGGCCGCAGGGTACTCCTGCAGGCATGTGGTGTGGGTTCAGACACCATACCTAGAAGGAAACTTGAGGCCGGCTTCCCAAAGGTGAGGATGAATCAGCCAACAGGCTGGTGATGGTGATATTAACTGTCTGAATTGCCAATGAGGGGGATAAAGGGCAATTTATAGAGTGCTTTCTGGGCCATGTCTGAACCCCACAGGCCTCTCTATCAAGCACCCAGGCACTGGGGGAACCACCGGGGGACAATCTCATCAGTTGTCATTACCCCATTTCACGGATGGAGAAGTTGAGGTTCAGATTTGCCCACCGCCCCATGAACCAGTCAGAACTTGCTGACTCTATGAACAACCCGAAATGCCCCTTAGGAAGCCGAGGGGAGGCCTTTCACCAGCCGGGTGCTGCCCTTCCTCCCCAGGACCCACCTGCACGTTCTGCATGGCCAGGTTCTCACGGCTGCTCCCTCCGTGGACCAAGAACTGTGGCATCTTACCCGTCACGATGCGGAAGACCTCCATGATGGCCTTGACCACCCCGTCTATGTTGAGGTTGATGTGGTAACTGCAGGGAGGAGGCTGGTGATCAGGTCAAAAGCCCTGTCCTCAAAGAGGTGGGGGCGGGAGGGGGGAGCCGGATGGGAGCAGTGTGCAAGGGGCCAGTCCTCACACGCCCACAAACAACACCGAGATGTGGCCCAAAGAGCTGCCTGGGGGAGTCACCCAAAAGCAAACGCCCCACGACCGCGCAATCGGAAATCCAAGACCAGCTCCAACCAGAGGGTGGAGGGGCTCGCCCAAGGACCACCGTGCTGCTGCTGCTGGCCCGGGACGCAGCCTGGGAAGGAAGGCTGAGAAAACCCAAACTAGCAACACGCCCAAAGACCCCTGGGGTGAAAGGCTCGGAGGGACCAGAAAACCCAAAGGTACGGGAGGAAAGATTGGAAGAAATGGTAAAAACGGAAAGTATCTCAGGAAACCGCCAAACCCCACAAAAGCCAGCAGCAGCCGCTGATGGGCAAGGAAAAGCAGCTAAGGACAAGCAGAAGGCTGAAAACCAAACCCCCTGTAACAGCCCAAGTGGCTGAACTGTTACCCAGGAAGCCCCAGCAAAGTAAGAGTACCGCCGCGGGATGCCAGGACAGAAAAGGCAGAGAACCAAGCCAGAGTCGCCTTCGGCCCCACACCCCAAACTGTAGTTGTTTTAGATGAGGAAACTGGCCACCTGGCTCAGCCAGGGCCACCCAGGGTCAGGGTGAAGCCCTGGGGGCCTGAGGAACCCCTCAAAGGCAGAAGAGAAAGGAGCTCACAGGAACAGAAGGGCCCCCACAGTGGTGCAGGTGCCCCCACGGGAGCCACCTCGCTACCTTCCAATCTGCTCCGCCAGCTCCTTGGCTCTGTTGTAGGTGTCCTGGGAAGAATTCTGCGAGGCCATGTAGCACGTGGTCAGCAGCTGGCCACACAGCTTCTGGGGGTCCTGGGGAATGTCGTCATCACGGTTCAAGATCCTCTGGACGTCAGCCAGCACCTCCTTGTCTGGAAAGAGGCCAGGTGGAGTGCTCTCAGACACACAGTCACATGCAATCACAGCATCACACACATGCATGTACACAGATCACACATGTAGTCATGAACACACTCAGTCATAGCACACATACACACACCCATACAGATACACAGTTATACAATCATGTACACACACATAACCACAAACACAATCATAACACACATTCAAAAATATACAGACCTACCCCCCATACAGACACACACGCTCACACACACAGACACACACACTCACAGACACACACGCTCACACACACAGATACACATGCTCACACATAGACACACATGCTCACACACTCACACACAGAGACACACACGCTCACACACAGACACACACAGATACACATGATCACACACACAGACACACACAGACACACATGCTCACACACATAGACACACAGATACACATGCTCACACATAGACACACATGCTCACACACACAGGCACACATACAGACACACATGCTCACACATAGACACACACAGACACACACTCACACACACAGACACACATGCTCATACACACAGACACACACAGATACACATGCTCACACACACACACAGATACACATGCTCACACACACAAACACATGCTCACACATAGATACACACACTCACACACACAGACACACACACACGCTCACACACACAGATACACATGCTCACACACTCACACACAGACACACATGCTCACACACACACAGATACACATGCTCACACACAGACACACACAGACACACATGCTCACACACACACAGACACACACGCTCACACACACAGACACACATGCTCACACATAGACACACACAGACACACACACTCACACACACAGACACACATGCTCACACACACAGACACACACAGATACACATGCTCACACACTCACACACACAGACACACACGCTCACACACACAGATACACATGCTCACACACAGACACACACGGATACACATGCTCACACACACAGACACACACGCTCACACACACAGACACACGCTCACACACAGACATACACACACACAGACACACATAGATACACACGCTCACACACAGACACACGCTCACACACAGACATACACACACACACAGATACACATAGATACACACGCTCACACACACACACATGCTCACACACACAGACACACATGCTCAGACACACACACTCACACACAGACACACACACAGACACACATGCTCACATATAGACACACACAGACACACATGCTCACACACAGACACACAGATACACACACACAAAGACACACATGCTCACACAGATACACACGTTCACACACACAGACACACATGCTCACACATAGACACACACACAGACACACACAGACACACATGCTCACACATAGACACACAGACACACATGCTCACACACAGACACACACACTCATACATAGACACACACACTCACACACACAGACACACACACATGCTCTCACACACACACACGCTCACATACAGACACACGCTCACACACACAGATTCACACAGACACACAGATATACATGCTCACACACAGACACACATGCTCACACACACAGACACACACAGATACACATGCTCACACACACAATGCCATCTGCTCCCCAGAAGCAGCACACATGCTCAGCGGCCCCGTCTCCCCACTCTACAACCCCCATCCCGGCCCCCAGGTTCCTGATGGCTCTGCCAAGGGATCAATGCCAGCACTTGCAGAGCCTGGCCCTGGCAGAGCTGGGCAGACTCATTCCAAGTGGGTCCCACCAAGTTCATGGCAGCTAGAGGTGCCGTGGATGGAGCTGGACCTGGAGTCAGGAAGGCTCAAGTGCAAATTGCTCTTCTTTAGCTGTATGACCCTGGACAAGTGACTTCCTCATTGGCCTCAGTTTCCTCATCTGTGAAATGGAGGTAAGAGCAGCATCTGCCTCCCAGAGAGGCTGTTTCAAAGATGAAGTGGGAAGCATGGACATTTCTGAGGACTCTGAGGTCACACTGAGGGCTATGGACTGGATTTCTCAAATCTGTCACTGTGGATTAAAAACAAACACACACCTCCGTGTGAGACTCAATAGCCTAGCCTTGCTTTACAGAGAGGGAAACTGAGGCACAGAGAGGGGGAGGCATGTCTACACCAAGCCCGGCAAACCAAGGTATGCTCTTCCCCAAGGCCCAATGAGGGGCAGCCAGGGGAGGATGTGAGACTGTGCAAGGCTGAGCCAACACACCCTGACTTTGGCGACCCACTCCCAAATTGTGACACTTGCCTCATGCCCAAAGTGCCTGAGGAAAAGTCAGGAAGTTGTGGGGTAGAGAACTAGGGGTCTTCAGACCTGGGTGCAAGTCTGACTCACTGAGGATGCGAAGCAACTGTCTCAGCTTGCCCCTCTGTAAAATGGGCATGAGAAGCCTTGCCCAGACCACCACCCCAGGGTCCAGATCAGCTCTCTCCCTTCTCACTTCTGCCTCTAGGAATCCCAAGATCACTGCAAGGGCCCTTCTAGGCACCAACTTCCCTTAAGGCCGTTCCCAATGAACTGGTAGCACCTGCCCCCTCTGTAATGGCTCGCTAAGGATGGATGCAGGGTGTGTTCTCTCAGCAAAGCCACAGGTTCCAGGGGCAGGGACCAGCTGTGCCTGAAGCAATCCACAGCCATGTGCCAAGCTCTACTATGTGCCAGGTCCTGGGGACCCCAGCTCTCAAGGCGCTCCTGACTTGCCAAGGACTCAATCTGGGGAGGAAATGCCCTAGTGGTGGGTTTCAGAGACAGGAGCACGCGGGCGGAACCTCCCGGAGCAGGGGTCACCAGGAACGGAGGCCAGAAAATAAGAGCTGACCTCACTTGTTGATTCATTTTCATCATGTCTGATTCTCGTGACCCCACTGGGGGTTTTCTTGGCACATACTGGAGGGGTTTGCCACTTCCTTCTTCAGCTCATTTTACAGATGAGGAAACTGAGGCATGCAGGGTGAAGTGACTTGCTCAGGGTCACACAGCTAGGAAGTGTCTGAGGTTGGATGAACTCAGGAAGAGGAGTCTTCGTGACTCCAAGCCCAAAGCTCTGTGGTGCCCCCTAGCTGCCCCGGCAATAGCCCTGTGGGCTGGGGGCTATCATTGTCCCCAAGGCTGAGTCGAGGGCCCCCACCAACTCAGCAGCGGCCCCCAGGAGAGCTCCAGCGGCCTCCCACTTACTTCCATTATTCACGGCTTGGCAGACCTGGCAGCACATGGAGTACACCAGGCAGGCGACTGCGGAGCTGTCCAGTCCACCGCTGAGGGGGAGGAAAAATCCGGCCTTGAGAGAGAAAATCAAAGAAGAAGATGAGAAAAGCAACTTGACGCAAGCACTGTCCTTTCATCAAAGTGCACGTAGGCATCAGGATTGCCACCCAAGGCCCAGCACCACAGAGACTTCGCAGCAGGCTCCCGGAGGGGACACAGGCACTGTCTTATTGCTCAGTGAAAACTGTGCCCCTCGCCCCAGCTTGTGGCCCAGGAGAAGGGGCTGGAGAAGGGCCCACTCCCTGGCTTTCCAAAGAGGAAGACACTGGCAGCGACGCAAGTGGCATTTTAATTCCCGGCAAATTTCAAGAACATATTATGTTATTTTAAAGTTATTTTTATTTCATTAAATATTTCCCAGTTACATATAAAAAAAATTAACACTCACTAAACAAAAAATTTGAGTTTCAACTTCTCATCCTACCTTCTATCCATCCCCCCCTCTTTGAGAAGGCAAGCAATTTGATATGGATTATAAGTGTGAAGTCACGCAAAACATCTCCTTATTAGTCATGTTGTGAAACAAAAGACGCACGCGTGGACAAATGAAGAAAATGAAAAAGGTCTCTTTGATTTGCATTCAGACCACCAGAGTTCCTGCTCTGGAAGAGGACGGCGCTTTCCACCATGGGCCCTTCAGAAGCGTCTCGGATCATTGTCCTGCTGAGAACAGCGAAGTCACTCACCATGGATCATCGGCACAATATTGTTGTCACCACATACAATGTTCTCCTGGTTCTGCTCCCTTCACTTTGCCTCAGTGCGTAGAAGTCTCCCCAGGTTTGTCAGAAGTCAGCCTGCTCATTCTTTCTTACAGCAGTATGCCATCACAATCATATGCCACAACGTGTTCAGGCATTCCCCAGTGGATGGGTATCCCCTCAATTTCCAATTCCTTGCCACCCCAAAAATAAAGAAATGCTACTAACATTTTTGTACAAATGTGTCCCTTTCCCTTTTCTTTAATCTAGTAGTTCTATTGCTAGGTCCCTATGGGCGCAGAGAGCAAATTATATTAAAAGGATGGTTAGTGAATGTGCAGAAGAGGAAGCAGTGATCACAGGAAGCCCCAGCATGCGGATCCACTGTGAGTGACTCAGCTCTTCTCAGTAACGCAATGATCCACGGTTAGTGCAAAGGACTCACAAGGGGAGCTGCTATCCACATCCAGAAAACGATGGAATCCGAAAGCAGATCCCAGCAGATCCTTCTCACTTTATTCTTTCTTGTGTTTTTTTTCTTTTGATCTGTTTCTACTTGCACAACTGTGGATAATATGGGAAATGTTTTACATGATGGCACATGTATAAACTATATCACACTATCATTTCCAGAAGAGAGGAAGGGAGGGAGGGAGAAAAATACGGAATTCAAAATCAAAAAGAGCTGCCTTGGGGAAGAGGGAGAACAGCCTCCATGTCAGTGGTTGGAATGCAATTCTGGCCCAAGTCCATCTGGGGCCCAGTTGTCCCTGAGGTTCCTTCCAGCTCAGAGATTCTGAGAGATGATCCAGCAGAGGGACAGTCTGAAGGCCGGAGGCAGGAAGCCCCATAGGGATGCCCGTGTGACAAGATAAACCAGCCTCAGGGAAAGTCCTCATCACCATGGGCAACAGTGAGTCAGTGCCACGTACCCAACAGAACCGCAGGAGATGGCGCCTGTTCCTCAGGTGTTTCATGGTTCCCCCAACGCAAGCCCAAACACAGAGGAACCCAGATGTCTCACCTGCTGACTGCGCCTCAAGTAATCCCAGAGCCAACATGCGGGGCCAAGGCTGCCGAGGAAGCAGAAACAGAGGGTAAAGCCAAGCTCCCTACAGGCACGAGCCCCCACCCCACCCCATCTGGAGGGGCCTGGAGCCCCCAGCAGAGCCAGTCCCAGAGAACCAGCGGTCTGACTTCTCCAAAGACTTGTCTCTGCCCCACACATCAGCCATGAGATACAGACCTCAGGCTTGTGCTTTTATGCCTGGAGGAGTCACCTGGGGCTCCCGGAATCAGTAACCTAGCTATCTATTTGTCTATCATTACCACCATCTACCGATCATCTATCCATCCAGCCATCTATGTATTCATGTACACACAAACCTCTCTGTCTGTCCTCTAGCTAGCACCCCCATGCCTGGTGCAGCCCAGAGAAGGATTACAGCCTCTCCACCACCTGAGCATCAGAGTCCTGACTCAGGCCGAGGGGGCACACAGGCTTCTTCGTGCCCTGCGCCCTCACACCAGACAAACGCCTGGGTTTAACGAGCAGTGCCCTTCTTAACTCAAAACTCGACACCTAAACCGAACCAATCCAACTGACTACATGCCATCATGAACTCTTAATCACAAGAGGAAGTGCAAGGACCACGATTCTCCTTTTACAGATGAGGACGCTGAGACTCAGGGTGGGGGGGAGGGAGGAGGAAGGGAGGGATCTGGAGAATATTCTTAATGACGTTTTAGAATCAAGTACAAGGTACCAAGTACAAAGCCTCGGATAAGGAGCACCAGGTCAGGCCCTGCCAACCAGAGGCTGGGGGCCCCCTGGGCAGGTCTGAGTCAGTCTGGCTGCATGATTCTGCCCCGAGACTGCACGGAGCACACCCTGGAGGTGGTGATTGCATGTGTCTTGGACATTCCTGGCCCATGAGCCCAAGACTCTACATCTGGCGAGCGCTGGAGACCAAGCCTTGGGAGATGAAGAACCCACCTGATCTCCTCCCCGAGGCTGTGATAGTGCCACTGGATCGGCTCTGACGTGGACACCAGCACGTCATCATGGCACGAGAGAGCAAAGTCGACCTTGACACGGGTGTAGGGAACCACTCTGCTGGCCTGATGGGTGAGAGCAGAGGCAGACTCCTGAGAGAGCCCGTCCAAGGAACGGCACTGCCCCCAGCCCCGCAGGGGGAATCTCCCAGCGCCCAAATGCCTGCTGCGTGATGGGATAGGACCAGTACGGCGACAGCCCCCTGGGACAGACCACGAGCCAGAAGAAGGAAGCAGCTGCTGTGAGCTGACACAGCTTCTTGGGAGCAGCCCCACCGTGCCTCATGCGGCCCGCCTCCCGCCAGGCCCCACAGACCAGCTCTGGGCTTGCACCATGACCAGAGCCCTCAGGACAAGCACACTCACCATCAAGTTACGAGAAGAAATCTCTGCCCGGAAGCACCGGACGTCCTCCAGATCGATGGTGGCTGTGATGACCTCCTAGGCAAAGAAACGTCAGGAGCATGGATTCCATGTGCTCTGTGGTGGTGGCAGCCACTTGCACCATTCCTACAGGTTTTCCCTACAGAAATCCCACGGGAGAGGAGCCACTGGTCCCCCTACTCTACAGGTGAGAAAATGTCGGTATAGAGAATTCAGTGACAGGCCCCAGAACTCAAATCCAGGTTCCTCGAGGCCAAGCACAGGTAGGGTTTTCTCCATGACTGCCACAATCATGACAAACTGATTTAGTTGTGCCAAGGCTGGAGGGGGGGTGCCAACTCTCTGTGCCCACACGTCTCTCGCTTGGGCCACTGTCTAGCGGTACCCTTCTGACCCCTTCTCCCACCTCCCCCTCCCTATGTTAATGCAGCTTTCCCCTAAAAATGACACTGATGAACCAGCTACACACAAAGGGATGCAGGCTGCTCGCCAGCCATAGAGAAGCAAGTCACACACATGTGCATGCGAGTGCTAAATCCCTGCTCAGTCCATCAGCATCAGCTCTTCCTGTCTGTGCCCCGACTCATTCCCTTACAAAATGCCTTCTAAGTGTGAGGCACAGGACAAAGGGTCCCAAGACAAAAAAGGCCACAGCTGGCCCCTTTCCTCCTCACTTCCAGAGAGCCTTACTGGGGGTGAGAGGGAGGGAGACAGGACAAGGAGATGAGGAGAGCTCCAGGAGAAGGCTTCAAGGAAGAGACGCAAGAAGGGAGGTGGGGGGAAATCAGGAGGGCTTCCCAGAGGAGGTGGCCTCCCTGCTGAGCCTTGAATCAAGGAGAGCGAGGCCAAAGTGTGATGAGGGCAGAGAAGAACTAGAGGGCCAGGGGCACTGCAAGAGAGAGGATGGGAAGAGGAGTCACGGGAAGCCACGCCAAGTATGCTTCTATCACCCAGGTGAGGGAGCCACAGACAGTGGGTCTGACTAGGGGCTGAAAAAGGCTGCTCGGGCAGCTGGCAGCCACACCAGGAGAGTGGGAGCCACAGAGGCCAGGAGGCCAACAGGGAGGCTGTCAGGGCTTGTGTGAGAGTGGGGGCTGGGTGATACTGAGCTATGAGCTATTGAGCAGGAAGAATTATGAAACCAGCAGAGGAGTGAGGTGAGGGAAGGGTCTACACTGGCTCCAGGTGAGTGAAGGGTGGGGGGAGGGGGACAGCACTGCAGTGCCCCACATCCCCTGACATGACCTGTCCTTTCCCTGGATGCCCGTAGTTATCTGGGTGTGTGCTCCTTTTACCCAAGAAAATGTAAGCTCCCTGAGGGCAATTTCCTCTTTGCGCCCCCAGCTCTGAGCCCTAGTTGGCACTTAATAAACAGTCCTTCAATCTGCCTGAATAACATCTGGCCTTTCTACAGTGCTGTAACACTTCAACCAACTGAAGGAATGAATGAACCAAGGTAACTGCTTCCCTGCCAATAACCCTGCAGGGCCAAGTGAAGAGTCTGACTCCCCTTTACTGAGAAATGTCAGGGGCAACACTTGAACCCGGTGTTCTGACTCTAACACCTGTGGGCAGGACAAGTGACCTGGGAGGAGAGCAGGAGGCTCCCTCCCACTACACACACACACACACACTCAGGCGCCTCACCACGTCGTCCAGGGAAAACTGCATGCCCTGGGCCACAGTGGATCCGTTCACAGAGATCATGGAGCAGCCATCGTAGTAGAGACGGTCGCCATCACAGCCCTTCTGGTTTGACAAGAGATAAATCCCACCATTCTGGAAGAGAAGGGCATGTCCCAATGTGGGGTGGTCTGAGTGCCCCAGGATGCTTCCGGGGGGGCCTCTGCTCTCTTGCTCCCTAAGACCCCAGGCACAGCTTCGAGGCCTCATTCCCCCTTCCCAGTCTCAAGATGGTGTCCCCAACAATGCCCTGTGAGTGGCTGCCGGAGAAGAGTCATACTTGGGAACAGCTGGCCCTTCTCAGGACTTCTGTCAGCCTGGCACAGAGCCCGGCAGGAAGAGATGCCTGGGGTCCTAGAACCAGGAGTGGTCAGAGGCAAGGTTTGAACCCAGGCCCTCCCCACCCTGAGGTCGCCCCTTAGTCACTACCCCACACTCCCTGTTAGGGAGACTCAGATGGGCAGGGACTTTCCAGGCTGGGTAGCCACTGGAAGGAGGAGAAGCAAACTGGAGGGGCCTGGAGCTGAGCATGGGGGCCAGCACCATGGGGGCTGGAGAAGAGGTGTTGGGGCCTGGGTGTGATTTCACAATGGCAGCAGAAGCCAGTGGGATGAACTGGGGGTGAGCGGCCCTCCCTGGGAACCAGAAGTTTATTGACAGGAGAATGTGGTCAGAGAGCGGTAGATGAGGGTTTTTTACTATTCTGCCTAGAAAATAAAACTCTCTTCTGGGAATCCTTTAAGGCAGCTGACCCAGAGCCCATGTAGAATCTTCTTTCCAAACAGACCATTTCTAGGGTGTAAAAAGAGGGTGAAAAACAGGCACCATCTTAAAATTCAAGGGGCTAGCCAGTAACACCCCAATCCTATGGCACAATGTGCTTCCCTTCCCCCAACAGGCCTATGAGGAATATGGGAAGAAAATGGTGGGCCTCGCTTTACAGATGAGGAGCCTGAAGAAGCCAGCCTTGGTAACTCAATCGCATAACGTTCCCATCGCCCCCCAGACACACAGTCCATCCCTCATGGTGTCTTCCCAGACGAGAGACACTCTGAACACACCCAGGCTCCTGTGGGCCTACCTTAAAGGTGGCCAGGTTCACCAAATCCACTCTGGTGTAGGCCTTCCGCAGCACGTGGTGACTCCCTGAGGAATTGGTGAAGATTTCCACTCCGTCCAGGCCCATATCAATGTGTGGGCTAAGGAAAAGCACAGTGGGCAGAGCAGTGAGAGGCCAGGCACAGCTGCCCAGAGTCCTCTTCCCTGCCATGCACTCTGGAGCACCAGGGGCTCCCTCCCTCCTCCAGGAGGGAGGCAGGGGCCCGAGCCAGGGCCCAGAGATTACCTGTGAGGTGTCCACAGCTCCTCACAGATTTCTGAACCGATGCAGGTGTCTTTGGTTGCCAGTACCAAATCCCCAAAAGGAACCACCTCCTGTAAGCAGAAAGCTGCTGAGAGGGATGCCTCATTATGGGATGGCTGTCTCCCACCACGCTGAGCTCCCACGGATGCTGTGGGGAGGGCTGGCCCCTAGCTGGGGCTCCTGTTGCCCACTCATGGGCTTCAGGGCCAATGCTGGAGGGCACCCCTCTGATTACACCAGAGCTCCCCTGGTGAGGAACTGGCAAAGCACAATTAGAACCCAGGCCCAACACCTCTTCTCCAGCCCCCATGGTGTTGGCCCTCATGCTCAGCAGCCATCTGGCCAGCTCCAGGCCCCTCCAGTTTGCTTCTCTTCCTTCCAGTGGCTACCCAGCCTGGCAAGTTCCTGCCCATCTGAGTCTCCCTAACAGGGAGTATGGGGTAGTGACTAAGGGGCAACCTCAAGGTGGGGAGGGCCTGACCTCTACTGTTTCTGGGACCCCAGGCAGGCCTCTGGACCTCTCTCGTGCCCCAGGCAACTCTTTGAGACTACATGTAGCAGAGTAGATGCCAACCTGACTTGGCGAAGGGACTTCCCCCAGGGAGATCCCGCCTCTGACAAAATGGTAATTTTAGGTTAGAACAACCAAATCCTGCTCCTTGTCACAAACCGTCAAGAACATGATCTGAAATGAACACAATTCCCATTGTGCAGATTGGGGGAAGCAGGAGATGGGCTCCACTAGAAATTACCGAGAGAAGGAGAGAGAGTGCGACCTGCAGTCAGGAAGCCTCAAGACCTCAGCCCCCCAGCCAAAGCAAGCGCCTCAACATCACTAAGCCTAGCTTTGCCTGTCTGTGAAAAGGCAGCAAAGCTGCAATGCCCAGAGGCAGCCTGGGCTCTTGAGAACCCCCTTCTGCCCCTCCCTCAGCCACCCCGTGGCTAAGAGGCCCCCAACCCTGCTCATCCCACAGGGACAAGCTGGGAATCACCTACTCTGAGCTGCTGGACCTTGCCCTCCACCCTCAGACTGCCGGCCTGTCCACACTTCCCTGTTCCTCCACACCCCTGAAATACTAAGAATGGGGGCTGGCTCATGTGCCCTGTGGCTCACCTGTTTGGTCAGCTCCTGAATCATCCGTGGGAGGAAATGGTCCTCGGCTTGCCTGGGAAGGAGAGCAGAGCCTTAGGAAGGGGGGGGGGAGGGGGACCTTAGGAAAAAGGAAGCTGAACTTGCAAAGCAGGTGCCACAACTTTCAATTCAGGATCTGCCTTGAACACGCACATGAACCACTTGTGGGTGGCCGCATGAGTTACTAGAATTAGGAGAGGGGGGAGTGGGGGTCACCTTGTGTCACGGCTATGTGAGTGCTAACAGACTAGGGGAGGAAAAGCAGAAAAGGTTGGTTCTGCAGGTCACAGGATCCGGGGAATCTCTTAAAAAAAAAAACTAAAAGGAACTAAGTTAATGCTGGAGGGGCTATAAAAGGACAGGCACACTGATACATTGTCGGTGGAGCTGTGGAGCAGTCCACTGTTCAGAGTTCAGATTGGAATTAGGCAAGGGAAGGGACTCAGCTATCCATACCCTTTGATCCAGAAATTCCACTCTTGGGCCAAAAGTTCAAGGATAAAGACAGAAACAAAGGTCGAATACATGTGGAATCAGTTGTGGCGGTGCTCTGTGGGAGCAAAGAGCTGGACAAAAGTTAGTGCCTATGGACAAGAGAGGCATACGTATGTAATAGTCTATTACCAAGCAGAAGAAATGAAGGGGAGGAGGAATTCAGGGAAACATGGGAGGATGGGCAGAGCCAAGATCATGCTTAATGAGTCAGGCCCAAAGAGGAAGCTGAGCCCTGAGAGAAATCATGACATGCGGCAGAGAGGTGGGTGCCCACTGGGGCAGAGTGGGGCAGACATTGGCAGAAGGGCAGATGCCCACTGGGGCAGAGTGGGGTAGGCACTGGCAAAGGCAGTGCTTAATGTTTTTCTTTGTCCTAAGGGAGAGAACAATCTAGAGCTGGGTGGAGAGGTTAAAAAGATAATGTTTGTGTGACAAAAGGCAACATCAAATTGTCATTTTTAAAATAAATAGACAAAAAATGACTTTAAAATGTAGAGCTTTCCACCATCATGGGAACAGTTACGAACTGGGTCCTGGACTGGTCGGTCCTGTCCTTGAGGGGCTTACAACTGAGGAAAAGGGGCAGCGGCAGGGGACTAGATGCTGCAACCTCAAGGGAGCCATCAAAGCTTCTCTTTGGGAGTCACAGACCAGGAGAGGAAAGGCACAGGGAGCAGTGGGTGAGCAAGGCCCTGAGTGAGAATTCTGCAGGATCTGGACAAGTCACTTGACTTTGCCTATAAGGCACATTTGACAAGATGATGAGATTCCTCCTTTGGGAGCTCTGAGAAAGAAGAGCTTCCCAGGGGCTGAGGCAATCAGGGTGGGGTCCCCAGAAGAGGTCAGGCTTAAAGCCAAGCACTGGGTGGGCCATTGGGGGTCCAAAGACAGAAATGAACATGCCCCTGCTCTCGTGGGGCTTATACTCTGAGGATGAGAGAACTGTGGGATTCACAGCTGTAAGTGCCTTGGAGGCGACTGAGCACAAGCCCCCAGGTTAGGGATGAGGAATGCCGGTCAAGTGACTCTCCCAGAGTCCCAGAGGGGGATCCTTGGCCTTCAAGGCCAGCATAGGGGTGCAGTCCAGTCTCCACAGCACGTGTCAGAGATGCTGGGACAGTGGGAGGACACAGGACCAATAGAAGGGCTGGCTCTTGAGGAGCCCTGAATGCCAAGCACAGGAGCTAAGGCTTCCCCTGGGCATTGGGTCACTCTGAACACACCTCCTGGGCAGGAAGACAGCACAGGGCCTGAGCTTACCGGCTCTTCTGCCACGGAGCAAACCAGCGCATCTCTCGGTAGTTCCCTTCATTGGCCAAGACCATTTTGGGGCGAATCAGAAGGATTTTTCTACAAAGGAGAGATGAACAATGGTTTGTGGTCTGCCTTCGAAATGTTGGCCTCTACTGTCCCTTCCTGGTTATAATCCACAGAAAGCCCTCCAACCTGCAGAATGACAAAGCCTCAGCTGGCTGGTTACTTGACTGGAGTCCCTGCCAAAGATCGCCAGTGTGCTCACCCAACATGAAAACATGAGGCACCCAATGCAACAGGCCCTGGAGAAGAAGCCTACCCATTGAGAAAGATCACTCTGCAGTTGTAGCGAACATTGCGGTGCATCACAGGCCTGGAGAAATGAAATAGAAACAAGACTGGTCAGGGCGACTGGTGGAGAGCCCATCCACCTGTGGCACTGAAAAACAATGTCCAGTTTAAAAAGAAAACCTCCCCATGTGTGTTGGGATCCCAAGTAGCTTTTTCCTCCTGTATGTTTCTAAATCATTTTTTAAAGAGAAGGTTGGATTCTACATCACTCAATGTCAACAGCCTCCCCCTCAAGTGCAGGACACTACAGATGCTGCTTTCTGTTTAACCAACAGGGTGGTGCCCTCTTCCTGCTGCTCTGTTAATCAGTGAAATCAAGACTCCATCTATGTATCTGTTGTTGCTACTCAGTGGTGTCAGACTCTATGTGATCTCATTTGTGGTTTTCTTGGCAGAGATCCTGGAGGGGTTTGCCATTTCTTTCTCCAGTTCATTTTACTGAAGCAAACAGGGTGAAGTGACTTGCCCAGAGTCACACAGTTAGTAAGTGTCTGAGGCCAGATTTGAACTCAGGAAGATGAGTCTTAGGCCCCTTAGAAGATTAGGCCCCCCACTCTACTGTACCACCCAGCTGCCCTCCACCTAGGTATATTCCAATTCCAAAAGGGCCTACTCAAGACACCATCAGCCAAGACAACCCCAAGGTTACCCTTGGCCATGTATTCAAAACCCCTGCAGTCAGGAAGGGGTGTCCATCCTCTTGCTACAATTTTAACCTAGAGTATTTCTTTCTGAGCTTGGTAGAAACAGAACCATTCACTCTATGGTGACAGGCTCTCATTTAGCACAACAGATATGGCTACAAAGTAGCTTCTCCATCTTGTCTTCTACAATTGAGGGAACACTAAACAACATTATCCCTCCAGACTTCTTCTGTAACACCAATAATGTTCAAGTACATTGGTCTCCTTTTGAGTCACCATGCAGAAACATCACAAAATAAAGTGACCTATACCCCCCAGAAGAGGGTGCTGGACAAGACTAGAAGCTTTGCACCATTTCTTTCTGTCACAGATCCCTGGGGTAGCCTGCCTGATGAAACCTAGGGACCCATTGTCAGAAGATTTAAAAGGATTACGAAGGAAACTAGTTCATCACTAAGGGCTGTTGCAGACATCCTGTATTAAGCTAAACCCTTATGGAGGCAGCAGAAGATAACCAGATGTTACTGTGACCCATAGCACTTGGGTAGGTGGGATCTACTGACTTGGAATGCTCCCATTGCCAAGAGTTCCTTGGCTAGCCAGGTGCCCAGAAGTGTGTGGCTGCCACCTGAGATTCTTCTGAATTTACTCCACCCCCAGCCTAGGTACACCAGCACTAAAACTTACATTCCAACATCACAGATGATGTTTTGGGTGATGGGGGACACCAGAAGCTGGGCCAGAACTTGGTATGAATGCAAAATGGTGTCAGATTCAAAGTAGTGATCCCAACAGCCATAGCCACTGCGGGGAGAAAAGATACATCAGAGCAGCCGGGGACAGAGCAGGTGGAGGACGAGGCTGCTGGCGCAGCTGAGCATTCCAGGGAATGATTTCTAAACTTCCTCTCCACTGGAGACACCAATAGGTTCTAGGCAGTAGAGACTCATGGAACCCTCCGCCTGAGGGTCTTAGGGATCCCCTGGGGAGACAGTTGTCACCTCTGGGCATGAGAGGCCTATGTGTCCCTCTCTCCAACAGATTAGCCACAAACATGTGTAGGACTGAGATGAAAGAAATGAGGTCCTGCCTTCAAGACCTAGAGCCCCCAGCAAGGAGAGTGTGGGTGATAACTCCCTCAGACCGCAGGGAGTGCCCACAACAAACTGGGTGGTCGAGGGTTAGAGGAAAGAGTTCATTTTTAAATTTTTTTTTCAGTTCCAGATTCTCTTCCTTTCCCTCCCCCTCCCCCTCCCCCCAACACTGAGAAGGCAGCTAACCTTAGGATCTACAAGGCACTTAGAGTCTAGTCTCCTGGGTTCTCCCCCTAGAGAAGGGGTCTCACTGTTTTAGTTGCAACCCAGGCCTAACCCCAGGCTTTGCATAGAGGAAGTCCTTAATAAATGTTTAATTCATTATTCAGACAGCATTTTAAGGTTTGCAAAGAGCTTTAGATCCTTACAGCAACACTGGGGGGGTGGGAGCTATTAGCCTCCTTTCACCGATGAGGAAACTGAGATTGGTAGATTAAGTGACTTGCCCAGGGTCACAAAGCTAGTAAGTGCCTGTGGAAGGATCAGAACTCAGGTCTTCCTAACCAAGGGCTTAGGGCTCTGTGGACCACACCACCTCTCTCCCTTCCAAAAGGGATCTGAGAAAACGAAGAAGGCACTGAACCTCCCAGTCTTAGAACCATACAGGCTCCCAGGGGCCCCCATCTATGTCCAATGCTCCTAGCCCGTGCTGGTTTCGACCCTACTTCTGGACCCCCAGCTCAGGAAAATCTTCTTTCCTTTCCATCTAACCTGTCTGCAAAGTCCAGAAGGGAAACAAACTCCCCATCCTTCTGTGGGCTCTCTTTGGAAAGGACCTCATGTTTCCTGCTTCCACTCAGAAATAACAAAACAGGCTCCTTCAGTCTGCCAGGTCAGCCCACCTCACCCTTCCCGCTACTGCCAAATAACGCCCATTCTTTGTTCCAGAAACTGGCCAGCGTGTGTTCCCTGAACACGAGGCTCCATCTCTGTTCTCCGAGTCTTTGCGCCAGGCTATCCCCCACACCAGGAGCACTCTCCCTCCTCATCTCTGCCTCACAGAATCTTTATTCTTCTTTAAAGGCTCAGCTCAATTTAAGGTGGTTCTCCTCAGAGGGGTCTCCCCTGACCACCCCTCTGTGCGTTTCTATTTAATTATTGGTGTATCTCCCCAGCAGAATGTGAGCCCCTTAAGGACGGGAAATGCTTGGGTTTTGTCTCCTATCTCCAGCCTTGGGCTGGACTATACAGCAGGTGCCCATGGAGGCAAACGGCCTGTGTCGAGGTCAGAGTTTGTCCTTTCAGCTGATACCCCAGGAGTGCTCACCATATCTCCAGCTCTGGCCCAAGCCGGTACTTCGCGCCTTTGTTTCTGGCGATTTCAATGCCTGGTACAAATGTGCAGAAAGAGAAAAAAATGAGAGAAGAGTCTCCCTCGCAAAGGAAAGCCCTGTTCAGGTCCTACACGGGCCTCTGGAGCAACATGGAAGGACCTGACTATGACAGGATTGGAACTCAGGTCTTCCTGACCATGGGCTTAGGGCTCTGTGGACCACACCACTTTGCTCCCTTCCAAAAAGGATTCATCACTCAAGTGACCTCAATACAAGAAGGGCCCCGGGGCCACATCCGGGCCAGGACAAGCCACCTGGAGACGGCGGAAGGCTTAATGTGTGTATGTGTGCGTAAACATACGGACACATGGGGATGTGTAGATAAGCTTCATCCCATGTAATACATCCAAACGTGTAACCGTACATAGATATGTACATAATGTATAACTGCTGCACCTCGGATGTTACATTAAGACACAGTGCGCCGACTCAGACAGAGAATGACCGGGGACCACAGCACATCTCTCCCAGTGCCCCGGGGCTAGCTGGTGGCCACGAAGAGAGAGCCCTGGGCCTGTTGGGAGGAAGATCTCTGTCCAAATCCAGCCCCATACGCTCACCAGCTTCTTTACTCTGGCCAAGGCACTCAAGCGCAGTTTCCTCACCTAGGACATGGGAATAAGAACGGCACCTCCTTGTAGGGATGTTATGAGGCTCGGATGAGACAATCATTGTAAAGTGCGTGGCAAAACCTGGCACAAACACATGCTACTTACAACTATTATTGGTCAAAGTGCTTCGCCCCATGTCTGGCACATAGTAGGGGTTATATAAATATTAACTATAATTTATCATTATTTATCAAAGTGCTTCTCACCGTGCCTGGCACATAGTAGGGGTCATAGCAATGTTAACTTTAATTTATCATTAGTATTTTTATTAATCAAAGTGCTTCTCACCGTGCCTCGCACGTAGTAGGGGTTATATAAATGTTAAGTACAATTAATCATTATTATTAATCAAAGTGCTTCTCACCATGCCTGGCACACAGTAGGGGTTATAGAAATGTTAACTGTAATTTATCATTACTATTTTTATTAATCAAAGTGCTTCTCACCGTGCCTGGCACACAGTAGGGGCTGTGAAAGTGTTAGCTGTTTATGAACATCATTTCCATCAAAAGGGCTTAGCGCAGTGCTAGCACATAGTAAGTGCTATATAAATATCTATAATAAACATAATACATACTACATAAGCACCGCTGATTATCACTATTAATATTAAGTGCTTTACATTGTGTTTGGTACTTAGTAGGTGCTATATAAAAATGTTAGCTATCACTTCTTATCATCAATAAAAAGCACCGTGCCTGGTTCCTGGCACACAGTAGGTTTCACGTGAATATTAAATGCTTATTATTATTGATAAAGAGATTCACATAGTTCTTGACATAGCAGATACTCTATAAATATTAGTTATTATTTATTACTGTTATTATGGTCTAAAAGTATTTTTTCACAGTCCCAGGCACTATTAGGTGCTACATAAATGCTAGATGTTTGTTACTCTTAATAAAGCATTTCCCCAGAGTTCCCGACACCTAGTAGGCACTCTGAGAACATTAGCTGCTCTTCTTCCCTCCTTCCCTCCCCCAGGCAGCCTCTCCCTGCGCCTGTCTGCAGAAGCAGGAGTCCCCTCAACCAGGGAAATCAGAGGACAGCCCCCCTTCCACAGAACCCGCTGCTAAAGCTGACAGGGTGGCAATGCCAGGCCAGCAGGAAGGCTCCCAGCCAACAGAACTTTATTACCGTAACAATAACAAGATGTTGCAAATATACAGAGCTTGGAGTCTGCAAAGCACATCTTATGCTAGGGTCTTCACCCCCATTTTCAGATAAGGAAGATGAGGCTTAGGGAGGTGGCAAAGGACTGAAATTCAAGCTCTGCTCTTCTCAGCGCAGGGAGAGAGCATTCTAGCGGGGTCTAGGACATGCCCCAGTGATACCCATGCTGTTATGCCAGGCCGGGGCCTAAACCACTCTGAGCCCTGGGCATCTCTAAGAAGGTTATGTATAGTCCACAGGAATTTCTACACTAGTGGAAATGGGCCAGGGTCTACGGCCATGTATTGGGAAGGACAAGCAGCAAATAAGTGGATGGCTTGCTTATCTCTGCCAGTCTCTACTACCCCCAAGCAGGAGAGCCTCAGAGGAGCGGGCTAACTTAGCTAAGGTCACACAGGGCCTAGAACTAATGTTTGCGCACCCTTTATCTTAAATGGCCGGAATTTGACAGTCACACCTTCTTGGACATAATCTCTAACTGGCCCAAAGACCCCATGGACCCAGGTCTTGGAGCAAAGGGGATATCTGGAGATGGGGGCCCCTGCCTCTTAGAGACTTTGCCAGGGATCTGGTGGGGAGCAGCTGAAAGAGCTTCCAGCCTCCAGGACCAGCCCCGACCTGCAGGCAGGGGGCCTAAGCTTGGCTACTGCCACTTGTTGGGGACCAAGACTTTGTAAACTTTGAAGGGATCGATGGTTATAATGTTACTGAGGCATGGTGGCCTGGGATCTCCCCTGGCGAGGAGCACTGGGGTCTTTTTCCCAGGGTGCCTAGCATTTATTGTGGGTACATGTACAAAGAATGAAAACTATCCCAAGCCTTGAGCAGGGGGTACACCCCAATTTGTGGATGCAGGGAGGGGACTGAAGAGGGGAGAGAATTCGGGTTGATCGACACATGGTAGCTGCTAGATAAGGCCGTGATTCAGCCACTGAAGGGGTTTTCCAGCCGCATCGTCCAGGGCTGTCTTGTCCAAGGGATTTTCCCTGGAGGAGGCTAAGGAGACCTGGGGAGTGGGGGGCCGCCGAACAAACCTGGAGGATTTTGCCCTGGTGCGTGGCGGCTCTTTTCCCTGCCCCTGGCCCCACGCCCCACAGCCCGAGCCAGCAGGGAGGGGGCGCTCTCCCCCTACCCCATACTCACTCCTTAAAATCCTCCGCAGATTGCCCTCAAAATCCAGGGCCCATTGATTGAGTGAGCAAGTGGCCACGGTCACCTTCCTGCCCATGCCTGCCCCTTCGCCCACCCCTTGGGTCCGTCAGTCTGTCCGTCCTAACTCTGATCGGCGCCGGGGCAAGGGCAGGGGCAAGGACAACGGCAGGGCCGGCGGCCTTCTCTCTTCCGGACTCCGAGCGCCGCGCAACGCTGCGACGGAACGCGGCGAGTCCCAGAGGTTACAAAGTATCCTCGGCTGCCCCGGATTGGCGGGCGGGCGCCGGGAGCTTCCTGGCCGAGCCTTCGGCGCCTCCCCAGCCCGAGCCGTGCGCGCCACGGGGGTCGGGCTCGAGGTCAGCTGTCCACGCAGTGTCCAGCCGCGGCCTGCCCCGCCCCGCCCCGCCCCGCCCCTTCCAGCTTCCCCGCCCAGGCTGATCCGAGGCTGACTTCGGGGCTGGAGGCGGGAAGGCTGGCCGGCCCCGGCGAATTCGGGCTGGGCTTTTCGGAGCAGCTGAAAGCCTTCTTGGCTGCAGCCCGTCAGTCCTCCCCTCCACACACTGCCAGGGCGTGTACCGGCACCTCCCTTTTTCCCCGCACCCCCAGATGTGGCCCGGGTGACCCCACGGACAGGTGCCATCTCGAGGCCTCAGAAGGCTAAAACCTGCCTCCGGGAACGAAGGCCATTGAATCCCAAGGTGGGGGTGGGGGTAACGCGCGATCTCGTGGCCTTGCCTGGGAATCAGACCAAAAGCACGTATTAACCGCTGCGCGGCCCGACCAGGGGGAAACTAAGAAAGGAAAAAAAACAACGTCTGGCCCTCCAAGGGCGCCTGCATTGGAGACTGCGGGCTCGTACACCGGCACAGACGAGACCGCTACGGAGCGGAGGCGGGGGGCGCGGGGACGTTCCGGGGTCCGGAACAGGCCCAGCAAACATGCCAGCGCCGGAGATGCTCCAGGAATTGGAGGAGAATAAAGCGAAAAGAGCTGGGAGGAGGAGACCCGCAGGGTTCCGGCTTCCTGACCCTCCCCCTGGGGCCCTCAAGACCCGCCCTCTCCGAGGAGCCCCGCCCCGGAGGAGGCCTAACTCGGACCCACCGGGAGGGAAATGGCTCCTTTGAACCGGGGTCCCGCCCCTGTTCCCGCTGCTGAGTGGCCGGGCTGGCTCCTCCGCGGTGGGCTCGGGGTGGCTTGATGCCTCTGCACCAATCCAGGGGTGCGGAGCCCTCTGACAGGGGCATTCTTGGTCTCCCATTGGCCGCCTCCGTGGAACGCCTCTGCTCTGGGGGCGGTCTCTGAGCCGAGGCATCAGTTTGGGCTTGTAGCCCTGCTACTTCCGAAGCATCTCCGGGGTTGCTCAGCGGCCGGCGTGGGCAGGAGGTAAGGAATCCGGCGGACCCTGATCCAGGGACTTGGGGGATTGCAAGCCAAGCAGACGAGTTAGTTGGAGAGGCTCCCGGGGGCCGCGGGCCCGCTCCAGACAAGCAGCGTCCTGCCTTGGGCTTCTGGAGCGCACCCTGCGTCCTGTGCGGGCTGCCTAGCTGTGTTAGCTGGCCCGCGATCTCCGCTGGCCATCCCCAGGGCTGAGCGCACGCTGAGATGCGCCCCGGGGTTTGTCGCCGAGTGGGGTCCAAAGGTCAGCTCCATCTCTAGGGCCTTCACCTGCCGCATCTCAACCTGCTTCCCCTGAAATTAGATTTTTTTAAAGCTCTTTATTCGTGTTTTATTCGTGTAGGTTTTTTTTTTAAACCTTATTTAGTTAGACTTCCTTTTCTGCAAAAGGAGGCCCAGCTCTAGGTCCTTTCTTGGAGTCCCAGACAGGTAAATAGCTGAGGACTTGCCAAGGCAGCTGTCTTGGCAGAGGGTGTGGGCTGGTAAGAGATGGCTGCAGTCTCTCCAGCCCGCTTCTCTCCCAGACTCAGGAGCTGACTCCTCAGTTGGCCCCTGACTCACCCCTGGGCCCATAATCAAATTCTTCTTGGGGGAGGAAGTGTCCTTGGATAGACAGACTCGCTGCCCACCCCCAGACCTGCCCATGCCTGCTGCCTTCAAGGATAGCTCTTCCTTGAGAGCCAACGAGGACTCTGTTGATATACATTCCACGAGCAGGTTGAGATGTGGCAGGTGATAAACAGAAGGCCCCTGTTACAAAAGTACTTGTATGTCCTGGGACAAGAGGATGTGATCTTTGGCTAGGAGGACCTCAGCCCTTACTGACCCATTGATAAGTTGGCTGTCTGGTTGGCAAGGTTGGGAAAGAGGAGAGAGAAGTTCTGACATGTGCATTTAGGGAAGCGGGTTGTCTGATTCTCCCCAGGACTGGCAGGCCTGAATGAGGGCTGTCAGTTGTGGGTCTTGGGGACTGGCTGCCATTCCCCACCCACCACCCTTCCCAGCTATCTCCAGTTTAGACCTGGAGGGGCTTTAGGGGCCATTGAATCCAGCCCCCTTCTTTTTACAGGTGAGGAAACTGAGTCCAAGAGAGGTTAGGTGACTTGAGCAGGGTTACCTAGCTGGTAGGCATCAGAAGTGGAATTCAAATCCAGGTTTCCCTCACTCCAAAGCCCCAGAAATGAGCCCAGGATGAGATGCTTTTTTTTTTTTTAATGACTGAAGCAAATTAAAAGGGCATCGGAGGTATCAAGAATGATTTGTAGCCCTTTAAGACCAAGGAGATTGGTGGGAAAATCGGATCACCGGCTCCCAGTGGGGCGACCATCACTTCCTTCCAAGGCAGTGTCAGCTCTTTGGGCAAAAGGAAAGCCAGCTCAGGGCGGGGACACAGAGAAAGTTGAAAACAGTCCCTTGACCTGAGGAGCTCACTGTGCAAATAATTGTGCAAACAAGACAGAGGTGGGCTCCAAGGCAGGAGAGCAGCAGGGAAGGCAGGAATGTTCAGGGGGTGGCAAAGGCTTTCTGCACGGGGAGGAAGCCTCTGCATTCATCCCTCTGCACTGACATCCTCTTGGCTATGCTCAAAGTCGGGTCCGCTTTAACCAGTTAAACACATGTTTAGTATTTTGTTTTTGATAACTGGACAATCTAGTTAGTATCCTCATGCTCGGTCTCTCATGACTGTTGGCTCTTCTGATGCACCATCAGAAAACTTTAACAAGATTAAAATTAAAACAGATTCTGCTCCTTGATCTATTGTGTGTGTTCAAAGTATAAGAAGATAAAGTGATTCAGACTGTCCAGGGCCGGAGGCAAGAGAACAGAGAGTCTCAGACAAGGCCCAGCCAGGAGGCCAGTGCGACTGGATAGCCCAGTTTGTGGGGCCGTTTGAAAGATGGATGTAGTTCTTCACAGGCTTGTGCAGGGTAGACAAGGCAGCCTTCAGATCTGGTCAAGTAAACATGCTGTCCCTAGCCTGAGCTCCCCTGAGGATCCTTAATAAGTAACTGTCCTTTCACACCCTCTGGGGTGGGGAACCTGCCACCTTGTGACTGAGTCCAAGTTTTACAGAACAAAGTCTTATGGAAGGGATTTATTCTGTGAAGTTTGGACTCAGTATAAGGGCTGCACTTGAGGACCTAGAGGGCCACAGGGTCCCCACCTGGGCTAGGTGCTTGTTATGGGAATCTGAAGATCTTCCCTGCCCCTAGGCCCTTTGATAGGCTTAAGTGGCTCTGAGAACCTTCCCTGATTTGAAAGTATACTCTGCCCCCTAATAGGCTGAATGTGGTCATACGGAGTCTGTGATGGGAGGCTTGTTCTTCAGGAACATCTTGTTACTTTGTGATTGGGCAGTGGGTCAAGAGGGCTGTGACATTCTCTGAGCTAGGAGAGGGCTATATATACCCCGATGTGAGGTTTTGCTTTGGGGCTCACTTTGGAAAGAGTTGTATGATTTGGCCAGATGAGACTCTGGGCAGCCGTTGAGCCCCTGGCTTTGAAAAACCCAGATGTTGGTGCTTCCCTCTCTAGTGACTGACTAGGTATGGATGTAATGGTCAGACGGCTGGAAGCCTGACTGCTGATCTGTTTCCCTCTCTGCTTGTAACTTCTGTTTATATTCTCTGAAGTTCCGGGTGCTGACTTTTTCCTCTGAACTAGGTAAATGATACGTGTTTAACTGATTAAAGTGAGACTGTTAACCCATTTTGAGTTGCTTTCCTTTAGAAAAGCAGATCTAAGAACCTGTGCTAGCAGCCGCCCTGGGTATGCCAGGGTGCTTGCTGACACAAATGGCGTCACGAACAGGATCTGCAAACTAAAAGGAAAGCATGGGGGCTGGGGTAATTTTTTGTTTCCCAGTTGTGGTGGCTGCGACTCTGGAGCTGTGGAACCAGAGCACAGAACTGCCTGCATGCTGCCTATGCTAGCAGCTGCCCTGGGCATGCGAGGGTGCCTGCTGACACAAAGCTTAATCAATGCTTGTTGGATTGGTTGGCCAACTGATTGAACTGACCCTACTCACCAGTCTTGTGTCCGACCGATGTGTAAAGAGTAAATCAGGAGGGGATTTTCTCCCCTAGTATTTTCTTACCACATGTAAAAGTAGTTTTGCAGTGTTTGAAGTTTTCCCGGCTGCTGTTCATTGAGACCCGCAAAGGAATCACGAAATGAGTTCCCTTCTGCCAGAAGGTGGTTGGACTGTTGACTGCGCAGGGCCCGCTGTGGGTGGATCGGTCTTGGCAGCCCAAGCCATCGGCTAAACTGTGGCTTTTCATGAATTTCAGAAAGGTGCACAGTTGTATTCTCCTCTTTGTTTTAGCTTTCTGCGTGGTGCCGAGTGGAGTAAGGTTTACAGGGGGAAGTAACAATCATCTCTTTTGCAAAGTGTTTTTTTTTTTTTTTTTAATGCAAGTGGTGTTTACAGAGCGCTTGAGGTTTGCGGGACCCTTGACATTCAGCCCCTCTTTGTACCCTGTCAGCAGCTCTGGGATGGTCCTCGATGCTGAAAGGGCCTTGTCCTCCTTCCCTGTGACCACGGTGCCCACAACTCCCATCCCCCTGTGGCCAGTCCTGGTAACAGTAAACATGACCTGCTTTACTTTGCCCATGCCCAGGGTCCGTCACAGCGAGCTCTCAGATTTATAAATCACCTACTGTGTGCCAGACAGCCTGCTAAGCACTTCACAAATATTATCTGGTAGGGGGCGCTGTTGAGGTCTGCCATGGGTGCGAATCCAGGCTGGGCTCCCTATTGTGCAAGGGAGGCTTGGAACATTCTGGCCCTCCCTGAAACCTTGGGGGCTTGAGCCAGCAAAGCTGCAAGTTAGGTGCCTCATGTTGCAACCTACGTGAAGTTTCCCATGAGAAAGTACGATGTAAGAGCCTCAGCCACAGTATATAAACTTGGACCCTCAGATGCTTGGTTGAGATGCTTAGCATGCATGCGATAAACGTAGGAATACAATCTCCACCTGGGCCACGGACTCAATTATTCACGTTCATGCTCTCATGTTTCATTTGGTGCCCAAAACAGGAGCCCAGCAGGGCACGAGGGGAGCATCTTCCTTGGGAACTCCGGAAAATACGAAAAAAAAAAAAAGGAACCTTGTGCAGCCAGCGCATCGTAGAACAAGGTGAGGGGGCCAAGAGCACAGCAACCATGCCAGCAACATTAAGCTGGCTGGCATTCAAAAAGAAAAAGGGGGAGGGACGGTATCCCAGCACTATTAGAGCAGTAGGGAACTTAGTAGCAAGTAAGCAGATAAGCCCGGTGTCGGGGAAAAAAAAAAGCTTTTCGGAGAAAATGGGACGAGTACAATGTGAAAGCAGAGACTGAGAACACTGTTTAAGACTCTTAAAGAAATTAGTAGGAGAAAGAGGATTATTTATCACCAGCAGTCAGTCACAAGGACTCTTGGAATGTTGTTCCGATTTGGCAAGTTGGGAGTCAGCTTACTGGAGAGAGAGGAGTGGGGACTAACGGAGGAGGGACTCCAGCTTTTCCCCATTTCTGCCTTTTTTCTGTGGAATATATTAATGATACGTTTCACATCAGAAATGAAAGTGCCAGGGGTGGCTCGGACACTTCAGTGCGATGCAGCTGTGTCTAATAGAAAGAGATAAAAAGAAAATTATCAAGTAAGTCTTACCTGGCTTTGGTTATTATTTGGACAGCCAAGCACCTGTTCAATTTTTTTCAGATCTACAAATTCTGTGTGAGCTTTTGGATCCATTCTGTTATTTTCTGTATCTATTCTGCTTTGTTTTTGTGTCTTTGTGTGAGTGAGTGTGTGAGTAATTTGTCATTCTGTAAGATTTAAAACGTAGCTGGACTGCTGGACTTGCCATGAAATGTTGTTATCTCTTTCACTCCCCCTCTCCCTTCTTTCTCACCAGAAAACGAACAAAGTATTTTATGGTTTTACAGGTTATAAAATGGTTATGCTAAGTTGAAGAGTGTAGGAGCAGTGTCAGGTCAGAATTAGAAAGAAATTTAAGCATGTAGCAAAGAGAGGAGCTGGGTAGAAAGTTTAAGATAGGTATAAATAATTTTCATGAAAAGTGTGAACAGAAGTTTTAAGATTTTTAAAAGCTTGAATATCTCTTTCTCTCAGTCAACCTTGGCCAAGTTGGGTACCTACAAGGAGATAAGATAAGGGAATTTTTCCCTCAGATCAAAGAGGCAAATGGAAGAGCATTTCACCATTTCCTGCCTCTCTATAAGAGAAAAATTTTGTGTATTCAGAACACAACTGTAAGTCAGTTGAATTCATGTGAAAAGTAAAAAGCGTCACTCCTGATTTGATGCTAAAGATAAGTCAGAATTTATTATACTATTTGGCATTTAGTCAAATTGGGATATTTTCTAAGATGTGATAAAAAACGTGAAGTTTTGAGCTCTCTAGTATGGGGGAGAAGGGATTCGGCACCGTTGCCGACTCACTTACTGGAAGATTCAAAGCTCTTGCTTTCAGTGACAGTTTTAAGAAATGGGCACATAAATACAATTTACTGGAGTATAAGTTTTATCAGCTGACAACATTTTGCAAAATTTTATTAAGTCTCTCGTCCCAGATTAGGACAAAAGAGAGAGTGCTGAAGATTAATAGGGAATTTCACTTACCTCCCCAGTCTGGCAAGAGGGAGGAAGCAGACTAAGTTTATCAAGCACCGCACTAGCAACAGCCCTGAGGCACCCTGAAGCTCTCACTCTCCATTCCCACCTGTAAATCCACAGTCAGGCTCTGCAGCCATGAGGGAAGGAGAAAAACCTCTGCCCTTGATAAGCTCCATTTTGATCAGTCATTTTTGGAAGTGATGATTTGGAAATCATATTAATGTCATAATGTAACTGTTGCAAAATCCCCACATTTAAAGATTGAGGGATCATCATAAGCCAGAAATAGTGTTTAAGAAGCAAATGTTTTTATCGGAATTTTGTTGAAACAAAAAGATAGAGGAAAAGTTTGGGTAAAAACAGTTATGTCACTTCCGGCTTCTAATGTTTCTGTGTGCATATAGGAAACCTTTACCTATAGGTAAAAAGGAAGTTACAGCTAAAACAAATCGGCCATCAGAGTTGTTAATTCATTACTGTATAAAACACCCCAAATCGCCATCGCGCAGGAATTGCTCCAGGAACGTCGCCAACACAATATTATCAGCATTGTTAAAGTCATCTCCTTTAATTTGATGTCCATGGTTTTACATATTTTACCTGTATTGATTATTGTGTTATTCCTCTGTACCTGCCTTCCCGCAGTGACCAGACTGATGTCGCAGCCTTTGTGACTGTCATCAACTCAAATGTATGAACATAACTCTTAAAGGTCAGGATTTACGTTGGAACGTTCCTTGTAGAAATTGTAACCCCACACAATGGATTACTGGATGTCAGTATATGTAATGATAGTAGAACGCAGAATTGGAGTGTGACTACTGCTGTATGTATATTTGTGTAACCCCAATTCCCTACTATTACACTTTTGTAGAGTGGACCCTAATCAGGAATCATCTTGCAGGGGTATAGAACAATAGTGCTCTTGCAGCAAACTTGAAGGTGCTAACTAAGGCAATCCATAATATTGAGTAGCTATAACCCTGGAGCCAACTCTGCTGAATTGGTCAACCAAATTCTACATAATTTGGACCTTATAAATCCTTTCTAAAATATACCCTCTATGCTTCTCCACCTACTCTCTCGGCTAAGTATCTTGGTGGTAGCATGCCTTATTCTGCCATGCCTTACTTGCTTAATGGAGTCATGGGTAACTGTGATGGACACAGAGATCCACAGCCTCATACTGCTTGCCTAATAGAAAAGGGGGACATGTAGGGGACAGTGTCAAGGCTTAGCTCTGAGGGATCTACATCCCAGGGGCATGAATCCAGGCTGGGCTTGCTATCTCAAGTTGACTCTCCACCCCCCATTATTCACCCCCCATGCAAGGGAGGCTTGGAACATTCTGGCTCTCCCTGAAACCCTGGGGGCTTGAGCAATACAGATAAAGTAGTGACTTGTGAGATGAGAAAGCTGGGAAGTGTCTCTGGGGGTAGTGTCTGGCAAAGTTGCAAGTTAGGAGCCTTATGTTGCAAACTGCATGAAGTTTCCCATGAGAAAGAATGATGTAAATGCTTCAGCCACAGTATATAAACTTGGACCCTTATGTGCTTAGTTGAGACTTGCTTAGCATGCATGCAGTGAACATATGAACACCGTCCCCGCCTGGCCGTGGACTCATTATTCACATTCATGCTCACGCGTTTCAGTTGGTGCTGCATGTGCGGGACACATTATCTCAGCTTATTCTCACGACAAGCTTAAGAAGAAGGTACCATTATTACCCCATTTTATAGTTGAGGAAACCGAGGGAAACAGAGGTTAAGGGACTTGGCCTGGATCACACAGCTGGAAAGTACTGGGTTTGGTTTCAGACCTTGACTCCTGGGGTCAAGGTCTGAAAGTGCCCTCTTGACTAGTGCCTAACTGCCTTCAGACAGGTAAGTGCTACAAACAGGGTTCCTTTTTTAAAAATTTATTTGCAGGTAAGTAGACTGAGGCCCAGCCAGGTGACTAAACCTCAATCCAGTATCAGAATGCATGGAACGTCACAGGTGCCTGCTTAGTGACTGTTTGGGAATTGTGTCATTATTGTACCCAAGCAGTAATGTGGGTCTCTTCTCCCTAGGGTCCGATGGCGATGCGTTCCCCAGCCAGCTCGCGCAAGCAGAGGGACCCCAAGAAGATGTCAAATGGGGACAACACAGCTCATGGGGAGTGGGGCCGAGCCTGGTAAGATTCTCCTTCCAGCCCCGGCCTGGGGGTTTGGGAGGGAGATGCCCATGGCCGAGGCTCATGGGGAGCCGATGGTAGGAGGCCTTGGGCTCTAGCCATGTCTTGTTTGCCTGACTTTTTGTAAAGTTCTTTCCATAGTAAGTAACAGCAGTAATAATTGCCCACCTTTCTGCAGTTTGTGAAACATTTCCTGAACATTATCTCATTTCATTTGAGCCTCCCCGTAGCTGGTAAATATCAGAGGAATTCTCTGAAGAATTCTGAAGAGGAAGAGAACGAGGGCTGGCCCGTGGTCATTTTAGGCAGATGTGGGATTTGGTCCCCAGTCTTGTCTTCCTGAGAAGTCCAGCCCTCCCTCGTGAGTAGAAGAGCATCAGTGAGAACCACAAGGCCTAGCAAGAGTGGCCAAAGCACAGGAGCTGTTGCCTCTGCCTGGCATCCTCTTCATCTCTCCCAGCGCAACAGGCTCAAGTGTGAGGCCTCTTCGGCTGTTGTCTCCCTGCTCGTTCTTTAATCCTGGGAGGCTGCCCACTGTCCACCTTGCTGCCCAGTTCTAAAGCCCTGGGAGATACTTGGATCTTCACTTTAAAGCTGGAAAGGGACTGGAGTTTGGGAGTAGGAAGAGAATCCAGAGCTATCCTTGTGGAAAGAGGAGACGCGGGCAAACGAAGCCAGCATGGCAAGCATTCCTTTGCCACAAGGAGTTGCATCTGGGCCTTTTTCCAACATCAGAATTCTTTTCTTTCTTTCTTTATTTTTAGAGGGGGGAGGCAAGGCAATTGGGGTGCCCAAGGTCACACAGGCTGGATTTGAACTCAGGTCCTCCTAACTCCAGGGCCAGTACTCTATTCACTACGTCTGCCACCTAGCCACCCCTAGAGACACGAATTCTTCGTGTCTCTCTCCTGTACACCGGTGTGTATGTGTGTCTGTGCATGGGCCTGTATGCGTGCCCTTTGTCGTAGGGTCAGACATCTGGATTGGGGGTGGCAGAGGAGCACTGGGTCACTTAGGCCAGCACCGTCATTTTACAGAACAGGAAACGGGTCCTAGGGAAGGTAAGTGACTTGGTTACAGAGAGTAGCATAAGCTGGTACAGGTAGCCAGGGCCCACATCCAGATGGACAAGTTCCCAACCCCTTTTAAAAAGCCTGTTTGTTTTGATGATCCCTTACCAGTACAGACTTGAATAAGCAGCAAGGGTAACTGGAGCCGTCGTCCTCTCTCTCTCAATCTCTGTCTCTTTCAGCTTTAACAACTGGATTGACGAGTTGTTAAAGGTTGGTTTTGCGCTAGCCTGACGTCAGGCTGTCCTGCGTGTGATCTCTAGTAACTGAACATCACTCTCTCACTTCTTAGTTCTATGGATCCCATTTGTGGTTGCAGATAACTCCCTCCTTCTCCTCTCCTACCCAGACTAAGAGATAGGCGCTTGACCTGAAATGAGGAAACGCCCTCTGCAACTGCAGGTTGGCCTCTTGGCTTCCAAGGACGCCAAAAGGTTAAGTGACTTCCCAGTGTCCAAGGCTAGAAGTCTTCCTAGGTTTGAGACTAGCTCAAAGTCCACAGCACCACGTGATCTTCCCTGTCCTTTAAAGCAAAATTCAAAACCCATGAAGAACGACAAGGGGAAAAAATTCAGTTCAGCAGAACCAGCTGGTTCACCAGCCATTTATGGGCAGAATATGTAGCACTCACCTGGGAATGATTTTTCACCTTCATTCTGAGTAGTCCATGGACTGACTGCTTGCTGTCCATGGTCAGTTAGTCTCAAACCACTAGCAGATGGAGACTGCCTCCCCATGGTGTCCTGCCGTAGCATAGCATCGGTTTCCCTTTTGGAAATGATGTTCGGCGCCCCCCATATCCACTGCCTCTGCCGTGTCATGGGGTTATACTTCTGAGGCTCCGCCTTGGCCTTTTTCATTTCTTTATCTCAAGGTGTCCTGTGCTCCCATCATGGCATCTGAGCCACTGAGTCTCAAGCATTAGATGCCAATTCCATTTGGAGAATCCTAATCGAATTCTTTGCAGGATCCCTTCTTACTTTATCTTCAGGTTTCAAGTGACACAGAGCATTGAAATAGGGCTGGGGCAGCGGGATAAGGCCTAGAAGGGCCTGTGAGTCCCAGGGACGGATCAGAAATGGCCACAGCAAAGTTTGTGACCAGAGTCATTCTGTGTGTCTGTAGCTTTTCAGCCACGCATGAGATTTCCAAATTATTTTTCAAAAAGCACACACAGTTACAGAGGCAGATGCTTGGCTTGGCCCTGTATAAAGTCCTGATTTGGGTTTGGGAGCTCCTCCAGAGAGCTAAGGACCAGCCCTGAGACGTCTGTGCAGGACGCTGCAGGAGGCTGGGATTGTTTATAACACAGCGTGTAATATAACACATCATACATATATATATATATATATATATAAAATGTGTATATATATATATATAGTTATAATAATATAACATAATGATTTCAGTGTTATACTTGCATTATTATTAAAGGCAGACAGTAACCATGTTCACCTTTGCCCAGTTACAGAGAATGGGACATTAAGGATAATTGTTAAACTTCTGATGGGGACATTCTCTGGGGAGAGTCAGGCTCAGTGAAAATACAGCTTATTTACAGCCACAGTTGTTGTTCTGGAAGGGTGTGTTAAATCACCACACGGAGCACCCCAAAGGGAAATCCCTCCCTCCACTTAGAATGTGAACCCCCAGCGAAGAGTGGGCAGTGGGACTCCCCATCACCCTTTCACACCTCGCCCTCAGCCTCCGTAAAGATGGAGATCCAGCATTCGGAACTGAAAGAACCTCGAAGGTCATCTAGCCCAGGTCGATTGTTTGCCAGGGAAGAAGCTGAGAGGGAGCAAATGGGAGGGATATGCTCAGGATCCCTTGGGTGCTCCCTCTCCAGGATCTCCCACCCCCACGCCGTTGCACAGGCAGTCTCCCCGCATGGAATACCAAGGCCCTAGAGCTTTCCAGGGTCGGATCAGGTGCCACCCCTTGCAGGAGGCCTCTCCTGGTGCTCCCCCCCCCGGTGCCCCCCAAACACACTTTGTACTTTCATCTGGGTGCATGTGCTTTCCTACCAGAGGAGTGGAAGCCTCTTGAAGACAGGTCCCATCTTTCATCATGTCTTTGTGTCACGAGGGTCTCATTGAATGAGCGCTTTCCCCACAGCAAGGGCTTAATATTTGTGGAGTTGACCAGTTGAGCACGTACTATGTGTAAGGATGGGAAAAAAAAATGGATAGTCTCTATCTTGAAGGACCTTGTATTCTACTGGGGCTGATGGGAATGTGCTGACATAAAGAAGTCCAGGGGAGAGGGTACGTGGGGAGGAAGGGAGGGGGTCTAGAAGGACCTCAGCTAGAACGTAGCACTTGAGCTGAGCTTTGAAGGGAGCTAGGAATTCAAAGAGTTCAGCTGAGAAGGGAGTGCAGTCCTGGGGGAAGGGACAGCCTAGGCAAAGACCTGGAGGCAGGAGATGATATGTTGTATGAGAAGAACTACAAGGACTACAAGGTAGCATAGAGCACCGGAGGTGGGGTGAGTAATCTGGAATAAGGTTATCCAGGTCAGCTGGAGGCTTCTCATGATTTGTTTGAGGAATCAAAGGGAGCCCCTGAAGCTTCTGGAGCAGGAAAGTCTCCTGGGTTTGCCTGTGTTTTGGGAAGCCCAGATCTGGCCGCTGTGGGGAGGATGGTATGCGGGCTGTTGGAGCAGCCCAGCTGTGAGGCAGGGGCCGGGGCCCACATCTGCTCCCCGGGCTTTCAGGTGCCTGCCTGGTGAAACCCAGCCACCATCTCCCTGCTGACCAGAGGGTGGGGGCCTCGGTGATGCATGTCAGGATCTCAATCCCTGAATCCTTGCACATGAGGAACGTGGGATGCCAGAAGGGACCATAGCCTGACTTGCTTTCAGAGGAGCTGGCTGTTGCAGTCCACATCCAGCCGGGGCTTCCCTGAGGCAGGTCCCACAAGGCACTTGGTGTCCCGGGGGGGCAGGGCAGCCCCAGCGTTCAGACAGAGACCTCCCATGGCAAGTAACTCATGGCAGGAAACAGTTGTGATTACTGGATGAGCAGGAGCAGCAGAGCATTGTGGGAAGGTCCGGGTTCGGATGCCACCTCCAGAAGGTGCTAGAGGCACGAGGGGTCGTCACAGGGCTTTGGACCAGCCTGACATCAGGCACCTCCTAGCTGCGTGACCCTGGGCAAGTCATGTAACCCCTGTTTGCCTCAGTTTCTTCACGGGTCAAGTGGGGATTGCAGCAGCATTTCCCTCTGGGGCAATGAGGAGAATCTTCTTTGTAAAGCGCTTTGCAAGCTCGGGGCTGTCTGTCAGTGTTGCCTCTTCTGCTGTCCTGACAATCCTGAATTATCACCTCTCCCAAGGTAAGTGTGCCCGGCGTAGCTGGTTGTGATTCTGCTGGCCTTGATGATAATGGTAGATCTGTGTGGCCCTACTGTGTGCCAGCTGCACTCCGAATAACCCCGGGAGGGGAGGCCTGTAACACGTGCAGAGCAGGCATGTGCACCTTCAGGCCTTTGTGGCTGATGGGGCACCTGGAGCAGTCTTTCACTGGAGGACGCGTGGGGCTGTACTGTGCCGTGTATGGGCCCCACACCCTGCGGTGTTCTTTTGCATGTGGCCAGATTGGCTTTGGGAGGGGGGAGATGAAACAGTAGAGGCCATTGATAACATGCATTAAGCACCTAATGAGTGCATCAGGCACAGTGACAGATTCTGGTTACATTTTAAAAGGCTTGATCCTTTTTGCATCTGTCCCTGACCATTGTTGGACAATCCCAGTGTCCTAAGAAAATGCCTCAAGGGGCTCCACAGGGCTTGACTCTCCCTGGGCCCTGCCCCCATGACCCTGGGCCGTGTCCAGGGGAGGAGGGAGTGCTGGCATCCATGGGGCGGTTGAGAGCCCTAGCAGTCAGCAGTCCGGCCATGGACGCTCCACCACAGGCCCGGTTCAGAGGAGGGATCTGCCCGCCTTCTCCTTGGGGAGGATGTGCTGTGCCTCCCCCCATGCGGCTCCAGCCTCTGACCTTCTGGCCTCTTCTTTCCAGGGAGGTGGACTGGTTCTCTCTGGCCAGCGTTGTCTTCCTGCTGACGTGTGCCCCTCTAATAGTTTATTACTTCATCATGGCCTGCGATCAGTATGACTGCTCCCTCACCACGCCCGTGGTGGAGATGTTGACCGGGAAGTCCAGCATTTCGGACATCTGGGCCCAGACGCCGGGCGTGACGGCCAGAGCGGCTCAGATCTACATTGCCTGGGTCACTTTTCAGGTCAGCCTTCCCGCTGGCAGCTCTTACACTGCACTCCCCAAGAGACTGAACTTTCCTTATTCGGATTAGAGATGCCTCTGCCTTGTAACGCGTTGGCAGGAGGACAGGAGAAGCCAACAGCAAGGGTCCTCCTAGGTACAAGTCCACCTTGGGGCAGACAGGCTTCCCCGCTCACAGACCCTGATCGTCTCAGCCACCAGTAATTTTTTTCTCAAATGTTTTGCTCTAGGTGGTTTTGTACATGATGATTCCTGATTTTTGCCACAAATTTCTGCCTGGCTACGTGGGAGGTGTCCAGGAAGGGGCTGTGACCCCTGCAGGTAACTGCTGCCCTCGTGGCCACCCAGAGACCATGCCACTTAGCTCCACTTCCCTGTTTACAGCAGCCCATGGGGTGCCCAGTTTGATAGAAGCTCAGGAGGGGACTGCCCCTGAGTGGGATATCCCAAGCTCACCCCTGGGTCTCTGTGGTCACCACACAGGACAGAAAGGTCAGTCATGCCTGGAAAGGAGCCATAGGATGCTCGCCCCAGCTAGAAAGAGAGGAAGGCATTGCCAACACTCCATGCTGTGGCTTTTCCCCTTCCTCCACACCGTGGCTTCTCCCTCTGCCACACCTCTTCCCGGATGTCCTCTCCCCATCCTGTCCTGGTTTCCCCTGCAGGGACTGTAAACAAGTATGAGATCAATGGCCTCCAGGCCTGGCTCATCACGCACCTTCTGTGGTTCGCCAACGCTCATCTCTTTCACTGGTTCTCTCCTACCCTCATTTTCGACAACTGGATACCGCTGCTCTGGTGTGCCAATATCCTTGGCTACACTGTGTCCACATTCGCATTCATCAAGGGATACTTGTTCCCCACCAACGCCAAGGACTGGTATGTTCCGTGGCCTGGTGGGAAAGCCAGCATTAACCCATGGCCCTTTGGTGCTTCATGGGGAGGGGGAGGAGGAGGGGGTTCAACAGCTGAAACCCCAGATAACCAGGATGCCCTCCTTGGTTTCTGACTGACCAGATGTCTGACTAGCCTTCACCCTGTTCCTTTACAAAGTTTTTAAAATGTAAAACTTTACAATGTGTCAGATTCCATTCTCCTGCCTTAGTAAGCAGAGTACTCTGTGGAGATCTTCCAGGCATCTCTCCAAGCCTTCTTTCCCTGCCTAAGCTGTTGCCATGATTGTGGTGGGGCCCAGAGGTGCAGACAGTAAGGGGGTCTGAGGTTTGGGGTTGGAGTCAAGTCCTCCTGTTTACTCTCTGTGAGACACTGGACAATGATTGTGACGCCCATCTTCCCACCTAACAATGAGAGAATGGGATCCGGTGGTCTCTTCCCTTCCCACTCTCAATAAACCCTAAAATGTCCAGTCTGGGAGGAGCCTCGGAGCACAGAGCTGGGAAGGCTGGTTCTAAATCCAGAGGTCTTTCTGAACCTTCTGGACCCAATCAGTCATCTCCCATTGATTAAGCACCTGCGGTATGCCTGACAGAGCATCCCCTGGAGAGCACAGGTCTGAAGGGGGTTGGGTTTCTATACATTTTCTCCACTACTAGGTCCAGGGTTGTTGGGTTTCCTGTCATTTGACCAAAGTCTGTACAGCAAAAGTATTTTTAAGGGAAAATTCCTGGTTTTCAGGTCCTAGCTGAAGCCGTTCTGCATTCTTTTTTTTTTTTAACTCTCATCATTGGGGCCTCAGCCCAGCAGCCTCCGCAATAGGGGGACATGTTACAGAATCATAAAATGTCAGGTTTGGCAGAGACCCAAGATACATTTAGTCAAGCCTGTCCCTGAACAAATATCCCCTCTAACTCACCGCCCCCCACCCCCCTTGATGAGTAGTCACCCAGCTTCTCCTTGGAGCCTGACAGTGACGTGGAGCTCACTACCTCCCTGGGTAGCCCATTCCACTGTTGGCCATCTCTCAGTGCTAAGAACCCCAAATGGGACACGTTGACCCATTTGGAACTCCCTTCCCATTGACGTTGGTGTGATGTCAGCTGGGCATGGGAGTCAGCCCCGCTCCTCTGCAGGCACACCCCAGGCTATCTGAATGCCCCAATGTGGCACAAAGAGAAGGTGTGTGGGAGCAGGAGATCTGAGAAGGGCAGGTCTCTTGGCTCTCGTACCGGCTTTACATGCTTACATTTGGCTGAGGGTGCCTGCAATGCCAGAAATGCTCGTCCCACACAATAAATGTTATAACAGCTGAGTACATGTGTCACCCTGGGAGTCAGAGGCCTGGCTCTGCCCTCCCCCACCGCACAAGCACAGGGCATGGGCGGGGTGGGCTGCCAGCCTCCCCCACAACCCAGCGGGGTCACCTCTCTCTCCTCCTGGGGATGGAACTGGAAGTTTGAACTTCACAGGGCGTCTCTGTCCTCTGGCTTTTGTGTTCAGTCCACGTGGTGGGTGTCTAATGATACAACACAGGCGCTCCACGAGCACTTAGGAAGCATTTACTGCACCCTGGACAGCGGTCCTTCGCAGGGCTGTGCTCTATTGTGAGCCCTCCCCAGCTTGGCTCAGGCCCCTGGCATGGTCCACCCCCCTCGGGACACAGATACTTGTTGGTTTCTTCATTGGGATTCGGGATTTTTTACTCACAGAGAGAACATTTCCATATTGATGTGTACGTGTGTTTGTGTAAAATGTATGTAATAACAGGTGTTTATACAGTCATGTCTATGCACGTTTCTGTTCAACACTATAAGTGTGTGGATTAGAGGCGAGACAGGGCACTGACCCCTGGGAGATCAGCACTGGCCTGCTCTGGAAGGTCACCCAGAGGAGGGCTTTCAAGTGTGGGGACCCGTCTGCAAAGGCCAGAGGGCAGAAATGGAATGCCGCGTGCCTAGTGTGGCCAGACTGCAAGGGGGCTTGGGAAGGAACAAAGTAGGCGGTTAGACAGAAGCAGGAGTGGCGGAGTGGCTGGCGCTTAGTGCTTTCAGGGTTCACTGAGCACTTTACCGACAATGGTGGCCCTGTGGGGTCGGTCCTGTCATTTACTCATTTTATAGATGGGGAAGCTGAGGTCCCCTGCTAGTTGGTGTCAGAGGGTCATTTCAGCTCTCTTTCCTGACACTGGGTCCGGTGCTGTGGGCACCCTGCGACCCATAGAGGACTTGCAGAGCTGACAGGCAGAGAGCGGTGCCTGGCTGTGGCCTTCGGGCCCCTGGTCACCTCCTGTTCTTTCTGCCCTTTTCAGCAAGTTCACAGGCAATTTCTTCTACAACTACATGATGGGTGTGGAGTTCAACCCGAGGATAGGAAAGTGGTTTGACTTTAAACTCTTCTTCAACGGCCGCCCGGGCATCGTCGCCTGGACGCTCATCAACTTGTCCTTTGCGGCCAAGCAACGAGAGCTCTTTGGCTCAGTGACCAACGCCATGATCCTGGTCAATGTCCTGCAGGTGAGTGCATGTGTGCCCAGGGTGTCTGTGGGCACAGCTGTCCCATGCGGCGACTGTTGGCGGGGGTGGTCTCTGCAGGGGCCTCTCCCTCCTCAGGGTGCAACAGGTGCACCCAGAAGGATGCATCTCTCTGGCAGTCATGTCTGCCTCATCCCTGGCCGGGGGCATCCAGCCCCCGCTGGTGCCAAAGATTTCCTGCAGGGATGTCAGACAGGATGAGCATTGAGCAAAGGCCTCGGGATTTGGCACTTACAGGATCTTTGGTAACTGAAGAGAAGATTTCCAAATCTTGACGTCAGCAGACACAAGAGTGGGGTTCTTTCTCAGCCCCTGGCCTGGGCTCTTTCTGGTTGTAATGCTGTTCCCACCTGGCATTGCCCCCCACCTTCCTGCTCCTCCACTCCTGCCCCTGTGTGCTTAGGGGAGCCACATTAGGAAGGCAACTACAGACTTAAGTTGGCTATTTCTGCTGGGATTGTCTTCAGATGGCAAGGGAACTGTTGATCCACCCACTCCAGGCATTGGCTGCCCCAAGCCTTCACCTCTGTCCTCCAGCCTCACCCGCCCTTGGTGCCAGGCCCTGGTGCCATTCTTGCCTGGTGGGTGAAAAGGCCACTTGGGCACCTCTGCACTGGGTGGCCCCTCTGCCCAGCCCTCTGCCCCTTGGGGCCTGTAGTCTCTTCAGGGCACAGCTCAGATGCTCCTGAGGCCTTGGCCAATCCTCCCAAAATCGCCTTTCTCCTTGGCATCGATTCTCTAGACTTTGTGCCTACTCCCAGACACTGGTTCAGGGTCCTGTGTCCTGAGCAGATGCCAGACCAGTGAACGTGCCCCTCCTGTCTTTCAGGCTCTTTATGTGGTAGACTTTTTCTGGAATGAAACCTGGTACCTGAAAACCATCGACATCTGCCATGACCACTTTGGCTGGTACCTGGGCTGGGGAGACTGCGTCTGGCTGCCCTACCTGTACACCCTCCAGGTAAAGTGTGTGGAGGTGGGAGACCCTCTTGGTTGGGGGAGGAGGGTCCAGGCTCTCTGGCAGGCACAAGCAGGAGTTCTCCTGGCTGGCCAAAGCCCCCGTCAGGCTCTGGAGTGGAGGAGGGCCGGGGCTGGCCCCCGGGGATCTTCCACGCAGGCATGGCAGGCCCATGTTGTTAGAGGATGCCCCCTCACCGTGGTCTTTCTGAGAGAAGTGACTCACATTTAATAAGGTCCTAGTGTATGCCGGGCACCATTCTGAGCACCGGGGGCATGAGAAGAGCCAAAGGCTGTCCCTGCACTCAGCACAGAGCCAGCACCCAGCAGGTGTTTCATGGATGTTGACTAACTGATTAAAGCTAATCACCTAATACTGCAGCCAGCATAGGACATGTGACCTTCAGCCACTGTCGTGGTCATCTCCACGTCCCCAGCCTGGCACTGTCCTGGCCCCTTTGGCACAGCCTGTGAGCCCCTTCCCAGAAGGCCTAGGTGCCATAGGGATACAAGGGAAGCGAATTAGATCCAGAACTTACCCTTCCTGGAGGTTCACAGACCCCCGGTGAGTCCCCCTGGATGGTGGTGGTCAGGAGACACCTGGCCACGCCTGCCTGTGGCGCTGAGGAGCCATGGTCTATCCTCTGGGTTCTCTCACGTGTAAAATGGAAGCTCTGCTGGCGCCCATCAGGACACTGTGGAGTCTCTCAGCCTCATGGGAACTGGCAGGCTCGGATTGAGGTCTGATGAGTGCAGAAGCGGGGTGGGGCATCCTGGACGCAGGAACCAGCCTGGGCAAAGGTGGTGCCCTAGGCATGGATGCCTGGGCAAGGGTGAGGGCACTCACAGCCTCAGTTCATGGACTGTTTTCTCCCAGAGCCCTGGCTTTTAGAAGGGTCCTTGAGGGCCAGCAGCTCATTTAACAGTGAGGGCCACCGAGGCCAGATGGAGAATGCAGGTCTTCTCCGGGGTGGCCTTAACTCTCAGCTTGGCCCTTGGGGCCTCCCCTTCCCTCTTGTTCTCCCCCCAGGGCCTGTACTTGGTCTATCACCCTGTGCAGCTCTCCACACCACATGCGCTGGGCGTCCTGCTGCTGGGCCTCGCAGGCTACTACATCTTCCGGGAGGCCAACCACCAGAAGGACCTATTCCGGAAAACCAATGGGAGCTGCCAGATCTGGGGCCAGAAGCCCAAGTACATCGAGTGCTCCTACATGTCGGCTGACGGGCGCCGGCACCACAGCAAGCTGATGGTGTCGGGCTTCTGGGGCCTTGCTCGCCACCTCAACTACACAGGGGACCTCATGGGCAGCCTGGCCTACTGTCTGGCCTGTGGCTTTTCCCACCTCTTGCCCTATTTCTACATCATGTATATGTCCATTCTTCTCATCCACCGCTGCCTACGGGACGAGGACCGCTGTGCCCGCAAATACGGCCGCGACTGGGAGCGCTACACTGCTGCGGTGCCCAAGCGCCTGCTGCCTGGCCTCTTCTAGGGGCTCCCTTCACAGCAGCCATGCGGCCCAAGGGCCATGGACAGCCTCGTGGTCAGAAGGGCAGTGTGGGGAGCCTGCTGGGTTCCTTGGATCCCTGGCGTGAGCTCGAATTCTCAGTAGTGTTAAGAAATCCACTTTTTGAAGCAGCCTCTGGTGGCTGAATGGGACATGCCGCCTTAGGGATGAGGGTGCCTGGGCCTCCCCTGCCACCCAGGGGGGAGGCCCTTCTCTGACCAGAAGAGGCAGGCTCTCTCCCCCCACCCTCGGTCCTGGGCCCCTGCCAGGATCTTCTTGCATAATATCCTGGGGCACGAATTGAATGTTTTTTCTTCTGCAAATCAAAGGAGTCCTTTTTTTTTTTTTTTTTTCTTTCTCCTTCTTGACGGAAACCTGCAGCTTTAGTCTGGTCAGTCTGCTCGCGTTTCTTAAGCCCACTGCATGCCAGACACCACTAAGCTCTGGTGGGACAGAGAGGCAGAGGCCCTCTCCTCCCCTCCAGGAGCCCTCTGACTAGCAGCGGAGCCAACTGATAAGGTCAATCAGGCTCCCCCTCAGAGGGAGAGCACCAGCATCAAGGAAGCCCAGGGGGCCTTCCTGTACAAGGTGGTGCTTGCATAAGGCTTGGTGGCAGGCAGGAGGCAGGATGAGGTGGTAGAGGGTTCGAGGGGCTCGGGAGACAGGTACTCTTGGACAGGGAGCAGCTGTGAGGCCAGTGTCAGGACTGTAGAGGCCACAGTGGCATGAGGCCCCAGCATCCTGGAAGGGCAGGGGACAGGTTTCCTCCTGGATCTTTGGGGCTGGCAAGGCTTCCCTGGTTAGGGGAGGTTAGTGCTCGACACATCTGTCAAGAGCCACTGAGCAAGTGACTCGGGCTTCCTCTTCAGCTGGTCTTTTCTTGGTTCAGACCAAACCCATTGCAGGTAGAGCACCACAGCCTTGGGTTGGGATGACAAGAGGGCATCTGTCCCTGGCACAGACTGTCTGGGAAACCAGGGGCGGGTGAAGGTTTCTCTGTGCCTTGGGCAGCCCTGAAACTAAACCACAGGGGGGTTGCCATCTGCCTCTGTGGAGGGAGTTTCCACACCAGCTGAGCTCTCTGCTCAGGTAAAATCACAGGTTTGAAGCCCCCGAAAGTACCTCTCCTTACACCATCGCCCCCAGAGCTATTGCTTGTCTGCCCTCAGCATCTGGGCATCTTTGAAGCAGAGCTCAGGAAGGGAACGATGCTGGTGACATTGTGCTTGGGTCCAGATTCTGCTCTCACTGTGGCCCAGAAGAGCATCAGCCCTTTGGTACTGAGGGCCCCCCACTTCCATGCTGCTCTGTGCATCTTGGGGGCCATCCCTGGCAGAAGTAATCAGAGCCCCAGTGCTTGAAGGGCCCTTTGAGACCCCTGTGATGGAGCTGGACAGGAGTCCCCGAGGTCCTCCCCTTCTGGGCAGCCCTTCTCACAGTGTTTCCTGGCTGTCTTTGTGCCCCAGCACCAAGCACAATGCCTCTGTATACAGTGGCATTCAGTAAATGCTTGCTGATTGAGAGTATTGATTCTTGGGAAAGGCCGTTTGCCTAGGGCCTTGATCTCCCCTCTGCCGCTTAGAACCACCATTCCTGGTTCTGCCCAGGGACTGTCCACTCCCTGATTCTTGTCTGCCTGGAGCCCTTTGCCAGCCTCATCTCCAGCTGTAAGGAGCAGGCTTTTGTTCCAGGGTGCTAACCTCCCAGGGGCCCCCGGGCCTTGCTTTGAGGGAGACCACATGGTACTGGGTTCTGGGGTCTCTGCCCATCTGTGGGGGGGAGGGGGGGAGGCTTTCTTTAGGACCAGACTCTCCTTCCCCAAGAATTTTCATGCCAGGTGAAATATTTCCTTCTTAAGCCTCCGTGTGGCAGGTTTTTGTCCTCTCCACATCCTGGGGGGCCCCTCCAGACGCCCTGTTGCCTCCGGGGTGGGTGGTGACCAGCCTGGTGCATGCTGCCATCACTGATGCCTGAATTCTTCCCTTTTCTGGTTCAGGTGCCTCCCTAAGCCTATACTTTCCTGTTGATTTTTTTTAAACTGAAAGTGAGACCACTTTGATTGTACTGAATTTCCTTCTGCCTTGGGAATATGCTTCTGAACCCTCCCTAGACTAGAAGCTCCATGTGGGCAGGAGTGGGTTCTTTTCTAATCTTTGTATCTGAACACTGGACACTGTGCTCTGCATACAGCAAGTGCTTAATGAATGTTTGTGAAATGATTCTGTTTGATGTCTCAGCTTTCCTGTCCCCCAGTCTGATACCCTGCCAAGCCAGGCTAACCTTTCTGTGTCACTGCCCTGCTCCCACCCCGCCGCGGCTCCCCACAGCCCCCAAATGTTCGGGGTCCCCAGCCCGGCGTTCACGGCCCTGCGCCTTCAGGCAGCCCCTTGGCAGCCTGCCAGCCTGCCCTCAGTGACCCGTCCTGGCCATCCCTTCTCTATACAGGGTCTCCCCTGGTGGGATGCGAGCTTCCGACTGGATCGTAGTATTTACTGGTATTTAGTAAACCCTGGCGTGTTTTCATTCAGTCCTCCATACATTCTTCACTTGACCCTCTTGTAACAAACACCTTTTTGACAGCAGGACCAGGCGAGAGGGAAGGGTGGGGAAACACTGGGAAAAGCCGTGTTACCTCTCCCTCCCTCATCTTTCAATCTCTCGTACTCCCCTTCATCCCAGCCCCATTGGACATTGGGGGGCCCTTCAGTCACTCTCCTCCAAGCCCATCAGCCTCAGCAAGTGGCAGAGTGGCTGGAACCCTGGGCCTGGAGGCAGAAGACCCGAGGGCAAATCCAACCTCACACGACTAGCTGTGTGACCTGGGCAGGTCACAACACCTCTGTTTGCCTCAGTTTCCCCATTTATAAAATGGGTTCACTATCAGCACCAGCCTTGCAAGGTGGACGTGAGGATGATGTAAGACCGTATTTGTACAATGCTTGACGCAGCAAGCCGTGTCCAGTAGGTGCTTCATGAGTGTGCGGCTCCTGTCCCGGCGTCCCTGACACACAGCTCGGAGGCGGATGTCACAAACCTACCCCTGCAGACATCCCTCCCACTGCCCAGCCTGTGCCCTTGTGCACAGATCCGTCTTCACCTTCAGCCCATATTTCCTGGCTCCTGGCCCAATGTCTGCAGATAGGCCCATCCCTCAGCCTCTGCCGAAAAGATCTTCCGCCCCTGCTCTGCTCAGGCCAGGCTGGGGGCCTCCCGCCTCTGGCCTGGCACACCACCAGCCCCCCCAGCCCAGGACCGGCGCAGATGCTCGTCCCCACCCAGCTGCTCCCACCAGGGCCAGGGACCCGCGGGCTTGCTGCCTGCCCTGCTTTGAAAACCTGAGAACCACCAGGCCCTTTGCTTCTGCTCTGAACCGGAACCTCCTTTGTCCGCGGCCGCTCCCACTTCGAACAGGAGCCACTGGAGGACAAGGGCCGCCCCACTCTTCTGTTCTCATCCTCAGCGCTTGGCACAGAACGAGGCCTTGATTTTTTTTTTAACCAAAAAGAAAGTTTTCTATTTCTCTGACCAGCACTGCTTCTCCACCCCCAAATCATGGAGGCAGCTGGTGGTGCAGCCGGTGAGGGCTGGGACTCGAGTCAGGACCGGAGCTCATGCTGCCTCGGACAGCTGTGGAGCCCCGGGGGTCATATCACCTTATGCTTGCCTCAACTGTGAAATGGTGATGCACCTATCCACCAAGTAGTACCCACCAATGAGGGGTGGGTAGTAAGGTTAGTCATGGTGGTGGTAAGAGGAGGAGGCAAAATTAGACCACTTTGGTCCAGCTGCTGCCCCGAGCCTGTGCTGAGCCTCTTGACTGTGTCCACACTGTCTACACTGCCCTCCCTTTCCTCCTGCCCCCGCATTAGAACAGAATGCTGCCGGGGGTCAAAGCCACCCGAGCTGGTGGGAGGGAGGAACGCTGCGGGTCAGTCAGGGTTGAAAAGAGAATGGCCAAACATTCCACCTGGTGACTCGTCCCAGGGGCGCCACCCTTTGGGATTAGGGGATTCCCTTATGGGTTATAACAGTGCAGAGAATTTGCCTCATTCGTTTTCTGAGCTGCTTTTTCATTCTCTTGGTGTTTTTATCAGGATGGCTTTCTGGGAAGGGGAGGGACAGGGATGTCCTTGGAAATGTGAATCAAAAATAAGACACAATCGTCCTTACATTCATGTTACCTAAGAGAACTCAGGGCCGGGAAGGTTCCACGTCAGCTGGGCAGATAGTCACCAGTGGAGTGCTCCAGGGATCTGTCCTTGGCCCTGTGGCTTTGAATGTTTTATCAGCAATTTGACTAAAGGTGTAGATTTTCATCAAATTAGGCAGCTAGGACAGAGTTTTAGAGCTGAGCTCAGAAAGACCTGAGTTCAGGTCTTGTCTCATACGCTTCTCAGGTATGTGACCCTGGCTGTGTCAGCTCTTATCAGCATCATGTGAAGTTTCTCGTGGTGGAGGGGGGGTGGAGCCAAGATAGTGGCGTAGAAGCAGGAAAACTCTACAGCTCCCCCCATAACCCCCTCGAATACCTATTAAATATGACTCTAAACAAATATTAGGGCTCTAGAACCCACAAAATTACAGGAAAACATCTCCACTGAAGGCAGCTCAGCAGGCAAAACAGGAAGGGCTCATTGCAGCGCTGGGAGCTGAAACCAGGCTGGCCTGAAACCATGGCTTGGCCCCAGGGTGGACAGGCCAGGCCACACCTGGAGCACTCAGGAGAGTGGATCACTGGCAGCTGTGGCAGTTTCCAGAATTATCAACCCATAAGAAACAAGGGCAAATTGAAAGGACAGTGGAACTCAGCTAAATCTGGGTGAAAAAAGCGGGTCTGTTCATCTGCCCCTAGGGCAAGAAAGCAGCAGAAGCAACAGCCCTGCAGCCACCTCCACATGGCTGCTTCAGAGCTCATGGCCGGCAGATTTCAGGGGGGCCAAGTAATCATTCAGAGGCTAAGTTCTCTTGCCTTAAGCTGCCTGGATTGGGATCATGGCCTTGGGTGGTGGTCCTGAGGTATGTGACCAGTGAGCCAAAGCTGGTAGGGGCTACAGAGACAGCAGCCTCCTAATAGCTCCAGCAGCTGTGAAAACCCCAGAGATTTGGGACAAAGCTTTCCCCTCTGGAAGCAGAGTTCTACTGAGCTAAAAAGTCAAGTAATTGACTGGCAACATCAGCAAGCAAAGGAAACAAAGCAAGCACAGCAATCAAACCTTAGATTCCTTTTTTGGAGACAAAAAGGACCAAAGCATGGAACGGGAGGAAGACAACACAGTCAGAATTCCTGCACCAAAAGCTTCCAAGAAAAATGTAAACTTATTACAGGCCACAGAGGAGCTTAAGAAGGATTTTGAAAATGAAATAAGAAGTGGAGGAAAAATTGGGAAGAGAAATGAGAATGATGCAAGAAAATCATGAAGAGAGAGTCAACAACCTGACTGAAGAAAATAACACCTTAAAAAAATAGATTAACTCAAATGGCAAAAGAAGCCCAAAAAGCCAATGAGAAGAAGAATGCCTTAAAAAGTCAAATTTGCCATTTGGAAAAAGAATCTCAAAAGCTTTCTGAAGAGAATAATTCCTTCAGAATTAGATTGGGACAAATGGAAGTGCATGACT
>CM053592.1:195394133-195420969 GCA_028646515.1 Pseudochirops corinnae | reverse complement strand
TAACTACATCCATGTGGAACTTAAGATACACAGGCACTGTGGAAGGGAGATCCATCCTGACCTATAGGAAAGTTAGAGGAGTGATAGGGGAGGACATAGGAGAGATTAGATTGGGGGAGGGGTTATACAAGGGTATGGCTGTTTTGAGGGGGAGGGTAGGGGAAAGATGGGGAGAAAATTCGTAACTGAAAATCTCATGGAAATGAATGATGTAAACTTAAATAAATAAAATAAAATATAAGAAAAAATATTTTAAAAAGAGCTTTATTACTTTAAGAACAATTAGAAGGAGTATAATAGACAGAGGGTGTGGATATAAGGTGACTTTGGTAGGATGATACCCCTCCCCCCCAAAAAAATAAAGAGATGAGAAAGAAAATTGCACTGGAAGAAGGAAGGGAAGGTATGGGGGGTAAACTATCCTACATAAAAGACACATCAAAGAGCTATTATAATGGAGGGAAAGATGTAGGGGGTGGGAGTGAGGGGTGACAGGTAAAGCTTAAACCCTACTCTCATCAAAATTGTCTCAAAGAGGGAATAACATACACACTCCATTATATGCAGAAAGCTATCTTACCCTATGAAGAAGTAAACAGGGATGGGAATAATAGAAGAGGGGGGAGGAACTGATAAAAGGGAGTTTAGATTGGGGAAGGTGGTCATCAGAAATAAAACATTTGTGAAGAGAGAAAAGGTTGTGTAAGAGACAGGGACAAATAAGGGGAAAATAGTATGGAGGGAAATACATTATTAGTTATCACAACTATAAATGTGAATGGAATGAACTCACCCATAAAACAGAAGCAGACAGCAGAATGGATTAAAAACCAGAATCCTACAATATGTTTTTTACAAGAAACGCATTTGAAGCAGAGAGTTACACACAGAATAAAGGTAAGGGACTTGAACTGAATCTATTATGTTTTATCTGAAGCAAAGAAAGTTGGGGGAACAATCATGATCTCAGACAAAGCAAAGGCAAAAATAGATCTAATTAAAAGATAAGAAAAGAAACTATATCTTGCTGAAAGGTACCATAGAAAATGAAGTTATACTAATACTAAACACATATGCACCAAATAATATAGCATCTAAATTTTTGAAGAAATTGAGTTACAGGAGGAAATTGATAATAAAACTATACTGGTGGGAGACCTCAAATTTCCCCTCTCAGAACTAGATAAATGTAATAAAAAAATTAACAAAAAAGAAGTTAAGGAGATGAATAAAATTCTGAAAAAGTTAGATATGATAGATTTCTAGAGAAAATTGAATGGGAATAGAAAAGAATCTACCCTTTTTCTCAGAAGTACATGGCACCTACAAAAAACTGACCATGCATTGGGACATGAAAACCTCACAACCAAATGCAGAAAAGCAGAAATAGTAAACACATCCTTTTCAGATCATAATGCAATAAAAATTACATTGAATGCATGAAAAAAGAGATTTAAAATTAATTAGAAATTAAATAACCCTAAAAAACAAGTGGGTCAAAAAAGAAATAATGGAAATAATTGATAATTTCATTAAAGAAAATGACAACAGTGAGAAAACCTACCAAAATTTATGGCATGTAGCCAAAGTGGTACTTAAGGGAGAATTTATGTCGCTAGTTGCTTGCATCAACAAGATAGAGAAAAAAGCAGATCAATGAATTGGGCATGCAACAACAACAATAACAACAACAACAACAACAAAACCTAGAAAAAGAACGAATTAAAAATTCCCAATTAAACATCAAATTGGAAATGCTACAAATTAAGGGTGAGATTAATAAGAAAGAAAACTAGAAGCTGGTTTTATGGGAAAAAAACTGATAAAATAGATATATCACTGTTTAATTTGATTTAAAAAAAGTAAAGAAGAAACCAAATTACTTGTATCAAAACTTAAAGGGATGAATTCTCCACCAATGAAGAGCAATTAAAAAAAAAACTGTTGGGAGCTATTTTGCCCAATTCTATGCCAATAAATTTTATAATCTAAATGAAATTGATGAATATCTATAAAAATAAAAATTAACAGAAGATGAAATAAAATACTTAAATCACCCAATCTTAGAAAAAGAAATTGAACAAGCCATCAATGAACTCCCTAAGAAAAACTCCCCAGGACTAGATGGATTCACAAGTGAATGCCATTAAACATTTAAAGAACAATTAATCCCAATACTATATAAACTATTTGGAAAAATAGGTGAAGAAGGAGTTCTACCAAATTCCTTTTATGACACGAATATGATGCTGATACCCAAACCAGGAAGAGCCAGAACAGAGAAGGAAAATTAGACCAATTTCCTTAACAAATATTGATGTAAAATTGTTGAATAAAATATTAACAAAGATTACAGCAATATAGTGCAAGGATTCTATTCTGTGACTCAGTGGGCTTTATACCAGGAATGTAGGGCTGGTTCAATATTAGGAAAACTATCAGCTTGATAGGTGATAGCTTCCCTTTGCTGTTCCCTGGTTAGACCTCATCTGGAGACTCCAGAGGCTGGTGTGTCCAGAGGAAGAGCCCTGAGAGACCCAGGAGTGGAGGAAGACTGGAGCAGAGAGGATGCAGTGAGAACAGACACCTGCCTTCAAGCACCTGAGGAGGAAGGAGGAGCCTTGTTCTGTGGCCCCAAAGGTGGAACCAGGAGAAATGAGCAGAGATACCAAGGAAATGATTTCAGGCTGGAGGCCAAGAAATGCTTCCTACCAGTGAGAGCTGCCCCAGAGTGAGGCGGGCTGCCCTGCAAGCTAGAGGCTGGATTGCCACTCATGGGCGGGGCCTTACCGGAGGCTTGGTCCAGTGGTCACTGAGGTCCTTTCCCACTCTCCAGGTCTGCGAGACTCTAGGCCTCAGTTTCCCCTTATGCAATTTCTTGGGGTCCGTGAGTAAAGCGTTCCCTTTTCTGATATTCCTGGCTCCTCTAATTGGCTTGTTTGTCACCCACCCACCCCTTGGGGGTTCCTTATCAGGTCTGATCCAGCTCTTCATAACAGCGAGCAATTATGTAGCACCTACTTACTATGTTCTGGGCGCTGTGGTTAGCACGTTATAAATCTTATCTTATTTGACTCTCACAATACTCCAGGAGGTAGTTATTACTGCAGTTGGCACACAGCAGTTAAAGTGACTTGTCCAGGGTCACACAGCTGGGAAGTGTCCGAGGCCAGACACACTGTGCCCTGCACCACTTAGATGCTGCCAACAAATCGCTTAGGCATCATAAAGAGAGGATCCTTTTACTTAAAAGAGCTTGCATTGTGATATCAAGGAAACACCTCATCAGCCAGTCCTCTCAGGCCTCCAGGCATAAAAGGCTGGGGGAGCCCCGCCATCCTGGCCCCAGCAGCCCCGCAGTCCATCTAGGGAAGATCAGGATAATGGGCCATTTGCTGTCCCAGCATCACAGGCATCCTGAGGCTGCTGGCTCAGAAAGCCGTTGCTGTTCGATGCAAAAACTCAGCTCTGAGCAGGACTTCTGCTCTCCCTCGTGGCCAGGCATGGGACGCATCCAGGGGCAGGAGCTTGGAGAGCTGGCACCAGGGTTTGAACTATATGGGTAACTTTGACTCAGCAGGACAGGACTGCACTTCTACCAAGCTGTTCTACCAGATAAGGGAAAGGCTGGCCTCCCTCCCTTTGCCCTTCCCTTCCCTGCTCTGCCCTCCCTCCCCTCCCCTCTGGGAGCAGCTTCCTGGGCCCCAGCCAGGTGAGGCCCTCTCCCCTTTCTGCCTCTTTGGTGCAAGGTACAAGGGGAGGAGCAGAAGACCAAGGGTGCTGTCCAGCATCCACAGCCTTCTTAGGACCCATTAGCTCTGTTGGATTGCCAGCCAGGCACATGTGTGTGTGTCCACACCCCGCACCCCTGGCACCTGTGCCCCAAAGGGTGGGCACAGCTATGTCCCAGAGCCACAGGGCTGGCTGGGGACTAACTCGGCCTCTTCCCAAGGCACATGAGGGAGATACACTGACCAGGGGGCCGCCAAGTCCCTCAGTTCCGACTTCCTGAGGGCTCTCACATCTTGGGTAGGCACATCCCAAGTCTAGGGAGCGATGCTCTGGCTTGGACTTTGCACAATCCCGGTCCCAAGTCCTCACCCACGCTTAGGGCAGATGCCACCAAGGGGCAGTGGTACCTTGGTTGGAGTGACGTTGGTAAAGAAAAGGAAATGGGACAAGTCCTGGATTTTTGTTTAATGCATCAGAGGACGCCAGGAGAGATGGACCACGGGCTAGTGCTGGGGCCTGAGGGAGCACCTGGGGAGGGGGCGGCCTGCCTGAAGAGCAGAGAAGTCCCCGCAGGAGCTGTGGTTCTGAACAGACCTCTGCAGAGGGCAGGCAGTGCTTCATGTCCATGACCCTGGGGTCACAGGTGCCGGGTGTGGTGCATGCAACACCGCGGAAGGCTTGGTCAAGTCCTCTCAAGTCCCACTTGCAGCACACACTGGCTTTGGGACGGCCTCCAGTGCAGAGGGGCTGACTTTCCTCACCTGGGAGTTCTCTAGACTAATGAGACCCCAGGTTAAGCCCCTGCCCATCCCCAACAGGAGGGGATTACACTGGTTGTTATCACCATTTTACTGATGAGGAAACTGGACAGTTAAGTGACTTGTTCAGCCACAGAGCTGATCAAATTTAGACACAGGATTTGAACCCAGATCCTCATCCTGAGCTCCCTGCTGCATTGTTGTTCAGTCACTTCAATTGTTCCCGACTCTTTGTGACCCCATACATAGAGTTTCAATGGCCAAGATCCTGGAGCGGTTGGCCATCTCCTTCTCCAGCTCCTTTTACAGATGTGGAAACTGAGGCAAACAAGGTTAAGTGACTTGCCCAAGGTCACACAGCTAACAAGTGTCTGAGGCTGGATTTGAACTCGGGATGATGAGTCTTCCTGACTCCAGGCCCGATGCTCTGTGCGGCCCCCTAGATGCCACTAGCCAATGCTGCTTATCCACCTAAACCAGGTAACGATTTGACCAGCATTTATTTATTAAGCCCCCACAGTTTGCCAAGCGTCCCTCCTCTCAGCTCCGTCTAATGGGGGAGGCCACGTACAAACCGCCAGAGAGACTGGAGGATGTGCAGGGAAGGCCCAGGCATCCGGAGGTTTGGGAGGGCTTCCTGGAGGAGGCAAGATTTCAGCTGGGCCTTTGTGGAAGCCAGGAGATGGAGAAGGGGATTCCAGGTATGAAGGAGAGCCGGCCCGAAGGCCCAGAGTGGACAGAGACAGAGGGTTTGTCCGAGGAGCACCGAAGAGGCCAGAGTCAGTGGGTCAGAAAGGACAGGGAGGGGAAAGAGATGCTAAAACTGCCAAGGCAGGAGCGGCCCCGGTGACAAAGGGCTTGAACCGGGCTCTACATTTGATCCTGCAGATGACAGGATCCTCTGTGGGCGGCTGAACAGAGGGTGACACGGTGGCTGTGATGTGGAAGATGAAGTGAAGAGACCCCAGGCAGGCGGACCCCACCCCAGCAGCTGCTCCACGGTCCAGGTGGGAGATGATGAGGGGCTCCACCAGGGTCACAGGAGAGGAGGAGACATATGTAGGAAATGTCATGAAGGTAAAACTGAAGGGCCTTGACAACAGATTGACTGTGGCAGGCAGCCGGTGCTACAGTGCACAAAATGCTGAGCCTGGAGTCAGGAAGACCCGAGTTCAAATATATCCTCAGACACTTATTAGCTGTGTGACCTTGGACAAGTCTCTTAATCAGGGTCTGCCCCAGTTTTCTCAACAGTAAAAGAATAGTAGCATCTACTTCCCATAGCTGTTGCGAGATAATGTTTGTAAAGAGCTTGGCACGGACCTGGGCACATGGTACACGTTATATAAGCGCCAGTTTATTTTTATTATTCTTGTTACCTACATTGGGAACCTGGGTGACCAGGAGGACGCTGGTGCCCGCACGTAGTGCAAGAGAAGCTTGGAAGAGGGAGAAAAGACGATGAAGAAAGCATCCGTACCCAGAGCAGTGAGTGCACCCCAGCCTGGGGGGGGGGGGTCACCTTAGCCTTGGACTCAGGTCAGTTCTCCTAGCCCTGCGCGTGACCGGCGGGCAGAGCTTCTCCATTTGGGATGGCCCCGTGAGAGGACGTTTTGGGTGGGACGAGGGCGTAGTAGATGAAAGAAAGGGAGGGCCCCGGGAGGAGAGAGGAGAGCAGGTAAACTGTAGCGTGGGCAGCCTGTGCGGCAGAAATGTGAAGAACCACAAAAGAGGTCTCAGAACTGGGACAAAAGCTAGCGCAGGGAGGGTGTGTGTGTTTGTGTGTGGAAAAGAGCTCAGACTTTCCTGAATGACCTTGAACAAGTAATGCTTTTACACTGTACCTATTCAGGGAGGAAAGATGGCATAGCGGAAGACTCACAACAATGCCAGGCTAATGATGATCCATAGAAAAGGACAGAATGGTGCCAGGCAGTCCGTTCTAGACTGGAGCCAGTGCTGGGCAGAGAAGCTGGGGTTAAACAGCAGCCACCTCTGTGGCTTTGAGTTAGCCCTGGGCCTTAGCTTCCTCATGTGGAAAAGGAGGAGGTCGGACTCAAGGGTGTCTAAGGTCTCTTAGATGTCTGATCCCATGACCCAAGAGATGGAAAGAGATTTCACCTGGTGATAAAGAAACCAGACACCGTATTTCCACAATAATTCTCTCTGGTTTACAAAGTGCTTTTCTGACAATAACCCCATGAGACAGGTCATATAAAGTCCTAACAATCCCCCTTTCACAGATATTGAAATTCCGAATCATAGAGAACAAATGATTTGCCCAGATAGATCATCTCTATCAAGAGATGAGATTCCCATAGGTTTTGACTGATCCCCATTTGGCATAGCCCAAAGCCGCCCAGCCCGGGGCCATTTTGGTTATCAGTGTCCCTCCTAAGACGTAGTACCTCCAACCGAGCACAGCTCTCTAAGTGCATTCTCACCAGGACAGGATGCAGCAGGACTCCCTCCTCCCAAGGCCCAGACATGCCTGGGTGATCTCATGGGCACTTCAGCTACTTCACTGAAAAACCTAACTTCTGGCCTTTTTTGTTTGTTTTCTGTGTGTTTAGAACTTGAAACAAGACCTTTCTCTTACTCAAACCAACCCTGTGGATGCTCCCAGTTACCCAAGACTTCCAAAGATATGGAGGCAAAATCTACCCCATTAAATCAAACAGGGCACACAGAACTGAGTGGTCTTGCTCACTGTACTCCACTGTGGGAAAGCAGCTTTGACACTCCTGACCTCAGGCAAAGGAACAGAGATGAAGGGAAGGGCAGCAGCGCCTCTGTCTGAGGCAGAAAATGAAAAACCTTCTGAGTTAGAGGAATGAAACTGTGCAGTGAGTGAAGACAGGAAGGCCAGCCTTACACTGAGAGAGGAGGACGTTAAAACACAGCTCCCCCAGCCAGCTGCCCCTGGCTCTCCCAGCACACGTGAAGCTCCCCATCCCTTTCTAGGTGGGGTTCCGTAAGGCACTGGAATCCATTCTTGTATGACCGCATTGCGTGTGTGTGTATGTGTGTGTGATGGGGATGGCAGGGAGGGAGCAAATACATGATGGTCATTTATAAACACCTTTTTTTTATCAGGTGACAGAGATGGGATGACCTTGGATGGGTAAGTTTTGATTAGGGAAGAAAAACTGAGAAGGTTCACATGGCACCCGCTATTGCCCCTGGTGGGGGAGTGGAGTCGCGCAGGGGCCGCAAGAGCAAATTCTGTCTGTGTCTCCAGCATCCAACACATTCTCAAAGCCCCTGATGACTGTACTCTTCAGCTCTGGAGTTTCTCTCAACAGCCCGAACCAGACTTATCCTCCTATGCCTGCCTATTCCTGTATGGCCCTTGCCCAGGTCTTCCTCCCAATGGGCTGGAGGCCTTCTTTGCTTTCTCCTGTCATCCTCAGGGTACCCTCCCAGTACTCCAGCTCATCCCTCAAACGTGCCACCTGACCCAAGAACACCTTTATTTGGTTCATGCAGTTCTTGGATGACATTCTGGTCTTCTGCTCTTCTTCAGAGTTGCTCCTTAAGTAGACACTATAGCCTGCTCTCACCTGCCCTGCCTTTCTCTGTTGCCCTCAGTGGGATGCTCACCCTGAGCCCTTCATGGGAAGGGCTGCTCCCTAACTCACTAGCAAATCCTAACACCCATAAAATGCTATCATTGGCAAAGTGAGCCTTGGCTTTCATGGGAAGCTTGGGGTCAGGAAAACAGCTTTGCCATTTCCTGAAGACAATGCACCTCACTCTCCCTGTCTTCAACAACCCTGTGTCCATCTGCACAATTGTTCCCAGATACACAGACTGTTGGGCAAATTCTATAGGGAGTTCACATACAGCTGCATGTTGAAATCCAGGTAACAGACATTCCACATCAGAGACAGAGCCTGGATCAACCTAGAACCTCCTCTGCTTGGGGGAAAGGAGGATACTGTGGCCTTGACAAGTGTTCTCTGCCCTGGCCAAGTCCCCCTAGCCCTGCCCAGCCCCTGCTCTCTCCTCTGGACTTTCTGTCTCCAGGTACCATACTGACTGATGCCTATCTGAGAGTGATGCCAACTAAATGCATGTTTATGAGACTGTACCCCTGCTTATAAAACTTCTGAACTTTTTGGATATCCCAAAACAGCCCTGCTGACCCAGGGATAGGTGCCACAAGCTTGGGGAGAAATGATAGAATCTGCCCTAACCCTCCGCCTGGCTGACAATCCTTAGCTGCCCTCTGACCATCTGACCCAAGTCCTGGGCTTCCTGTGACAAAGTCAAGCCTGTGTTCAGCTCCTCCAGAGAACCTCCCTTTGAGTATATTCCTTTATACATTCCTTTAACAAGCATTTATTAAGGCCAGCATTGTGTCAGGCACTGGAAAAACAAAGTCACACCCTGCCCTCAGAAAGCTTACATTCTAGCAGCGGAATTAATGTGTACTCATAAACACAAATATGACTGGGCAGCTGGATAGAGCAGTGGACAGCACACTGGAGTTGGACTCAGGAAGACTTGAGATCACATCCCACAGCAGACATTTACTGGCTGTGTGACTCTGGGCAAATCACTTGGCCTTTCTTAGTCTCAGGTGTTTCATCTTTAAGGATAATAACAGTGTCTCCTTCACAGGATCGTCATGAGGAACACACAAGGTAAGAAGCATAAAGCCTTATATCCAAGCTAGTTAGTATTTAAAAATGTGTCAGATAAATAGACGGATATTTCAGGGAGGAAGAGAGCATTAGTAAGTGGAGGCATCTGGAAGGTCTCATGGGGGTGAGGTGTGGCATGCTAGAGCTGAGTGTTGGAGATCGAGGAGCATTGTGACAAATGGAGGTGAGGAAGTACTGCTTTCTGGGCTGACCAAGGGGACCATAAGTAAACACACGGAAATTACAGGGGAGATTTTATGAGTGCCTCAGTTTGATTGGACCAGAAGATGTGGTAAGGGGAGGAATATGACATAAGCCTGGTAATGTAGGTCAGGACTAGAGTATGGAGGGTTTAAATGCCGGGGGGGAATCTTCTATTTCCTCCCCAAGGTGATAAGAAAGCACTGGAGCTTCCTGAGCAGGGCACACCAGGGTCAGACACATGTGGAAGATGTACTGAAGAGAGGAAAGGCTGGAGGCAGGAAGATCGATTAGGTTTGACATGATTGTCCAAGGGAGAGGTGATGGGACTGGTGTTAGGCTGATGGCTGTAGGAGCTCAACAGGTAGGTAGAGAGAGCTGGAAGACTGCATTCAAATCCAGCTTTAGACACTGCCCTATGAGTCATTCAACCTATAGAACTTTCAGATTCCTCATCTGTAATAGCGTTAATAACACTCTCTCCCATAGTTGTTATTAGAATAAAATGAGACGCCCATAAAAGTCCTTTGCAAATCTTTATGATGCTTAGGGATGCTGGTTGTTGATGTTGCCATAGTCAGCATCGTCATCTTCTTCCTCCACCTCCTCATTACTGAGGGGGTGAATGTGAGAGCTATTGTGCAGATAAAATTGCTGAGACTTAGCAAGTGATTGAATATATGAGAGGAGGGAGAGAGGGACCAAGATGGCACTGGGATGGCCAACATAGGTGGCTACAAAGGATGGTCATCCCCTTGGCAGAACTAGGGGAGCTGGAGTGAGAGGGGAGGAGACAGCTCTGTTTTGTCCATATTGAGTTTGGGCTAGATTAGGAACATTCAAGGCTGGTGACACTCCTCATCCTCTCCATTAGTCCCCATCCCCCTCAATCATGATCTGCCTCCTTTCAGCTCCCCTATTTCTGGGATAACCTTTCTTGTCACTTCTTACCTGCTCATTTTGTTACTGTTATACTGCTAATTACTTATAGCCACCATTCCACTTTCCATGCTCCTTAAGCTGACCTGCAATTTTGATTCCTCTGGAGAGCTTCATGATCCAGGTTTCTCTCCAATATAGATAAAGAAGACTGGCTGAATCCCTAGCCTAAGCCTCCATTTCATGAAACTCTAGCTAACTGTGCTCACTTCTTTCCTCATTCAATCCCTCTCCAATTCTTCTCTACCAGTCTTGCTCCACTTAGCTACCTCCCCTCAGTTCCCTCCTTTCTAGTACTCCTTTAAGTTGTCTTCTCTCATTAAAATGTAAGCAGCTTGAGGGGGAAAATTGTCCTATTTGTTTATATTCGCATCTTTAGTACTTAGCGCAATGCCTGCCTCATAGTAAACACTCAAGGTCCTATCTATCTATCTATCTGTCTGTCTGTCTGTCTGTCTGTCTGTCTATCTATCTATCTATCTATCCATCATCTATCTGTCTATCTAAGGTCAGCTATATGTTCATGTAGAAGATTGAGCCCTTTGAATCAGCTCGCATTGACTCTTGAATTAAGAAAAGAAGCAGTGGCGGATTAGTTCACCACAATGTTCATTGAGTACTTTAGAACAGCTGCGACAATAACCAGAGAAATACACATTATAGCAACCTTTAAGTACCCACTCAGCAAAGATGCTAAAAATTGAGCACACTTATTGTTAGTTCTAGACCAACAGGAATACTAATTCACTTGCAGCTGGGAATTGATTCAGCCATTCTGGAAAACATTATCCAAAAAAGTTATCCAACTGTTAATTCCAATTGACCCCAAATCCCACGACTGTGACTGTATCCTAAGGAGGCCACTAACAGCCCGAAGAAATCCATAAGTACAAAAAAATCATTCCAGTTTTGTACAACACAGCTTTATCGATAAATACCAACATGCAGAGGCACAATAAATAATCCTGAATAAAAGCTCTGTAAGACTGCATCGTGATCCTTTCCATTAACGCTTCTATTAACGCAACCATTTCCCATGCCTTTCTGACTTCTGACTTTCCGGTAGCACATGTTGGTTACAATTTCTAAAATTATGACCTCTAAAATGTAAGGGGTGGGGGAGACAAATGAAAGCTAAAATAACGAGGAAAATGTCAGCTTCCTAGTCAAAGTTGACTCTTCCACAAGAACAGCTTATGGAAATCAGAGCACTGTTCCTGCCTGGCAGATGCGTCTTCCAGGACAAAAATGTGAAGACTATAATCAGAAGGCAATAGTCAATAAGTAGCTAAATCAATGGAAATGCTGGCTCCAGGGAGTGATAGCCAGAATTCTTGGCCAGGAAGCTGATGACAGCAAATTACAAAGGATGCTCTGAAGAAGAGATCAGAACTGTCCTCTGGAGGGGCAAGGCAGCGCGATTATGCCATCATTGTGAAAAGCAAATGGATTTGATTGACTTCGATATGCATTTTTTGTTCGATTGTCCCAAAGCAATAATGAAAAAGTAAAGAAAAACATGCCTCAGGAGAAATCACACAAATGAAGGACCACTAGAAATAATCCCTCCTAAAAGAGAACAAACTAATTGAACTCAAATATCATACTAGTTTATTTGAGGAGCAGAGTTCCAAAAATCAGTGTTGAAATTCTTCCATATTTTGAGAGATCATCATCTGTTTGGATACCACCTCTATCACTGCAGGACATAAACTTTCATGCCTTCTCCCCCGAGATGGTCAAAGTCTTTCCATGTCTCTGTAGGAGAACTATCTAAGGTACTGAAAGAGGCTCCCTGATTTATTCTGTGGATGCCCTTACAGGAACAATAACTGAGGCTGCTCCTTTGTGATGCTTGTGACCAAGCCACCTCCCTAGATGATGATATCCTGGATTTTCTCATAAAATTAATGTAAAAATATTAGAGGCCCATGGATATAAAAATGAATACAAGATACTAAATGTTGCAAGTGCAAAGGACTAGACCTTTTAGGAGTCCATCTTCAGAGACCAATTAATGACTCAATAAACAAACACATGTTAGATGCCTACTATGTCATACCCATTATAAATAGTAGGCACTAGGAATACAAAGAAAGACATGAAACAGATCCTGCCCTAAAGAGTCATGCATTCCACCTATAATACATATGGAACCCAGGACTCTGCAGTGCTCAGACATGCTGAATTAGGTGTAGTCAGGTAGGGAATCTCTGGATTATCTGAATGATCCTAAATGTTCCCCTGCACTAAATAAAGTAGCCTCCTGCCAGCTTCCCCGAAGTCTGTGGAATGCCTCTTTGACACGTTTATATTTAAGTTCCTTTTGTCTAATGACTTTCTTTTTCCTTTACTGCTGATCCCATGTCCCCATCTGAGCCCATTTTCAGCAAGGCCAGACCCCCAAGGCTATGGGCTTAATGAAGATATTTCTTGCTCCTAGGCTGTGTTTCAGTAGAAATGAGGCTAATCTTGAATTTGACTTGAGACCTGGTGCAGCTGTGTTTGATATGCTGACAGTTACAGGGGATAACCTAATTTTGGGGCTGTGACTCTAACCTTCCTGTCATCTTAAAAATGATTTAGGTCTCCAAGAGCTCTTGTGACCTGATCTACTTTAAGTTAAAATAACTTTAGTGAATGCATGGACACTATCTTATTGTCTCTTTGTTCTTTTGGGCTTTAAAATAGAGATAATGCATAAGATTCTCATTATAGCTTCCTCAGAACAGGTTCAATGGTGCTTGGCCAACATTTTATTAATGATTTTAGTAGAGGACAGTGAATCATTTTTATAGCTGAGCTCCTTCAATTCGACCCAATTCAATAAATATTTATTAAACATCTGTGGTGTGCCAGATTTTGTGCTAGGCACCACTGAGGAAAAAAATGGCCCCTGGAAGGGAAGGGAATTAAGATTCTACTGGAATATAAGTCCATTGGGTACTTTCCAATGGTTTTTAATGAAATAGATCCAGTTTAGAATTTTCTGTAGAGACCAGAGCTGACCAGAGGCAGAATTACAAGAGTCAGGAGATCTTTATGATAAACAATTGATTTAATTGTGAATTGTCAGTATGGGGAAAAAAGAGAGGAAAAGTTAACACATTGATCAAACCAAAAAACACCCAAGAAGTGTGAATGCACAGTCAAGGTACAATTAGCATTCGTTGTCCATGTTTCCTTCCCTGTTCTGACAGTCACAAGATATTCATTCATTCATTCAACAGGTGCTGGGCACTGTGCTAAATGCTGGGAATACAAAGGCTTTATGACAGCCGCTGCCCTCAGTGAGATTACAGTTTGAGGAGCTAAACAACTAAGTATAGACAAGATACGTACAAGATAAACTGGAGCTGATCTGAAAGTAGGGTGCCAGCACTGGGGGCTCGCAAAGGAGCAGGTGTGATTTTAGCTGGTACTTGAAGGAAGCCAGGAGGCAGAGGTGAGAAGGGGGAGAATCCTTGTTTCTTCTATAATAATCCCTGTATTTTCCCACCATGTTGGTAGGGCTGAAGGAAGTCTAGCACTACTGACTACGATGATTTGGAAATCCCTTGGGAATTGGACAAGAAAAGTTCTAGAACTATTCACATCCTCTGCCTGTGTGATTCCACTACTAAGTCTCTCTTTATGCCCTGAAGGAGCTTATTTACAAAATTTTAAAGTCCCTATTCACGGGATCATCATTTGTAATAGAAACGAATCTGGAAATTCTGTGTCCATTGATTGGCTGAGTATGTTGTGGTATGGAAATGGAAATGAAAAATGGGACATTATTGTGTGTGGTAGGAAATGGCGAGTGTGAAGCATTTGGAGAGGTGTGGGGAGACCTGAGATAAAGGAAGCAGAGTCAAGGAAACCACATCTACAGAAACTTTAAGAAGGCAAATGATGACAAACCTGAAGGGAAACAAGAGGCAGGTGAATGACAACGGATATGGGGTTAGACTTCGCATGGAAAGGAGAGATTTCCTGGCCTTTTGTGGCAGTCTCTGATTTTGTGGTAGCCTCTGATTTTGTGGAGGCCTCTGATTTTGTGGTGGCCTCTGATTTTGTGGCGGTCTCTGATTTTGTGGCGCCCTCTGATTTTGTGGTGGCCTCTGATTTTGTGGCGGCCTCTGATTTTGTGGTGGCACTCTTCAGGTTGGCCTGAGTAGCGATTTTCAGGGAGTATGCTTAGTTCATGTTTGGTTTTTATTTATGTTTGTCAGCTGTGTTCAAACAAATATGTCCGTGATCAGCTAATAAATGTCACATTGTGATATTTTTTTCTGAGCAACATATGCAGCCTTTTATGGCTATATGAGGTGACAGCTGCCTCCATACATTCATTAGCCAAATATTAACAAAATGCCTGCTATGTGCCACCTCCTGTGGGTACCCAGGGATTGGGAGAACACAGTAAGTGCTGGATTGAATGCAAGAGACCTGGGTTAGATTCTGGCACTGTCACCCATGAGCTGTGTGACGTCCCTTGCCCAGAGTCCCTTTCCTGTCTAACCCTCAGTCTGTTCTTCTGTAAAATGAAGGAGTTAGATGGATTGTCTCCAGGTTCCTTCCCTCTCTGTGATTACAACTCTTCATATCAAGCATGGGTGAGAGATGGTAATCCAGAAGCTCCCTATGAGGCTCCAAGTCACATGCTGAGGACACTGGCATGGGCCATTTTTTTTCTTTGTTAGCAAGGGAATGTATTCACAGGGAATGGGGGTGAGGATACATTGGAAGTCACTAGGATGGTAAATAAAAAATAAACAAAATGCATTAACTGGAAAAAAAAAAGTATTACAGAGGTGGACAAGCAAGGTGGGGGCCCTTGAGCCTGGAGAGCCAAAGGGCATTTTGCCAAGAGCTGCAGCTCACCCCGATGCATGGTTAGGTTTTCTTCACCCTGACTATTCTCCATCTCTCACTGCACAATAGCAGTTCACCTATGAGGCAAAAGTTTGCTTAACCAGCCCCCTTTGCTGTGTGCCATAGAGCTAAGAGACAGTAAGGGAGCAAACCCCAAAACTGCCCGACCTCCAGAAGATGAGGAGAAGTCCATGCTCTCACGAGCGTCCCCTGCAGCCCTCACCATCCATCTGCTCTATTTCTGACGAGCACAATGCACCTAGTTTGTGGCTTCCCAGTCCGAAGAGGCAAGAAGCCACAACCACTGCTCACAGGAACTAGTTACTTCTCCGTGGCTTTTTGACATCTTACAGCCTTCTAACAACCTTACACACAGCTCTTTCCTATGACTCTCTCCTCAATGCTAGTTAGTATCTTCCCTCCTAAACTGGGATTTATCCTGTATCTTTCTTATTTATACATAGTTGCTTGTTGTCTCTCCCAGGAGACTGGTAGCTCCATGAGGGCAGAGTCTGTGTTTTTTGAAGAAGAGGAAGAGGAGAAGGAGGAGGGAGAGGGAGAGGAGAAGGGGGAGGGAGAGGGAGAGGAGAAGGGGGAGGATGAGGGGGAGGAGAAGGGGGAAAGGGAGGAGAAAGGAGGAGGGAGAGGAAGGGGAGGAGAATCAGAATCAAACAGCCTATAACAGACTGGGGACATTAAGTGCAGGTACAAACGGTTCTATACTCCTCAACACCCCCTGAGGTCATCACTTTATGAGAGAACATGGAAGAAAGGTTAAATTGTTTTTAGGGGTTCTTGCTGACGATGGCAGGGAAGCATGTCAAGAATGTCAGAAAGATCCTCCCCTTGAAAGGGAAAATTTCCTTGAAGTTATCATTAGCTCTCCACTTTTCCCCAGCCACCACACCCAATCCAATCACTGGCCAAATCTTATCAGTTCTACCTTCAGAACATCTGTCCCTCCTCTCCACTCACACCATCACCAGCCTGAGTCAGGCCCTCAGCACTTCTTTACTGAATTCAATATTGTAATAACCTCCTAAGTGTTCTCCCTGACCCCCATCTTTCCTCTCCCCTCTTCATATTCTCCAAGCACATATGTGGCGAAGCTTCAGTGGCTCTATATTGATTCTGTGAAAAAAGGTTCACTACGATTTGACATTTAAAGCACTTCAATATCTGGCCCCAAACTATCTTTCTGATCCCACATCCCTCCTTCTCTCATATGCTATCTTCCAGTCAAACTTATCATCTTACTATTCCTCACATGCAACCTAATTTCCCACCTTCATTCCTTTGCATGTGCTGCCCTCCACCCCACCCATGCCTGGAATGCTCACTTCCCTCATATTTGCCTCTAGGAATCCCTTCAGTGTTCTGCTCCAGCACGTTTCTCACCAGAGGCCTTCCCCCTGAAGGGTTATGATCAGTTTCACTGGGTAGGTGATTCTTGATTGTGATCCTAGCTCTTTTGCCTTCCAGAATATCATGTTCCATACCCCCTGATCCTTTAAGCTACAAAATCCTGTGTAGGATGGACTGTGCCTCCACAATGTTTGAACTGTTTCTTTCTGACTGCTTGCAATGTTTTCTCATTGAGTGGGAGTTCTGGAGTTTGACTGTCATGTTCCTGGAAGCTTTCATTTTGGGATCTCTTTCAGGAGGTGATCAGTGGATTCTTTCAATGTCTATTTTATTATCTGGTTCCAGGATGCCAGAGCAGTTTTCTTTGATAATGTCTTGAAAGATGTTGTCCAGGTCCTTTTTTTGGTCATAGCTTTCAGGTAGTCCAATAATTCTTTAATTTTATCTCTCCTAGATCTATTTTCTAGGTCAAATGTCTTTTCAATGACTATTTCACATTTTCTTCTATTTTTTCATTCTTTTTATTTTGTTTGATTGATTCTCGATGTCTCATGGAGTTGTCAGGTTCCATGTGTCCAATTCAAATTTTTAAGGAATTATTTTCTTCAGTTTGCTTTTTCATCTCCTTTTCTGTTCAGCCAATTCCACTTTTTTAAGGAGTTGTTTTCTTCAGTAAATTTTTGTACATCTTTTCCCTCTTTTTATGGTTCCTTTACCAAGCTATTGATTGACTCTTTTTTTCATGATTCTCTTGCATCACTCTCATTTCTTTTCCCAATTCTTCTTCTACCTCTTTTATTTGGTTTTTGAAATTCTTTCTGAGCTCCTTCATTACTTTGAGGGCCTGAGACCAATTCACATTTTTCTTTGAGGCTTTGCATGTAGGCATTTTGACATTGTTGCCTGTTTTGATCTTCCCTGTCACCATCATAACTTTCTGTGGTCAGCTTCTTTTTTTGTTTTTGTTTTGCTCATTTTTTTCCCCCCAGTCTACTTCATTACTTTTCAAGTTGAGTTCTACTCCTAGGGTTCAGGGGGCACTGTCCTAGGCATCTTATGCTGGGGGCTGCCTGGCCACTCACCTGTTGCCATGTGGGGGCCATGGGGGAAGGGGGTTGACTACTAACCTCATGACACATCGGGGTCCATAGGAGACCTGCTGGTGTGCTGGGACCGTGGGGGGAGGGCCCTCTGGCCACTGGCTTGCTGCTGCACTGGGGCTACAGGTCCTCAGTCACTGACCTGCACTGAAGTCAGGGCCTCCCACAAGCCTTCTGGGGTACAGCCTGCTGCTGGCTTGCCAGATACTGCCTGCCCTGGACTGTACTCCCTTCTTACCCTGGTGAGACAGACCTTTCCTGCTAACCTTGCAAGTTTTCTTGTACTGGAAAATTGTTTTACCTTCTCTTTTTGTTGATTCTTGCATTCCAGAATTCGTTTGAGGGGAGGTAAATTTGAGAGCATTCAGGTAATTTCCTGTCTTACTCCACCATTTTGCTTTCTTGAAGCCCACAAGGGGCTTCTCCAGATCCCCTAATTACAGGTGGCTATTCCTATATCCACCTTGAAATTACTCTGTAAGCTCCTAGAGCAGTGGTTCTCAACCTTCCTAATGCCGAGACCCTTTAATACTAGTATGTGACATATCTGCATGTGGGCGGACCTGCCTGGAGACGGATGAAGGAGCCGTGCCTCAATTCCTAAGACCATGGGAAACATGTGTTTTCCAATGGTCTTAGGTGACACCGTTCAACTCCCAAAGGGGTCGCGACCCACAGGTTGAGAACCATTGTCCTAGAGGGTAGGAACAGCTTCATTTTTTTTCTTTCAATACCTGAAACATAGGAAATGCTTGACAGTGTTAATGAATAGAATTAGAAATGACTGAATCCAAGCCATAGAGAACAGCTGAGAGTCTTTGAAGTAGAAGATGCAGGAGGCACCTTTCTGTTCAATTTGAGAAAACAAAAATTTTCTAACAACAAGAATTGTCCAGGTAGATCACATGCCATAGATGTAGAAATGATTCTGGTTTGGGAAAGTGTTGAACAAGATGACCTTGAGGTCCTTTCTAGCCTTGTGATCTTGAGAGTCTGTAAAAAGCCCATCATTTATTCCCTGTGAAATATCAGAATGAATCCCATGCCCTTCTTCCCTCATATGACTGAATGAATACACTCACCCACTAGACTAGCATCACCACAGTCCATACACAACAAGCTACTTGTTCCAGTAGAACTAATCTTCATTTTTTCCTCTTCTATAGGCAAAGTCTTGGGAAAATCAATCAATTTGACTGGAAATCAAAATGCCTTCAGCAAAGCCAGCAGTTGTTGAGTAAATAACAGGGAGATTTCTCCTCTGAGAAACAGACTTAGGGTAAGCCCAGCCCAAGGCTGGGGTTTGGGTGGGGAAGGCAGCTGACTGTTCTCTAGATAGTTCTGAAGCAGGGACTAGCATTCTGTTTGCCCCCAGAGGGCAGAAACAGCCACAATCAGTGGAAAATTTAGAGGCAAATTGGTGGTGAGCATCAGGAAAGCTTCCAAACAATGCACACTGTCCCAAAGTAGAATGCAGGGCCTGGAGGAGAGCCCTGGAGGAGAGGTGACAGCCCTGACTGAGGCCTGGAAGCAAACAGGGAAGAGCTGTCATCAGAGATATTGGAGAGAGAATTCTTGTCCATGTGAGGGTCCTCATCTCTAAGTGGGTATCTCTGTGAACCTATAAGAAACAGAGATATTTGAATAGGATCTGTAACCTTTTTTATTGTGTGAGAAACTAAGGGGGTTTAAAGGGGACAAAAAGCCAAATTGAAGAATAATCACTCACTTTATCAAGGAATTCACTTCTGGGGTTCATTCTTATCCTTCTGCTCCTGAGCCTCCTCATCGGCCCTTGCCTTATCAATACTCTCCTAAGCTATGTATGGAAAAAGGTCCAGTCTATCAAATTAAGGGTCCTGCATACACACTATGCATCATGAGTGACCAGGAATCTATGATTTGATTCTTTCCAAAAAAACAAAAGGGAGGAATGAAGTGGCCAGGAACTAGTTAAGTAGAAACTTCATGGACTTAAGATAGGAGTCGAGAAACTGGCCTAGAATAATTTGCCTATTTTTCATTTGCTTGCTCGGTCATCATGCCCTGTGCCCCTCCACTTACCCTACAAACCCACTCCCCCCTTATCTTAGTAACAGCTTGCTTGCATCTATATAGTAACCTGCTTAGTAACCAATTGTGTTAGTTAGATACGTAAACCTAAAAAACTGTATAAAAGGTTCTTCACCCCTGAACTAGAGACTGCTCTCTCTTTGAATTGCATGGAGTAGCCCCAGCTGGTAAATTAAAGCTCCTTAAAACTTTTACTTCGGACTCTGTGGTCACTTTGTTAAGACTCGTCATTTCAATATATATTCAATCTCCATGTACAGCCAGGTCACTGGATCTTAAATTTGGAGGGTCCTTAAAACAATGAGCATGGAATGTGAGTGAGAAAGACCTTTAGAGATTACCAAATCCAACAATCCCCTCATTTTACAGGTTCAGAAACTGAGGCACAGAGAGGGAAAGGAATTTACCCAACACCATGAGCAGCAAAGCCAACATGAACTCAGGTTCTATGACTTACAATCTAGGAGTCTTTCTACCACCTGTCACTGGCCAGGAAAGTGTCTAGAGGTGAATAGAAGCCCCCCAAATGGGGCCCAAGCCAGCCAGCTCAGGCAGGAGCTGTCACAGCCCCAGTAGGTTAGACAGAAGTGAGGTCCAGGACCCCCAGGGTCAGAGATGTAGGTACTGGAAAGGTCACAATGCAGACAGGCTCTGCCAAGTCAGGACCCAAGGATACCTGGGCCAGTAAGCAGGGAAAGTCACGGTGGAAATGGTTATAAATGCTTGGGGCCGTCAAAGCCAATCACGTGAGAGAATGAGGTGGTGGGAGGAGGTTGCCCAAGGAAAACCAGTTGTTCTGACCCCATCTCCCTGGGGCCCTGAGTGGATGGGATCGGACCCCAGGGTTCTGAGTGGCCTGCCTCAGCTGGAAAGGGGCTCCATTTCTCTGCTTTGCAGCTGCCTTCCCCCATCTGGTTATGGGTGGGAGAATGGGTGACTCCCCAGGGACCCAAGGAAGGCTCTCCTCCTGGTCTTCACTTCTTTCCTGAGGACCCAGAGGCTGAAGACTGGACCCAGCACAAGGCAGGACTATGCTGTCTCTTTTCAATAGCCATAGACAAGGTGGGAGAAGCTGAGGACCCCCCAGCCGTTGTATTTGATGGTGGCTCCAGATACTTCAAAGTCGGGTATGGTGGAGAACAGGCCCCCCGATTTGTTTTCCCATGCGTGGTTGGGCGCTACAAAAGGCAGGTTAGTGTCCTCCAAGATGGGCAGCCATCACATCTGTGGAGCCCCTTGGGGCTGTCCCAGGCAAAGGAAAGTGTTAGCCCTGTGATATTGTGGAATCCTGGAGTAGAACTCCAGGCTGGGAGGGGGAGTACCTGCATCTTAGGCCATTATAGCTGCTTTGGGAACTAAAGAGGCCTTCATGAAAGAGACAGAATGACTGGCCAGTGATGCGAAGAAGCCAGAGGCCTTCATTATAGGCACCTTTAAATTCACACAGAGGATGCTTTGAGGCTATCCTTATGACATGAGAGGCAAGGAAGGAGAGCAGGGCTCAGGGGAGGGAATGATGATGGGAAGGCTGTAGAAAGGGGTCACTAAAGAGACGGCTGCTGAACAGTTAGAAAGGGAAGCAGCGATCACAGAGAGCCAGCAGGGCTTCCCGCAGAGCAGGCCATGCCAGACTAACCTCTTCCTCCTGTGTGACAGGATTACTAAACCACAGCAGAGGAGGGAAGTTATACTTTACCCAGATTAGCAAAGCTTTGACTATGGTGGCTCATACCCTTCTTCTGGAGAAGATGAAGAGGCGTAGGCAAGATTACAGTAATAGAGTCGATGGATTCAGGACTAGCAAGGGTTAATGGCTCAACATCGAGGTTGAAGGGGGTCCCCAGGGAGGACCATGGGGATCTAGGCTTGCCCTATTACTCACTGACATTGTTATCAAGGACTGGGAAAAGGCATCGCTGATGTGTTTATCATTCAAAGATGACAAAGCTGGGAGGAAGGAGAACTTAATACAGTGGGTGACTGGTCCTAAAGAATTTTTACAGACTTGGCCATTGTGTTGGATTAAATAAGATAAAGTCCAATAGGGATAAATGTAATTTTGTACCTGGATTCAAAAAATCAACTTCATAATACAAGATGTTGGTTCACAACAGCTGGAAATCGAATAGTTAGTGGATTTGAATGGGCCACAGTCTCTTTGGGCATTAGCAGTGTCATTAATGCCCATTGGTGCTCTTTTAAGAGAGAGTAGGGCTTCACTCAGCAATGTCTGATTGGTTGTCCATCTCTGATGTCATAAGTAGTCAGAGGTCAGGGATTGGCTAGGAGGTGCAGACTGTACAGCGTCCAGTACAGAAAATCCTGGCATGGAAGACTCGGGCCATCAGGGCAGAGAGCTGAATCTGAGCCTTCTGACTCTCAGAGAGGGCCACAAAACTGGAGACTTGGCCCACTTGGGTTCTAGCCCTGAATCTGCTCCCAATAACTGTGTGACCTTGGTCAAGTCTCTTCCTATCTCAGAGCCTTCTTCAGCCTCTCCTCCTCCGGAAAGATCCTGTCTTATATTCTCACCTCTCCCCCATTTTAGCTTAAAGGAGTCAGCTTCCCCCTAGCTCCGCCCCTTTCCCAACTTTCAGGTGATTTATCAAAAGCATGTAAAGTCTATAGCTCATTTTTCTTCTGTCCCATGAGGCTCTCCAAGCCCAGCTACGATATTTGGGGAGCTGTTCTCCAGGATTCCTCCTTTATTGCTCTTGGGTATAATCCCCTTGTGTGTCCTTCACAATGACTAACCTGACTACCTTGGACCAATGTCTCCACCCCTCTGGGCTTCAGTCTCTTTTTCCTGTGAAATCAGGGTTGTAACCACACACACAGGAGCCTTAAATCACCGGATCAATGTGAATGGCTCTCTATTAGCCCAGGGGCTCTGGATTTCTGGATGACCTAAAACAGCAGATCCATTCAAAGGCCGGTTGTGTCTGTTTCTCTTTGAGAGACAAGGTAGGAGTCATTAATAGCCTTCCAGATTATGCTTTACTCTGGCTGCTTTTGACATGAATGTGTTTTCCCAGAAGCCCAGCTTGATCAGGGTAGAATGAGTTCTTGGTTTAGAATCACACAATCTGAGCTCAGATTAGAGTTTTGCTATGAGGGGAAAGGGTGAGTTTTGAATAAGCATGTTCTGCATGCATGGGACTGTTCTAAATCCTAAACACTGCATATATGATTCCATCTGATCCTCATGAGGACCCTGAGAGGTAAAATTGTTCTCATTGTTCTCATGTTCTAGTTGAAGCAATTGAGGCAAACAGGTGTTAAATGAGTGCCCCAGGGCTGCATGGCTGGGAAGAAGCTGAGGCTGAATTTGAACCCAGGGCTTCGTGACTTTATATACTGGCTATATGCTTTGGAGCACATTTCATGATCTTCGGGGCCCCTTTGCTCATCTGTGAAATGAGAAGATTGGACTGGCCCTCTATAGTCACCTCTGACACCAAGGGCTCTGCTTGGGTTTGTGGGAAGGCGGCTTGGGGGAGTGCTGGGTGGAGGAAGGAAGTGGTCCTTGCACACTGCTCCCAACGGCCCCCAAGCCAGTGGTTGGCTCATAAATCACTGCATGTTTGACCGAGTTTTATTCCCAGCTTCCCTCAGGAGCAGAGGAACCCTGAGTCAGGCCAGGGGGTGGCCCTGGTTGGAGACCAACAGACTCTGCCCAAGAATTCACAAGCCATGGGCAGGCACCAGACATAGCCCCACCTCTTATAGGAAAACTGTCTTTAAAATTTTTTTTACTTAAAAATACAATGAAAGTCATCAAAATTCCCTTTTTGGAAGTCCCAGAACTTAGGCTAAGCAGCCCATACCCCACCATACACACACCTGGGCCCAATAATCCACAGGAATCCACTGGCCATCCCCTTGGCATCGCTGGCAAGAGCTGAGCACAGAGGAATTAAGGAATTTACACAACATTATAGAACCCACGGATGTCACAAGCTGGCCTTGACCTTTGGTCTTCCTGATCCCAAAGGTCTGCTGTCATGCTGGTTCTAAGGAGGGAGTTGCTGGAATGGGGAAGCTTGTTTTGTTCAGTCCAGAAGGCACTACAGTGAAACTTGGATGGAAGTTGCTACGAGGCACATGGAGACAGGCTTTCGTGACAATGAGGGCTGGCCCAATGTGGCAGGAGCCTGCCTGGGGAGGCAGTGAGCTCCCCAGCCCTACAGGTCTTCAAGCAGAGGCAGAAGGAGCCCTTGTTAGGGAAGTGTGGCCCTGAGGGGTGCTTGGTCAGCGGTAGCTTGTGATGGAGGCACTGAGTTCTCTCTACTTTGAAATTCTGTGATTCTCTGCCTGAAGACAACAATAAAACAATAATCACAATTAATTAATCACGGGCTGCACTGTGTTGGGCTTTATTGTTACCAAACCTTCTCACAATCTCCTGGACTTTCCCTTGTGTTGGCTCAGGCAAGGACTCCCAATAGCTTCCCTTGACCCGGAAGGACACGGTTGACTCAGGGTCACACAAGGCGTCAGTGTTGGAGCTGAGAGGAAAACCCAAGTGTCTCAGGCAACTCTTGTGTTACCCAGCTCCTGGGCCTTAATGGAAGGCCTGGAACAGGCCTTAATGAGTCATGGAAATTCAGAGGAGGGAAGGGTTACCTGGAGTTTCAGGAATCACGAATTAACCAGTATCAAGAAGAGAGGAGTTCTTTGGATTGATGCCCTGTTGGTTCTCTTGCAATGGTCCATGTCATCGAGCTGGACGTGTGCCTGTGGGCCAGAATGCACCTGGAGGGATCATTAATGAGAATTTGTGTAGCTTCCAGGTGTTTGCTTGCATTTACTAAGGGATTTTTAAAAATCTGGATCCACTGTCTTCAGATCATGAACCTGCACTTGGGGCCAGTGGGTACCACTAGGGATGAGGCAGCAGGCCTCCAGACTCCATATCCAGGATGCTCTTCACCTGGCCATGTTTTCTTTCTTCTTAAGCATAGATCCTACTCAGGCATGCTTAGTCAAGTTCAGGGACACAAAGTTCCAACTTTAATCACCTCCCACAAGTCTCGAGGCCTAGCCAAGTGAAAACACTTAGCATTCCCCTATTCTGCCCAGCTTGCAGACACTTGTATTTAATCTGAAGTTATTATCTCTCTGTACCTGGCCACTGAGTCCCTGGAAAGGTACTAAACCATCTTGATGGGGCCTTGTTGGCTTGAGGCCCTTACCACACCACATGGGGTAGGGATCAGGTGAGGTGTAGCCTGTGGAGCAGTTCAGAGAGACAAAGGGAACTACTTGGAACAGGATGAGAATTCTGGAGAAAATTCTGCAGGAAAAGGGAATGAGGATTGTCTTCCTGAGAGAATAAGCCTGACTGAGATCATGAAGGAAATGGCCCTCCATGACCTCCCAGATGAGTTATTAAGAACAATTAATTTATGGGCATTGCAATAGATGATAGCTGGGAGGAATATAGATGTAAAAGGGCCCCCCTCTCCCATAAAATAACGTTCTGCCCTCTTGCTGAGGTATACTAATTGTCCAGCCAGTGACATGTCGCTACCTGCCTTTTCCAGAGTGTGATGTGTGGAATGGACGCAAGGGATACTTTTATTGGCAATGAAGTCACCGACAAGCGGGGAAAGCTCATGGTGAAGTATCCCATTGAACAAGGAATCATCACCAACTGGGACGATATGGAGAAGGTCAGTGTGCAGCCCTGGGATCAGGCTTTGGGCAGGATGGCCACTACTGGGACCACTCAGCTTGATCAAACCACCACAGTAGCTACATCCACATCTGGGGAAGGAGTTCCTTATTAGAGGAGATTTATCAGAACTCCCAAACAATTAGAGCATATTCAGAGAAGCGCACCACAGGACTGGATAGTTGAGGATTCCTGTCCTTGTGAAGGGTCCAGCTAGACTTAACTTAAAAAAGAATTAGAGTCCGGGTTTGATGGGGGAGAAGCACGTATTCCAAATGAGGTCATAGCAGATGGTCATTGCTATGGATGAGAGCTGAATTAAGCCACATTTCTTCTTCCTCTAAGGTCTGGCATCACGCTTTCTACAATGTGCTCCACATAGACCCAGAAGAACATCCCCTCCTGGTAACAGAGAGCATTGTCAACCCAAAGGCAAACAAAGAGAAATTAATACAGGTAAGTAAGGTGCTGGGTGAGAATGGGAAGAATGTCAGCCTCTAAAGTCCCAATAATCTATGTCCTGAGAGCCTTCCCAGCTCTGATGCTCTCCACTCCACATTCTAAGGGTCTTCCTAGCTCTAAAGTTCTTGTATACCCTCCAGCTCTTATATTCTATGGTCTAAGATTCCTGTTTAGATCTGGGAGCCTTTATGTCCCTGTGGGTCAGGAAGTCAAACACTGTCCACAGCTTAAATACACTAAAATCTTAATTTTATCTCTTATGAATTCAGAACCTACACTAGAGAATGTGTGTGTTGGTGAAGCAAAGAATGAGGGCAGTGTCCAAGGCCTTCCTTTGCTTCTTCCCACTTTAAGGTAATATGGTCTATGCTGCCCTGGCACCCTGAGCTGGCCTTCCCTTGTTGGAGGCTGTAATATCTCCCAATCCTACCCCAAGATGCCAATTCCCAACATGGCCCTAGGCATTGAAGCCTTCTGCAAAAGAGCAACGGGAAGTTTGCAAGCAAAGGCTGGATTGCTGTGTGGTGGGTTTGTAGCAGAGGAGATACCTCTGCTAGGCACTTTCCTAGGGGCTAGAAATGCAAAAATAAAAAATGATGCAATTCCTGTCTTTGGGGAGCTTATAGTCTATCTGCAAGATGGCATGTGTCTCAGAGAGGTAAATGCAAAGGAATTCAATGCAATTTCTTTTGTTTTTAAACTTTTGTTTATTTTTAGTTTACATCATTCATTTCCATGAGATTTTGATTTACAAATTTTCTCCGTCTTTCCCCTACCCACCATCCCAAAACAGCGACCCCACTGTATACCCCCTCCCCCAATCAGCTCTCTCCTATATCCTCCCCCATCACCCCTCTGACTTTCCAGTAGGGCAAGATGGATCTCCCTGTATATTACCCTCCTACCTATTCCACCCCCACTAGTTCTATTCTCTACTCTGTCCCTGTCCCTTTACAGAAGTGTGTGCTTCTAACAACCCTCCTCCCCAACCTGCCCTCCCCTCCATCCTCCCCCCTCTTATCC